>JAFBJR010000233.1:5904465-6235553 GCA_016785285.1 Brachirus orientalis
TGTCTGATTGGCTGCTCCATGCACATCAACTTCCTGTTTACAAAACCACAACAAAGACCTATTCATCAGTTACCATCAAGGCAGGTGCTCATCGACACAATGTTATCATACCTGATGTAAAAGGGCTTGTGATTATAAGGAACAGAGCAACACAAGACTGTAGAGCAGGTATAGGTCATTGCTTTACCGAATGCATGCTTGTGAGCATCTTCGTGGCCTCCTGCAGACCTGGAGCCAAGTTAAGGTGGATCTTTCAATAATGTTTAATCAAGAGGCCTGGTGAAGATGAGCCTAGGTATCCCTCCATCTCTGAGTTCCTCATCCCACCGTTCCTGTCCTTTTCATCACCTTCGTCTCAGCTGCAGGTGGCTGAGGCAGGCAGAAAAAAAGCGAGGCAGACCGGCAGGTCAAACTTGTGAGGCTACGGATAAGGTATTCTGCTGTAAAAACGCCTTTAACTTTCAGTCAAGAAGAAATGGCATGTTTACTTTTAGCCTCTTACACACTAAAATTAGTGGGTAGATGCCGGATTATTAAACCCAGCCAAAGCCCCTGAAAATGACAAATACGCCATCCCCATTGCCAGTGGTTATTCCGTCCCATGATTTTTTTTAATTTTGTACTCATGCATCAACCATGCGTACATTGTAATTTAAAAAAAAAAAAAACCTGCACGCCTGTGGGAGGTGAGTAATTGTCATACAAAAACCACACTATAAGCAAAAGAGACATTAAGCAAACACAAGGCGAATGCGGTTTTAAGAGTTGTGCAAACGGCTAAATGGATAAATATAAATCCAGAGACAGTGATGCACAGGAGCAGATTTTCATTTAAAAAAAAAATACATACATGTAATATATACATATACTTAATAATTTTCATGGCACACAAAGATAAGCACACTGCATCTGTATGGATGCTGGAATGAAAAAAGAAAAAAGTGAAGCAGCAGTGTTTCCAGAGAGTGAGGATCTGACCCACAGCAATGAAATTAACATCAAACTGATCAAAGCAGTTGGTGGTGGTGGTGGGGGGGGCTTCAATAAGTCTGCATTCATCATCCTCTGTGACTGCTTATTATATTTCACTTTACATTAATAGATTAATGTCAACCCACATATTTACATGAAAACATAACTTAAAAAAACAAACACACTAAATCCTTACATAGATTGGTTACACTTTCATTAAGTTGTTCAAATAGCAAAGAATAGGAAAAGAATGCCACTGAGCTGCAGGAGATATTTTTAGTCCATTACACTTTTGCTTTTCATTTAACACCAGGTCTGGTAGCCAGAGAAATCAATGGCGTCTTTAGGGGAATCCTTTGGGGGGTTGTTTTTTTCCTTTTATGGAGACACTATATTAGCGGTCATAGCCAAATGGCCTTTATTTCAGCTGTAAATCCAGTGCAGGAGAGAATTTCACAGCCTTTGGGGACACCACTTTCTGCAAGATGACTGGCTTCTATTTTGCTGTATCAAGCTAAAATATATTATTTGGGATAAAGTATAACCTTGTAACCTCAATTCGTGCCACCACAGATAGAGTTGCATCCATCTCACTTCACTCCCACACAGACACAATGGTAGAGACCAGTCAATGATTTACAGGATGGACTTATAGAGTAAATTAGTTAGAGTAAAAGATTTAATTGTCACATTAGTAAATTTTACGACATGTTTCACTTGTCAAGACCAATAATAGTTGCTGTATATTTTTCAAAACAAATACATATATTCAGTGATTATGAGATTATTGTAATTTAAAAAATAATTATTCTTTCATTTGAAGTGAACCCCGGTGAAAGTGAAACATGATGATTTATACAAAAAAAAAAGTTACAACTTATTTTATGTTTAACTTAAACAGCTGAACAATTCCAAGAGGCTGCGAATGTGTTCCATCTGTGTAAAAGTGAGAAAGAAGGAGAACAGATGGTTTGGAAACATCAGCATATTCATACAGTATTCAACAGTCTGCCTCCCCGCCGAGCTTGAAAAGAGGGTTTGAGCTAGTGTGCCAACTTTCATCATATTGATGCTACTCTGTAAAGTTATATGTTTTGGTGAAGATAAGGCAGAGGTGTGGCATGTAGCCAATGGTTTCATTTGAGATGCACATTGACAAACTGAGTTTGTGTGTGTTTATGTTTAGATCTGTGCAACGGCCGGGAAAAGTCCCTGCAGAGGCAGTGTAAGGAGATAAGGTGTTTTCACATACCACAGGATGACAGACAAATGAGTGAGAGGGAAGAGTAAAAGGGAGAAAGCAAGAGAGAGCAATAGAGGGAGGAGTAAGGCACAGTCTATCACATCTTAGGAAATCTGCCAAGTTTACAGTACTGTTCAAATAGTGAAGGCATCCTGACCTACATCTCTCAAACAAACAGCAGACCTGCCTCTCTTTCTCTCTCTATACCATTATCACATATTAACTCAGCAACACAAATTCCAATCAAGAGGTATCTGTCTTGGCCAAATCAATATAGTTTATTCAGGTCACACTTTGTAAATGAGTCACACAAGGAATGAAGGTAAAAAAGGATCTGCACAGAGTGACATTTCAAAGAGATAAGTGGGGCAAATGCTATCCTGACTTCTACTGAAGGCTCTTCAACCTAGAAGCCAGGAATGAAGACATTTCTACTCATGAAAGACCAGAGAAAACATAGTGACAAATAACAATGGCACAAACAAAAATAAATAATAATTTGAAGGTGACCTGTGGTAGTTCAAAGGCATTTGATGCTATTCTACTGCTTGGCAGTTATATACTGTGTAACAGTACTGTGCATAAGACCCAAGGCAATTTATGTTGGTAAAACTCTGATCATTGACATTTGGATTGGAGAAATGTAACTGAAAATTAGTCTTATATTAGCATGCTATCAACAATACATGTGTAAGTAATGCTCAAGCATGTCTTGAGTAAACCTAGTGAAACAGAACTTTTTCTCAGCACATATTTGTCGACACAAAATAGCAGGACAAAAACAGGGTTTACCAATAACACAGGCCTGGATATCCGAAAAGAAGCTTTCTTTGAGAAAAGGCTGCAGGCTGCACTATTTAAAATATGATTTTAACCCAGAAAGCTGTGTAAATGAGACAGGCTGTGGTTAATCTAAGCTGAAGAAAACTCTTTTCTCTTTCACTGGTCGAGGAAAAAGCAATTGGTGTCCCGTTTCTGATTCCAATCAATATGCACTAAGCAGGGAAAAGATTACAACACACACACACTAATGCACCTGACTAAGTAGCAATAGTTATGAATTATTAATAGTTCCACATTTTTAAAATAGTTTGAATTTCCCCAGATTTTGATTTAAATATCTGGAAATAAGTTGGACTGAAAGTAGGTTAAAGATAGAGGGGGGGAACTGCTGAGAGGGGTAAAATATCTGCACACAGGGATTCTCCTCCTCCACTCACTGCACAGCCAACCCCATTAAGCTTGGCTCGGCTGTCAGGGCTGTCAGGTGGAAGACGCCTTTAAGTCGGCCTGACAGCCAAAACCCACTATAATGGGCTCATCAGCAGCCCACACCTCCCTTCTCTCTTTCTCAACTTTATCTGCTCGTAAAGGCAGGCAGAATGAGTGGTGCCGATTCACATTTCACAAAAACTCAGTAATCTTCATATCTGCTAAGAGATAACTTCAAGTCATCGGTACACAAAAAAAAAAAATAAAAAAAAAAGACACCAAGCAGTTTAGCTCAAATGGACCTACAATAATAGACAGAATTTATTAAACTGTAGTCACATATGAAGCTGGATTTATAAAATTGCAAATTAGCAAATTATTAACAAAAATTAATTTATCAAGATGCTTTTAGCACAAAACACACTGTTTGGACAAACTGCGATGCACAGTGGAGTCACTTAGTTTACCAAGTTAAAGCACTAAGAAACATAATGCTACAGGTCTTACAAGCCACTGAATTAAATCCCCCAAAATTATGAGCATATGGGCATATGGTGATGTTGAAAGAGCCCAGTCATTAAAAACCACATTAATATGAAAGACTCCCCATAAACTTGGAAAACTCTTAAACATTAAAAAGGAGTCAATAAAAATATTTTTCATCTTTTTAAAAATCATAATCAGTCGCACAGAGAGCATGATAAAATATCTGGTATAAAACAATGGTATCTCCGTTACCACAGTTTGTCACAGTCAAGCTGATATATGTTAACACATGTACACACACGCTTTCAATGAGCAGGTAAATAAATCATTTCAAAAAGTAAAAAAAAGTATTTATGTAAACAAGAACATGAATCACTTCAAATCAACAAAAACATCCAAGATGTCGTGATATCGTTATATCAACCATGTCATCTCACACAACACTTATCTGTGTAAGTGTCTGAAAGAACTGCAGAAGGAAGGCAATGGAAGCTGGGATGAGCACAGCACTGGCACTACAAAACATTAAAGGTGGAGACGCCTGAACAGACACAAGCATCAGCAGCATCCACACACACTTGGCACCAGACACACCCACTGGGGGGCTCAAATGGCCCGTGTATGTGCAGTTTAACAGCCTCTCATTGGTCCGTGTCGAAGCAGAACATCTGCTCTGAAATGTTCCAGAGTGACGGGATAGCAGAACATGGAACTGTAGAGTCACAGAGGTGAGCATCACGGACAGAGCGTGTGACAATAACATCGAAACATGGCTGCACAAAGTATATGATCAAAGTATATGATCCAGAATGAGACCAACAACACTGTATTTACTTAAATTGCACACACTGACAAAAAGTGCAAGGGTCTAACAAACCTAAACTGACTGGAAAAATATGAATACATTTTTTTATGTATGTTGTGGGGGGGGGGGGGGGGGTTTTAAAAACGGGGGGGGGGGGGGGGTCTTTAAAAGCATATATTTTAGCAGCAGCTAAAGTTTCAGCTCTGTTGTGTTCACAGTGGTGAGGTTGACTCCTTACATATTTAAATACTAATTCTATCTGATTCATGATTAAGATTTAAATTTTAAAATCAAAGTGAATCTTTCTCTTAATGCTCAGGCTCGTCATGAGGCTGGGGAAAACCATACATATTATTTCCAGTAACTTAGCAATGAATGCAGACCCCCTCTTGAGCAGTGCCAGACTAAAAGGATTTGCTTTCCAACTACATTAAATATCAAAGAGGAGGGAACCAGAGAAACAAAGAAACATAGTGTGGTAAAACTGATGAGCATTAATGTGTCTAATATTACTATTATGCTACATGGAAGCAACCCTGGGTATGAGTATAAAGTGTTTTTTATTATTGAGCATCAAAAAACAAGTAAGTAGGAGTAAGCATTACGTGTCTTATCAGTTTCTTCTTACAATTCTTTGATATGATTGAGCCAACGACAGTGATACTGCTACTTTTAGTTTTCTATTACATTTTGTGCATTGTATTTTTGTATCTTTACTATTAAGTGGAAACGAGACACTTTTAATGTTGACCTAACATTACGAAATCTTCATGAAACCACGGCAGACGTCATTGCATGAATACTCGTCACTCTGGCTGGCAGAAAACCATCCGTCACAGAGCAAGCTTGTTTTTAAAGGCTGAAGTGAAAACTCTGACAGATTCACCCTCAGTTACGATTTTTGTCTGAGATGTTACAGAGATAAGATAATGGTAATGAAGGGGAAAGTCATGGGAAGCACTGAAGCCTACTCAAAGAGCTTTCATGGCTTGTCAACAAATCACTTGATGTGTGTGCTTTTCTCTGACTGAGCTGACTCTTCGCCTTGTCTCCTTGAACACTGGTTCTTTCTTTAAACAGACAGGTTTGATGGTCTAATAAGTACTGTGTTAAAAAAACAAAAAAGAGGAATTACACAGGTAAGACTTCATGTTAAAATCATGAACCTTTCATTACCAATAAAACCTAAAAGTCCATCAACAACAAAACTACACAGAATAATTAAAATTTCTGTACTCTCTTAACAGAATAGTTATCAGAAGTAGGAACCAATCTCGGATACAAATATCACCATCAGTTTATTTTGTTAGAAGTACATTTTCATGCTACGCCAATCTTGTGGTCAGTATTTTCTACAATTCTGCGTGTCAACAGTAAAATGCAACACAGACCAAAACCAAAGGTCAGATTGCCTCATTAACTTGACAGGAGAGATGTTAAACAGGACAGAATCAGACCAGATGCAACATCTCTGTCAATCCATTTCAACAGAAGGGACAGTTCACTTCACCAAACACTGATGTCATTGTTGAACTCTGCTGACCTCAGTAGACTCAACATGGATAACAATGCTCTATAATTACCTGTAAATTATGTTTGATAATAATAATATTTTTCTTATTCACAGCACTTCCCACACAAAGCACAGTGCTTTCCAGCTCAAATGTTGATAAAAACTAACAAACTCTACCTTCTTCTACTAAAACTGTTTTTTCAGTCTGCAATGCATCAGGAAGACATCAGAAGCTGTCCTTAATCATTTTACACTGAGCAACTCCAAATCACGTTCCAATTGGGGATTAGCTGCAACTTTAGAGTAAGGAAAATGAGGCCAAAAACAAAAACAGGCGAACACAGCTAGTCTGTGTCCGTCCAAATACATAAAATTCAGACTCAGCAATCACAAAGGGCACCAACCATGAAAGAACAAGTCCCTGCTGTCTTTTTCATTATGTCCAAAAAAGCTGCCCTTAGGTAGAATTTTATTCTCTGTGGGACATTCAGCAGTAGCACACATCACTGTGTTCATTCTGCTGCTTCTAATTGAAATCCATGTTCAAAGCAGCAGAACCCAGAGGCCTTTATAAAAAAAAAAAAAAAAAAACTGTGACACTGGTATGCATACCTACTTCCTTAATTCAATCACTGCTTCCATTGTACCAGGTAATTGTACCACCACTGTGGAGAGTCAGACTATGCAGAGTACCTTGCTCCTGTGCTAAGAGAAGATCAGGCTTATTATTACAAACCCCTGAGATCACTATCAGTTTATGTCCTTTTCTCTCCGTCTTACCTCTGACAGCAGGGAGTGAGCTCTGCACTGACTACAGAAGGACCACTCCTCACCATATTACCAGGCAACAGTGGAGTGGCAACCAACATGCAATGTTTCTATGAGGATGAGACCACTCCATTTTGCTTCACTCTGTCTCAAATAGCAACCATCACCTTTAAAATCTCACTAGAGTTTCACATAGTGTGATTGCATTTTGAAAACCAACTCTTAAAATGAGCTCTTCATCAGAACCATGACACTCCTTGGATTGCAGCTGAGTATTTTTGATTGCAAGAATACCTTTTCATCAGAAAACTACATGGAATGACATTTTGACAGAAGTATGTCACCCCTCTGACACAGTAACTGAATTCCCTTCCACTCCCTCCTAACGAGTCAGTGCCTGCCAGTACACCTCTGCCTTTGAAATAAAGAAGTGCTCCATGTGGTTTCGAAGGCAGGGAAAATAATAACAACACTCGTTTAAATGTGTGAGTGGGTGAAAGGGAGAAATTAGCCCTGAGATACATTTATGACTCATTAAGCTCACAATGAGGTCATCACATTGAGAGCTAGGCTTCACCTTAACACTGCTCCAAGTTTATTTTAATAGGCCGGCCATCCCTGGTCATTACTGCCTCATTATCAATCGCACCACAAGGCCTAAGGCAGGCTTCAGGCTGAGGTTGAGGACAGGGACTTATTTAATCACCAAGTATCACTCATAGGGATCTTCGTCACACATCCAGCAGGGAAACAATACATAATCACAGTTCAGATTGAAAGATAAAACACTGTTACATATACATCAGTTAACACAAGGTGAGTGATTTAGCATGTGTATTTTTTTTTAAATAAATGCTAACAAGTTCAAAAAGCTTTTCTCACAAAATTCTACATTATGCCCGAATTTAGTTCAATTGCAACTAGACTTTTTGTGTCCACTGTCAACAGTTTTAAGCTGATAATTTGCAAATATTTGACTCGTCTTTTATTGCTGAGGTTTAAGTTTAATGCAGAGCAGATTAACATGGCATTATAGTATCATGCTATTCCCAGCATATGATAACATGAAGTTTAAATGGAAGTTCACGAAAGAGTGAAGGAGCTGCAGTACATGAAGAACTTTTAAGAGAAGATATGAGCCACATCGCTCTGTACACCCCTTTCTGTCCCCTTCACCAGACTTCATAACCGTCATGCTGTATCTAAAACACTGACATGTGACTGTGGCCAGCTCTCACCTACTTTCAACACCCACTCATAAGAGGCAGACTGTTGAAACACAGGCAGCCTAATGCATCTCTGTGTATCCCACAGAGGCTGAGATCAGGAACATAAGCCAAAGAAGGAGGGGGAGAAACGAGAAGAGGTACAGAGCAAAAAAAGCACTGATAAGAGGTTTTACAAGTTGTCTAGAACACCCAAACAATGACGATGAAAAACTTTTGTGGTGTCCACAGATCTGATTTTGGTCATGAAAGGGGCCATTGGTATTATTACCCATGGTGCACAGCAAACTTGATCTACAGCCAACCCCTGCAGCTGTGCTCTTGCGAGACAGAATGAATATGGTAGCAATTATTAGATTAAGAAGGATTAGGCTTTGCTCAGGTAAGGCAGACTGCGTCGGATGCATTCCTGTCCCTTTGGTCCTGAAAAACTGGGCACCAATCCAGTAATGACAACACTTTATGGGGAAAAGTGCAGCAGTGGAGAGTAAATGCCACTATTTCTTCAACATAAGTTTAGGTTTTTATTAAACAAAGGCACCAAATACAACAAACATGAACGCCTAATGCAAACTGTTTACACAAGTAAGCACTATAACCACTGTACAGAGGACATGCACAAAAGTTAACAGAGGATTTAGTATCAAACTAAATACAAAGGAACACAAATATCAAACATCTGGGGTCAGACTCCACAATATTTTTCCAGCATTATGAGCCAAAGATGGAAGATTAAGTCACTGTGGAACTGAAGAGATCAGCAGTTTCGCAGCCGGGTTAAATACGCAAGTCTGATAAATGTTGAAGACAAAAGAACGCTGTGTAAATGGGACTTAGAGAGGTAAAGCTGGCTACATTGAAAATCTTTTTCAACAGGCCTGTAGACACAGCCTTAACAGAGCAATGAGATAGATACAGTATGAGAAAGCAAAGCAGGAAGTTTTGGGATGCTATTTCTAATTCTCCTACCCACAGAAATATGATCTGTGTGGATGAACAACTTTGATGGATTCAACAGATGAATGGGAAAAATACCTGGATCGCACAATCCAGAGCCAAACGTGCAGACTTAGGGTGGAAACCAAATTGAGTGTGGCAATCAGAAGACAATACATCTCCAGAGAGACAGGGCTGCTTTTCGTATCAACAGTGGTAATAAATGATTGTTCCCTCGCTGACTTTGACAGCAGGTGGGCACCGAGTTCTTGGCTGATAGAGTCTGTCTCTTCTCCACAGGCTGCTCTGCCAAAGGCCTGCTCCTCAGGCTCTGTCCAGACAGGAGTGCCAACCAGGAATGTGGTGGAACTTTTCCATCCCTTAGCAAACTACTAAGAATAAGTGAAAATAAGGTGAGATAAGGAATAAAGAACACTTCAAGAAAAAAAGGGAAAAAGAAAAGACTTTCAGGCCTGTTTCTCCTGATTTAAATCACAAGTTTTATTAAGCTGAGGGTCATTGGGGCTTTTGGCTTCATAAAGGCTTAAAGGGACAGTTTTCTACAGTTTTATTTTTTCCACTGATGCTAAGGTGGGCAGGAGATTGTGTGGAAATAGAAGTGTTACAATTTTTTTCTTGGGTAATCACATTCAGTTGCTAATACACTGAGGTCTATATTTAAGCAGAATCATTAAAAAAGGATCTTTCAAATTAGAACCAAGATCGGTTTTATAATCCAAAGAGACAATTAACAAAGATGGCAGGAAGGAATAATTGATGATGGATGGATGGACATACCCGATCATAGTCAGATTCTTTCAGTTACTCATTAGGGCTCCAGAGTACAATAATAACTCCATTAAACCCAGCCTTCTCTCTCCTTCCTCCTTGTATATCTCTCATCACATTATAACTGTATATCTGTCGCATTTGGCCTTTGGAAATGTGTTTGTCAAAGCTTCCAATATGCCTCTGTTAGAAGCAATTTGCAATATCCTGGTTGAACAAAAACAAGAATCAAGCTATTTTTGTTGTTCTCTCAATAGCGCCCTGTATGAATATGGCAGAGGCTGACAAAGGACAAACCAAATTAAGTCTGACATGTGATTTAACGAGAGCATGCCAAAGGGTTGTATCTAAAAATTCTTTCAGTAGAACAAAATAAAGCCATGGGTGGGCTGCTTGCCCCTCCCTCACTTCTCATCTCACACAAACATACACATATGTTGTTGCTGGCAAAGGGGAAGGGAATCAAACAAACCTGGCAACCAGGTTGTTTTCAGGACCAGTCAGTTATGTGGTATGTGCTTCCTAGCAGAGCTTGGCTGGCTCTGAAGAGTGAGCTCAATAGTGGTCACCACAATTTAATTAGCCACAACCTCTTTGGACAGAAGTCTACTGTACCTAAAGTCACTGGAATCTTTACAGCTGCAAGAAATGTCACTGTGAGCATGGACCACATACAGTGAGTGCAAGTGTGTATGTTATGAATCTGTTGACACTGTACACACCAGAGGAGAAATTTCAGTGGCAGATTTCCAAGACTGCATACATGTACAGTAATCTCAAGGGGAGCAAAGGATCCTTTTGTTTCTTTCTCTACAGTGATTACTGGAGGTAGTTTCAGTCTACAAGCACCAGATGTATGCACTTTATTATTTTCACAAATATGAAGTAAGATATGCCTACAAAATCATGAAAAGGCCATTGGAGAATGTGTTTTCATTATTAATTCCATAACTCTTTACTCAGCAGTTGCATTTTTCCCCACATTCTCAGCCACTATTTACTAAGCTACAAATGTGTGAAGAGGAAAACCTTTGCATTTGATTTACACACTTAAATAATAATAATAATAATGAATAAGATAAATGGGTTTTATCTAAAAAAAGTCATTATGAGAGTTAAAGAGCTGGTGTGTTGGTGATTCAAACTTTTATTTATTGTTTTTTTTTAATTTTACATGTTCCTATAGCACAAATGAGTATATGCCACTGATACCGTAGTTCATTTCAGACATCCACTGCAAAACTGACAGTGTTTTCCTGTATGTCCACAGTGTCCGGGAAGTCTGTCATGCGACTCTTGTATAAAAACGTGGCTCAAGTGATTTGATCCTAATGTTTCCTGACTGTGTCTGTCTTACAGTATACAGTGTGCATTCCCTGCTGTATTTAGAGCTGCCAGTTGTGACTAGATTTCAAGACATATTTTAGTTAAAGTGTTAATAGGACCACTGGGACTTCTCAAAACACCCATTTGGTGAGTTTAGAAATGTTTTAGATGTACTAGAAACAATATAACTCAGTGTTTTAAATTAAAAAAAAAATACTGAATGATTTTTTAACAGAGCTTGAGAAAACCATGTATCAATTCTTTCATTTAAATCTGTCAGTTAGTGTATCATAAAAGGACATGAGATTGTGGGCCACTTTCAAATCTCATGAGATGATGTGTGTCTCATGGGACATTCATAACATTTGTAGTGCCTGGGATTATTTCAGTCAATGGGCAGGATGTGGCAGACCCCCAGCAAATAGCTTTGAAAGCAATGTTTGTATTAGCATAGAGATGGATACATCTCTTTGTAAATGAGCAAGTGAGATTGGGGAAAAAAGTCACAAATGTTTAATGTGCCCCTTCTTCCTGCCAGAGAAATCAAAGGAACATTTGATTTAAACATCCCTTGTATAACCTATGCTCAAATCAGAGATAAATCATTGACAGATTATAAGGTGGGTGCTCGATATAGCACAACAACAAATAGTGATGAAGGATAACTAACTGATGTGAGCAGCTGGACAGAGCAAAGCTAAATCATATTAAAAGCTAGAATGGGGAATAATCCCTCAAAATAACAGATCTTGCCATGTTTCCATCAAACCATTAGTCTCCCAGCCTTGAGAAATGGGTGAATTTTGAAATCAAAGCATATTGAGGTGTGAGAATGTGCTAAATGCCTTTGTTGTAAATTTCATTACAACATTATTACATGACCAGACAACTTTTTTTCAAGCACTCCAATGTGCAGCTACCATTATTATGGACGATCACACAACTGCTCCTGGGTGCCGTTACTTGGCAACACACAGCACTTGTCGTGTTTCCACCCACTCAGGTGTAGCTGAGCACAGTCAAGGTGATTATGTTGTTTTTATGAACAATTCAAAAGCTCAGCACTCACTCCTCTTACTTCAATAGACTGCACACAAGAAATAAGATAGTACAGGCATTATCAACCAAAAGCCAGCTTACTGAAGGATTGCCACCTCATGTTGACTGTAGATTATGGGGTCTTTGGACAGAATATTGAATGTTTGGTCTCTCAGTGTTGTGGCTATGAGAATTAGTTGTCCCGGTACTGCACCTGGTCATAGGCATCACTAACAAAGCAAATGTGAGGATCTGAGATAGGACAGGAGGACTTCCTCAGGGATAAGTATAACCGATAGATGCCAAAATGCGGACATTTAGGACGGTATGTGCAACTGGACTCATACAACCTTCCTGTTAAAACAACTTAAAGGCTCTAAGCTATCAGCAGGCTTTCACATACATTACAATACATGACAATATACAGCAAACAGTAACAAAATCTGAAGCATCAGCTAAAGAAACAAACAGGTTTCTGTTTGTTTGTACTGCTGGTGAGAGAGCCCCATAAGAATCATCATCTATGGAAAACCATCTCAATTACACTTCGCCCTGATTTCATAACAGTCTTTCCACTAAGCCTTTCCAGGAACCTAACCTAGATGGAGTGCATTGGTGTGAAGAGGAGGGACTGCATTTGTGTGTCTACTCAACAGCCCCCCCCCCCCAAAAAAAAGGAAATGCTTTAGAACAAATTTGCAGCTCAGACCCATCACAACATCTGTTCAACAAATGTCCATGTGGAGCATTTGTATTGATGCTGGGTAGAATAGAGAGGCAGGCAAAGAGGAAGACAAATCTTCAGAGAAATAGAGAAAAGAGGGAAAAATGGAGATGTTTGATGTGTGTCAATGTCTGTTTATTTGCCTTGGAGTTTCCATCCTTTAGATTTGTTCTAGTCTGGGATGTTGCTTTCAGTCAGAGGCGTTCTGTGTATCCTGAGGATTAAATGGTTAGCATGCTTTCATCAGGATGGTCTGTTTCTGCTTAAGGCTCTGGTCTAATGAGGATGCCAGTGTATGGAGTTACAGACCACAGCTAGGCCAGTGGTGGTCCTAAACCCGCCAAGTCAAGTTCCCTCCCCCACTGTCCTCCAGGGCAGGCTCAGTGGAGATTCATGAGAAACAAAGAAAAATAATTGGGTTCACTATTTTACTGCACCATCACCTATTTATTTAAGTCAGGAGTCAGGGTTAGAGATGGACTCAAGGACAAAAGCAAAAAACATTTTTAAACTACATAGATCTTGACCTCAAATGTACACTTTCTATAGCTGGATGTCTATTTAAATTAGGTATAAAATGCCAGCTGAAGTTCAATATGGCAGATTTTACCAGTGACAAACATGACATTTGAAAACAGGGACGTAGAGTTTTAAAGCAACAAATACATTTTCACTGTATTAGTATGTAAAGCTCTCCATCATGAAGGGGAACTGAAATAGAATAAATCATGATGGAAGAAGATTGAGGATTCACTTAAAATGTAATTTCAAAGGGAAGTTCTTAATCCATCACACTATAAAGGGGGCAAACATTTAAGAGTTTGTATGCATAACTTAGTGCAACATAAAATAGAGTACCAGTTAAGTAAAGTAAGGCAAGTCTAATTCAAAATCACAAATATAATTTTCAATACAACTCCTTCAGTTTCAATAAGGCCCTCCACAATTTGTGCCCTTGGACCCTAAATGCACACACAAATTTCCCCAACAGTTACTTTGAGTGTTGATTCTCCGATTTTCAGTATACACACAAACTTGTTTTAACATCTCAGGACAAATGATAAGACAAAATGAATTCCCTAGCCCCTTGCTCTAAACTTAACCATCTCAACTAAGTGTCTTACCCTAACCATTAGCATAAACCAAATCCTAACCCTACCCTAAATCCAAGTCTTAACCCTGAAAAAAACCTTTAAACTTGTAGGGACCATACACAAAGTCCCCACAAGGTCAAAATGTCCTCACAAAGATTGGTTTGTAAGTTTTTTGGTCCTCACAAAGATGTAAATACATAAATACACACACACTCACACAAAGATGACAACATTCTGGTTTCCTTTCCCCTTAAATATAAACAGCATTGGAAATCACTGAGGCCTGTCTCACACAATGGCTTCCCTCCGAGCACACTGTCACTCACACTCTTGGGAGAGACACCTCACTGCGGGAGGTGGCGCGACCCCCTGAGACTTGACAAAATGACACCTTCGCTCCCATGCACGCACGCACAAACATACACACAAGCACAAATGCACAATTATACACTCAAAGGCCACTAATTGGTTGCTTGGCTGTATGTGGAGCAGCAGCTGTTGTTATAGTCTGCTTTTTCAAAAGGTGATGATGGGAGGAAGAGACAAGGAAGAGGAAGAGAGAAGGTGTGTGTGTTTCCACATGTCTGGAATAAAGAATGTGGTCTCCTGCTGTGCTGTCCCCCTACACACCAACAGCCAATTACCTGCGTGTAAAGCTGGAGCCCTCCCTGATTTTGTGTAAGGCTCTGTGTTGATGCTAAGCATGACTGGTCAATGTTTACAGGCAGAGTTGTGCTGCCTTGATTGAGGACCACGGTAAGGCTGCTATCCCACAATCACTGCCATCCTTACCCACCCCACATGGGCCTCATGTCTGTTAGAGGCCTTTCAGATTATTTTGTTCCCTCTTCCATTTGAGCACTTCAGAGATACATGTACACAACATGAGGGAAAAAAATACACATGTATTTTAAAAGGTTCGGTTTTAGTCAGACGAACACAATATTAAACCTATTAGTCCTAATTCACATTTGTAAAAGGTGGACTAACACACCCAGATAATGTAACTACTACTGCATGAATATCTTCAGTTGAACTAGATTAAAACTCAATCTGGCCATGGGGGCCCAAGCTGCTTCAGTCTTTGGATTGAGGAGAAGATCAATTCTGTGCTGTTAGCTTAAAGAATTCATCAACGGTAGGACAACTCAGAATGATGCTCAACATACTACCATCTAGCCATAAGCTTAACTGGAAACTGCCTAAGACCATTTCAAGAAAACCTAAATATTATCCTCGTGATTGATGGTTTGATTAAAAGTTTAAAAGGTATCCGGCAAAACTGAAACTATAAAAATCAGCAGCCCTCATCCCACGACACTGAGGTGAATTTGCTTGGTTGACAGAAATAATGTGGTACCACAGTGGAAATTTACTTAAGCTTACCTTTGACATGAAATTGCCACATCAGTCACATCCAAGCACAAATGAGGAGAGAAGGAGCAAGCACAAGAGCATTAAAACAGGCTCAAGAACAACACAGATTTAATGATACAAACAGAAATGTGGTTCACTCTTCCAGTGCTGCTTCCCTTTTGTTTTTCCCTTCTTGAGTATGACTCTGAGGCAACATGAGTATGTCTGCAGAGTTCTTTTCTTTAATGTGTTTCTCATAAAACACAGCATTGCTAGCGTGATGCCTTCTGGCGCATACACCACCGTGTATCTAGACACAGCACTGAATAAGATAAATCACTCCAGGAGTAAAAATGAATCGATCAATTCATCCTTTGTATATTTCCCCAAAACAATATGGCTATGAAGGATTTATTGTTCAGGATCTCTGGCAGTATAAACCACTGTGGCAACAGCATGAGTAGTCCTGTGGGCCAAAACAAAGCACTTCTATGTAATGCTTTCATGCAGGATTGAGCAGTTTAGGTCAGCACATCTTCCTATCTTGCTTTCACTCTGTCTTAAAGGAATAATCCAAGGAATTATGCACAAAATACATGCACCAAATAAATAAATAAATATAAAATATTATTTAAAAATTTTAAATTTTAAAATACTTTTTTTTTTTTCATTTCACTCTTCCTATTAATCCGTTTTAGGCTCATCTTGGTTCTGTGTGAATACCATAGGAGGGAACAGATGAATGAACATTAATGTAGAAGTGGCTATCTATTTCGAAGTGTCTTCAAAACCAGACTCTTTTACGTCACAATAAGATAGCCACCGCCCCCGTTTACCCCTTCACCTTATTGAGATGCTCAAAACACATTGCTCTATTGCCTGTAAAATAGGCACAGTGGCCTTTTTCTAAGAGGATTAAGTAAAGAAAGGAAGGCAGCATGAGTCTGCTCTGTCTCTGCCAGAACTCACAGCCTGAGGGGGAGGTCCCCTGACATGGACTATACAGCACAAATATGATCTGTGGCTCAACAAAGGGCAAGCCCATGGTTAAGGTTCTCAGGCCACACCGTGGTTTAAATGGTACAGTAAATGAGCGGAGTAACACTACCTGAATTGTGGCCTCTAGGTGCAGTGACATCAGGATGCATTGCATTCAAGTGGCAACAGGTAGTGTTGTCACCCAGAAAATCTCCATTTTGAAAATTTTAGAATTGTGATTTGGCTAGGCTGAGGTATTGCAACTGCAAATTTGCAGAAGTCACCTTTAACCAGACATCTACTGAAAGATAACAGCTGCAAATTACACTGGTGTCAACTCATATGGGCTGTCCTTTATCGTCCATTCCCTTCTAAAAGGGAACATAATTTACAATTGACACCATTAAATCCTCAGAAAAATCTGACTTCTTTTTCCAACTAGCAGAGTTGCCTTTCAGTGGTTTTTCAATATATGGTTGGTGGGTTACCCTTACTTAGCAAAATGAAAGACTACATCCACTTTTCATAAATGGTCTATAGTTGCTATTAGAGAGCAAGTAGATACATTGCAATATGCTTAGGAGTGAAAGTAAACATTTATTTTGGGTTAAGTTCAGCTTTGCACAGACCCTGAACTGTAACATGCCTGCACAGCTCTGCTGGGCCGTTGCTGTTTACCTCCACTGTTAAATAACATACACTGTTACCTAGGAGGAATGGTTCAGAGATAATGAGTTAACTCTGACTATTTTAATAACTACAACAACACTAGTTATTGAATTAAAATTACTTACTAGCACTGGCCCATTGCCCAGCTGGTCAACTACAGAACTACAGTTGTAGCAGTTGCAGCACTTACAGTAGGAACATAACCCACCTGTGACCCACTGTTTCTGCCCAATAAATCTTGTACAGCTTTTAAGCATCATCACTATCTCACCCCCATCCATGTATCAGTAGCACAAAGAGCAGCTCTGGCTCTTCAAATATCAATGGGAACTCCTGCCTCCAGACCTAGTGGTTTAATGATTTTTGAGGCTTCACAGAGTTGGTGAAATTGCCTGTTGCTGTCAGAAAGATTTCTTTCCCAGCAGCACAGTGGTATCTTTTACCAACAAATGTCAAAACAACAATGGATCATGTTACACAGTAAAAACTGGAGTATCTGCATGTCTAATTACAGACCCTGATCCACCCATCTTGGGCGTCCAGTAACAGCCTGGTCTGTCTTTTCATCTGGCCTTAACCCAGAAGCCGGGCTGTAGAGGCAACAAAGCCCTAGTCAAGTTCTCTGGTATCCGCCCTATTGAAAAACAGTAGTGAGTAGCCCCCCCACCCCCAAACTCTGTAACCCATCCAGGACCAGTAGGGCAGCAGAGAAGAGAGCAAAACACCGAGCTATGGGGATCACTTGCGCCCAACCCAAACAGGCTGTTTGTTTCTACTCTCCATTTCAGTCAGATGTATTGATCTGCAGCCCTGTGCAACTCAAGGTCTTGTCTAAGGAAGACCCAGACATGCCCTTGTAATGGAGTGATATATGAGCTGCATTATAAAAGGATGGGAAGAATTCTTCTTTGGTAATGGGAGCTGTGCTTTCAGTTAGTGCAACATATAACCAGGCACAAGCTTAGAAACAAAGTCAGCAGGGTTGACAAATTTTTGTATTCTAGTGATGCATTTATTTTTTAAGCAGGGGGATGGTTGTATGTAACAATACAAATGGGGGAGGTTAGGGTGACTTGAGCAGCCAGAGCATCCCTCATGCATCTCGGTGTGTCCACACAGCATCTTCCAATAGACGTTTCCACGGTAACCATGGCAAGACAGTGATCATTTGAGAGAAGGAGCCCCACCACTGGTCAAAGGTTAATTGGGGTAATTTATTTTTTGCTAAGATAAGTGATGTTCCTCCTAGCTTTACACAGTCAGTGTGTTTTCAGTGTGCTTTTTCTTAAAAAGGCAGAGGAGTTAATGTTCATTCACTAGTGACAGAGTCCAATGGTTTATTTCATTTATTTATTTTTTGTTTTTGCTTGACTTAACAAAACACTAAATCAGGGTAAAAAAAAAAAAATTCTGTGCTGTTTTACACCCAATTCTCAAATGCAGCAATCGGTAACTCCACTTTTTTGTAACATTAGCACAATCACCTCAATGGTTGGTGACCTGAAAAAGCCCACAGTTGAAAGAATGCCCAGCAGAAAAATGTAAGGCAATATCCACTGTATGGAAGTTAAGAGTTCATTGACAGCACTGGCTCATCCAAACACTCCTCACCAAGGGTTAAAAGACTGCAGTATAAGTGAAGGCCAACATAAATACGCCAAGATGCCACATGAATCTAAATGGATGCATTTGACAAAGTGGCAGCACTAAAGTGACCTAATCCCCCGGGCCAAGCAGCCACTAGCAAACAAGCTCAGTGGGTGACCTGTCCTCATGGCTTATTAAACGTTAGCACTCAACAGCATGTTAAGAGAAATCAAAACAAGCCAAAATATTTCTGTACACCCACCACCACTGGCAGGTCCAGGAGATACTATATACTTAATTTAGGTAAATGACATTTACTGAAGAGTTATTTAGATGCTATCAGAGGCCCAAGTCTTTGTGCTCAGGGGATTAGTGCCACTATGCCCAGTGTTGAAAGGCATCTTTGTGGCTGCAGTCTTTAGTGGGATGGGAGAGCGACTCAGATGCCTGCGTGGAGGGTGTCAGTTATCAGGGACCATGCCATGCTTTGCTAATCTCTGGCCCTGCAGAGTTCTTGAACCCCAGCCAGTGAGTCCTGCGCTAGCCTCTACAGTTCCCTCAAACCAGAGGGACAATGATAGGTATTCACAAGGAGAGCCACTGGACCGTCAACCTCCTCCCCTTGAGTGAGCAGCGTAAGGGTAAGGGGAAGGCTGAGGCAGCTGGACGAGAGGTCTACAGCAACGTGGCTTTATCCACCCTCGAGTATTCAGCACAGACTATGTATAAACATAACAGAACAGTGTCCACATAGTTACAAAAGGCTGTGAGAAACTGTTTTTAATTTAGATACCCTTTTTATCGGTCCGAAACTGAAGAAGAATAGTTGAGGACATAATTTTTAATTTTTTTTATTTATTTTCAAAAAGCCCTGATTTATTACACTTAAAACAAATTGTTCACAAAATAAAACTTAACATTTGCAGAGCAGAAATTTCAGGTTTCAACATTTACTCAGAAAAAAAACATAATCAGCTGCAAATTTCTTGCCAGCTAAACTGCTTCATGAAAAACTGGGTCAGAAAAAGTTCCCCAACAGCCATATGTTCCCCAACAATCAGCACTGTCTCACACTCCCAAACAGTCATGTGCACTACCTCTGATGTTTTACTTAGATGTAGATGAGTGTGTGTGAGTTTGGATAAGTGAAAGATGGTGAAAAAACATTTGTGCATAGATGAAGGAGTGAATAGCAGAGGAAAGAAAGAGGAGAGGAGTGGATTAGTGCAATTAAATGAAGAGATAAGTTATTGAAATGCCAAATTATTTGTGGCTGTCAGTTTCTTTTTCATAGTGTAGTGTTCAGGGTGTGGGGTGTCTGCCTTCTTTCTTTAGATCCCACCTCTTTCTACACATGCCATGGACTGGCACAGCTTGGCAACCCTCAGCCTCACATGGCCTCCTTTCCACTCCAGTGGGAAGCAGACATGCAGAGGACCACCATAAATGCTTGGCTGCAGAACTTCACAGGCCAGCGTCTCTTCTCCTCCTCCTCTTCCTACCATTGTTCCCTGAACCCCCTACACCACACACATACAGACACAATCAGCTCACCTCTGGTTTGGAACACATCATGTACCTCTTGTAAAGAGCCAGGCAGATTTAGGCTCGGGGTTTGTTACAGTCGATCCCTAAAGGCATATACATGTATCCTGTTCCTCCAAACTCCTTCTCTGACTTCAAAAGGAGCAATAAGTAGTCAGGCTGAAGACAGAGCTCATTGCAACAACTGGGCTATAAAACCAGTGCAGGTCTATGATAACTCTTTTGAGGTAGAGAAACTGGTGTCCCACCAAAAGACCCAACACAATTTCCTCTTTCTGGCTCAGCTCAGTCCCATCATGATGCTCAGTGGACAACTACGTACAAGGTCTCTTTTCAAAGGAGATTTTCAGATGGAAGAGGACAAGTTAATTGCCTTGATGACAATGGAAACCTCCCTGTAAGGCCCTCCCATTACCCCTGGCAATTAGGGCTCACTTCCCCCCTGCAGGTACTCGTGAAAGAGCTGTGGGGTCGACACTGTGGCATGAACAGATTCCACCCTTCATCTGCTAGCCCTCTGTAAAGTGTGTAGGAAACAATAGATTGTCTCCTGCATGCTGTAGACAGAAGGGAACAAGATTAACATTTGTCACATTTAGATTTAGAGATTTAACTGGTAATATTACCAAACTAATGTTTACTTCCATTGGTCTGCATCACAACATAATGACAAATTTACAGCCCCAAAAGGGAAAAGTCTATTCCTGCTCATTCTCCATTTTAGGCTGCATTTAGTATCAATTATGTGCAGAAATTGAGACCTTTAGAAAAAATAATGTAGTTACCCATATTCAGTTCATAATTGGTTCTTATTGGCCATAACTTGACTATTATGATTATGAACACTAATAATCTTAAACTCATTAATCTTAAACTCATTCAGTCTCACCATGTCTCTTAGAAGAAATCCATGTCAACAACTTTCTTCATCATTGTTGTCTTTCGTTAGCAGCACTGTGTAAATCTAAGCACAGCACTGCAGAGAAGAACATCCATTTCTTGTCCATACCAGCACACACAGTACACCTCAACAGTAACTTGATGTTTTTAGTTGTTAGTATAGACACTAAAATTGCTTGCCTGGATGGAGGTCATTTTTATCTTAAAATGCCATTTTCAAAAGAAAATGTACTAGTATCTATGTTGCCTATGTCTAAATAGCGGGTAGAAATAGTAATAGTTTCTCAATTTACAGCTTTTCTATCTGTAGAAATTAATAGTGAAAAAACAAATACAACAACATAGGAAATTACGCCATTCTATACAGACATCTAAATATCAAAATCTAAAAGAAGCTTCTCTATCTGAAAGGTGAGGTGTAAAACAACAAGGAGGTGGAATATGGAGACATTAGCCAGCCGATACTGGCAAACGTGGGATTTCTGACACATTTTAAGATGAATCAGAGTGGGTATAAAAGAGCTTCATTTAGCCTTCCTTCTATGTCTCATTGTGAACAACAAACCACTATGAACAATAATTATATGGTGAGAACACTATTTAGCACACTACACTGGTAAGAGAGCAGTCATGGAGTTTTTCCCCAATGATTAAAGCAGAATGATTAGCTTAAATTACTTCCTGCTTCGCACACCATCTCCTGAAGATTACACATTGTGACTGAACAATGTTTTGTTTTTCCAAGGATTTAGGTTGGAGGGGATGGGAATGGGATTGAGGGGTTAAGTATGAAGACAGGGGTTGAGTTTAGTTTCTGCTTTTCAAAACAGGAGCACAAATGTGCACACAACACACTTGAATACAGGAATATACACATACATAGTATCAAAGAGAAGAGGGAATTACATAGTGACCAAAGCAACTATTAAAGGCTCATTTGTATGTACATCACAGCCTATCTTTGTCTTGGAGTAAGATGTGAAGAAATTCGCCTTTATGCTTCACAATGAGAGAGCAACATCCAAGCAAAACCAGCCCCTCTTGAAAACCTCTTGAATGTGCCCACAACAGTGGGGTTTTGCTAAAATCCTGCTCTGTATTAGCATGGGTAAAAGCTTGTGAAACACTTTTCACAGACAAAACACCACAAGAAATGGGGTCTGACAAGTGCTATTGAATGAAACAGCTCTACCCTAGCACTAGAATTCATGTTTTCAACTACAGACACTAAACCATTTAAATAAATTATTATAGTAGTTGTGATTACATAACCAGATCACACTAGTCAGTAAGGATTAGTAAACTGTGTGCAAAACACTGATGGTTAATCTGAATAATGAATGGAACATGAAACATGGATTGCCACGAAAACTGATGCACACATTAATGGTCCACTCTGAAAGTAAACAATTTAGTTGATCCCAACATTCTCAGCCTTAATAAGTTGGTGTGCACTTCACCTAGGTTTAAAAATCTCACCAATATTAGTGTGAAAGAGACTCTATCCTACAGCTAGTTGTTGTAGCCGTTGCTTTTATCTGCATTAAATTCACCATGTTTTTTGTCCTTTTTTGTCTTATTCTTCTGTTTACTGGTTCCTTCTATTATTTCTAGGTTTGAGCTGAGTGTGGGGACTGTGGCACATGCAAAGTGTGCCCAAGCCAGCTTGAATCTGCCTGTGGTCTGACTTAATGCATACAATAGTAATTTGGCACTTATTTGCATTACTGGGGTGATTTAAGAAATTTGATTTAGTAGTAGTTTCAGTCAGACTTATGTGTCTTTTGAAAGTCTGGCTTTAATTGGACTAACACAATACTTTTTTCTAATGTCATGTACATGTGTAGACGATGAATCATTTAACATTATGAAAGAATACATTATAACATTATGAAGAATGCAATATGACCTATTTGTCTGAGCTGAACCCTAACAAAAATTAACAAAGTAAAAAAAACAGAAGACAATGCACTTGTTGCATGCATCACTAAACCCAACAAGAGTTACTCATGAAATGTCATAATACAGTCATCTTGCACCGACTGTCCTCCACATTATAGGTGTTATCCAGTACAAGTGCAGGTGAGTTTAGCTGTACTGTAGGATTTGAGGACCGCAACTCTCGCTGTTGGTCTCAGTGACTCATCAATGCCTGAAGACTAATAGTTCAAACCATGTTTTCTGATCTCATGGTTAATATTTACAAGCCCAGGAAGGCATGACTGAATTCCCACAAGTCTCCCAGCTCTAACAGCCACAGGTTAAGTGCTTCATTCTGTTTGTGTTTAGATGACGTGTAGAGGTAAACTTTTTAAACGAAGAGCTAAACAAGGTTTTTCGAGAAAAAATGAAACACATTAAAATGAAACGCACTCACACTCACCCTAAACTTACAACACTAATCTGTACGCATTCAGTATATCCAGACTTAGAGTGAAACTAAACAAGAACTACAGTATTTCCTGAATGCATGTGTATGTGTATTTCAATGAAGGCAAAGGAGTCAGGCACATTAACCCTGACACCAAAAATTATGAGCCAACACCCGTCACACATATCACTCAGTAACAGAATGTAACAGAGTGTTGCATGTTGTTAAGAGATGCAAGATATAAATTTTGTCACAGCAGGCACTGTACCAGTGTGATGGGGTGATGTACTAAAGTGAAACCCATGGAAAAGGGACTCCAGGTACCCAAGCTTCTGTTGTATGGAAATATTCACTCCAATTTACCACCTGACCTATAAACAAACACAAAGAAAACTCAAAATGCTTATGACACCTTTGGACACCAGGGACATGGTTCAGGAAAGGAAAGGCAGAAATGGGTTAAAACCAGCTCCCAAAAAGAGTAGCATTTCCCTATAAGCACAATGAATAATAACAGAAACAAAGTGAAGCCTACTGCAGGGGAATGTTATTATAAATATTAGCTTCAAGTTATCGTCCCTGCCACTTCTAATGGACAGCATAACTTCAAACATTAGGTCTTGGGGGGGGGAGGTGGAGGGTATATGTACGTATCTAAAATGAATTATGACAGTCTAGTAACCCTGGAAATTCCAGTTTCTCCTAACATACAGTAAATGTTGAAAAGAAAAAAGAGAAACCTCTGCAGACCTTTAATCTGTCTCATCTCTCGATCAGTCAATCTTATCTAAAGGGGAGTTTTACTGGAGACGGCAGTCTTTCACAGGAAAAAAAGTCATAAATTTGAGTGAAAACTGCTAATTTCACCCGCAACAGTTTCTTTATCTGTGACAGTGATCAACTAAACATTTTTGACTTGAGATTAGAAGTAACCCATCAAATCTGACCATGAAATTTTCCGGATAATGGTTTGGGTTATACATGGCTGAATATACACTTATATGACGCCATAAAACCCAAATAGAATCAGTTTAAGAGCTAAACCCTGCATCTCGGTAAATATATAATGTAAAAGTTACATGAGTATATATGTGGATTTTGGTGCATCATGATGATATTTTACTGTGTCAAGCCAAATGCACAAGCAATCGCCAACCTTCAGTCTAGATGAACATGTGCTGTGACTAATACACAGTGTGTGCTAAGCCCAGTGTTGAACCCAACTCAAATTTTGTTGTGTCCCAAAGGGCTAGGAGACAGTGCTTCATGCTGAAACATACTCCTTAGAATATCCTTGACCAAATAATTGAATGGTAATTCCCTTTAACAGACAGCAACAGCAACTCAATCTTTTTATCCCTTCATGTTACCTCGAGGCATCCCCCTGTAACATAAATCTGTCTTTCTTCCCCCCCACCCCTCTCCCTTCCCTGTTAAAAGTCAGAGCCCCTGAGAAGCTGGCAGTGGCTTCATTGAAGCAGCTCACATTTCAAGACAAAGCACGATCTTCTGTCAGAAAGGAGACACTCTCCAAACCAGGCCTGCTATTTATCACCAGGAACCTGTTTTTCTGCCTTCTCCCTGTCTCACACCTCCACGCCTGTTGACAGGGAGAGACGAACAGATTATCAGTTATGGAGCCTGTTGGAGCATTACTGTTTCTGTGTGTGATTGCACAGTGAGTGGATGCCATCTAAATTACCCCTGCTCTTTTCATTTTACCATGTGAGTGAAGTATTTTGTTGACAGTGTGGCCAAATCTGTTACACTGTGTGAAGGTATGCAAGGTCACGTGTGCATTTGTTTGAGTTTCACACAAACGAAGGTTCAAATAGGCAGTGATATATGATTTATTTTCTGCTCACAATTTTACTGCAAAGAAACACAAAAATGTATATTGTGAGAGACAGCAGCAAAGACTGTTAAGACAAAACGTGGCAATTTATCAAGATTTAAAACCTTGTTAAATAGACAAAATGCTGCTGGTTAAGACAGTGTTTCCTGTGTGAAACTGCATGGTGGGGATAATCAGATAATGAGTCTGTAAGGAGGAGATTTGCCTTGTTTAAAGGGGGAGGTCAGGTTATACAGAAGCCACAGTGTTTCAGAACCCGAGGTTGACCTGACCTTTGATCATAAAGCTTCAACTATGCCTGATGCTGTTTGACACCCAAGGTCAGGCTTACAACTACAGAGACTGTGGCTTATGAGGGTCAGCATACTCATTTTCTAACATGCAGTAACAAAGAGCCACTCATCCCAGCAACTGAATTTCTCAAAAGGTACACCCTGTATAACCACGAATGCATTAAAAACACCTTCCTGACAAGTCTGCCACTTAAAGCTTATATAAAGAAAAAAAATCTGGGTTCTTTAACTTAATATTCTGCTGGCTAAATCAGTAATTGCATTCTTTTACAAAGGCTGACATATTTGCAGCAGCACATTATGAGTAAACCTCTTGAAAAATCAAGGCGTTTCACTAAGCAAGCAACTTGGAAGCAAAAGCAAGCATTAAATATAAATGTAAAAAACTACAGGCTGCATAAAAAGGGATGTGAGAATGTTTTGTTTACTTTGTAGAGCAAGTCCTTTTTTATGCAGCCACCTGGTTGACACTATGTTAAGCATGTTATGAGATAATAGTTTTATAAGCAATGTTTCATTGCTTACAAAGCTGAGACATGTTAAACAGATGCTCTTCTGCTCTTCTGCTCTCCAAAATGACAGTAATATTGTTAACTTGCACAGGAGGAGTGATCCGCTACAGGCCAATAAGTCACATGAAAATTATTACCAAAGCATTTTCTCCAGATTTCTCTCAATCATAATTTCCACAACACATTTATGGAGTTATACTCTGAACTTTATCAAAGAACAGCACAGAGCGTCAAAGCAAAATGGCACAAAGGATTCATTTAAAATCAAATCAAAAGCCTCACATTAAATTACTGTAAGCATCTTTGAGAACTGGTCTTCGTCATAGTGTTTTAGTTCATCACAAAATGCTGAAAACAGACCATTGTTTATGGCACACACTGAGTAGTCTGGCAACACTACATTTAACAAGATCTTAAACAAAACATCATTTTTGCCAAATAAGGAGCATATGGTTTCAAATTCAATTACTGCCATTTTTGCTACGGCTCACATTTTACAAAAGCCACTTGTTTGCTGCACAATCATCTCCCCTCACGACTCATGGTGACCTCAGGAAATAGCCACCTAAAAGCAGCCCTCATTCATAAAACACAGACTTTAAAATCTGAAAAACCACAAGATTTCAAGATTTTTAACTCTTGTGGTATAGAGTAGGTTCCAAAATTATTCACCTGTACTCCACAAATATTATCTAAAATTTTAGAAGCTCAAACAGATTAATTTGCACCCATATTTAGAGGCAGGATTAATTAAAAAAGTTAAAATTACAGTTAAACAGCTTTGACAGCGGTCATACAGGGACCAAATGGCCCTCATCAAGGGGTTTGGTGCCCCATACTCCTGGAGTACTGCTCACAGGACTTCCTAAGGGACACGGTCGAATGCTTTCTCCTGACCACCTTACAGCCACAGTTCCGTTCAGCTGCCTCAATAATGGAGGCACAAAACATGGCCCATTCGGACTTGATGTCTCTCGCCTCCCTCAGGACATGGTCAAAGCTCTGCCGGTGGTGGGAATTGAAGCTCTTTCTGACAGGGGACTCTGCCAGAAGTTCCCAGCAGACCCTCACAGTATGCTTACGTCTGCCAGGCCTGACCAACATCCTCCCTCGCACTCGGCGCCTCTCACCAGAGGTGCCCTCCATTGGCACCTCCAATGGAGTTGCTAATGGAGGTTCTGGAGGACAGGGTGATGTAATCTCAAAAGCAGATCAGTCTAAGCAGACAGGCGCCAGAGTTATATATTAAGTGAAATTCTGGATGATAAATCAAAGAGAATGTTACTGATTTAATCAAGTCTGGATGAGATGAAAGTTTGGATTCATAATTTGGTGAGGAATCATAAAGTAATTTATTTACTCAATTAATGGAATCATAAATTAGAATGGTATTTAATAAATGAATCTGGGGCATGGTAAGATGTTTATGGTTGTTTAACATTTCCTGATCCATAAAGAAAATAAGTGCAGTGCAAGGGCCTGAGACAGTCTTGATGACTGAAGTAGTCCAAGATGACAAACTTACTGAATAACAAAGTGGCTAGAGGAAGTCTTTCTTTTCTTCCTTAAACACAAACACCTGCTCAGGCTTTTCTCCAGGTCCTGAAGATATCAATGTGCAGTCCTGTACTTAATAGAAAGTGCAAACCTTGAAAAAAGCATGTATTATCAACACTGTTCTGTGCACAGTTGAAATGAGTGGTTGCGTTGAATTTCTTCTGTTGTAAATCTATTCAAAATCTTTTGAAGTGCCTATTGTCGAAAACATAACTTGTCACAGAGTTATTCTCACATTTTGTGAGAAAAAAAAGAGGGAAATTAATCCTTGCTGTGACACTGACCTTTAACCATCCATTGTACTTTTAAAGATGAAGGGGTTCTTCTTGGGAGCTCACACTTACATCTGTAGTGGCTTGACAACATGTGGCTCTTCCACACTTTGAATTAGGTCAATGCTTTTTAGACTCTATCTGCACTGAAACCTGAGCAGGTCTTTGAGGGGACAACCTCAGTTTCGCTTTGACCCTCTAACCTCCCTCCCTCTCTCTTCTATGGTCTGATGTTCTCCAGCTGCCCAAATTACCAAAAATCTCCGGCCTGAAAATGAAGTCTTCATTGGGACATTTGTAGAAGCAGGGTTAACCACTGTCTGTTTTTCAGGAACCAACCCACCAACCACACAGCAGTATTAATTACTTTGAAATACAATCTGCTATTTTGGTTATCCAGCTAAGACACGAAAAGGAAGCAGCTTGTGTCGAACATGGGACATATACCTCTCCTGACTTTGAACTCGTATGTAAAGCAGTTGTTTTCCATGCTAAACTCCATAAGGTGTTTATAAAAGGAAGCTTAATAGCTTTATTATATTGCCATTCTGAAATAATTTTAGTTAGTCAAATGTGGTCTCAGCGAACATACAAACAAAGAATAAGTGCACTTTTTCTTCCATAAATAGTTATATGTCATATATTCATATTTCCAAAGTAACTCAACCAGAATAAAAAGGTACAAAGTAGTGACTTCAGGAAAAAAAAAACATTGATTTAAAAGAATCTCAAATGGCAACCTCAAAGTTAACTAACATGAGTTGCGAATGTTTGCAGAGAACATGGGGCAAGGGCCAACAGCTCTGGGAGGATCCAGTCTGTAGTATGGTTTTAATACACTCGGCATATTCTGTGAACATCTCACATTATATTTCCTTGCACTGGGGAAATCACTTATATTTAATGCTTTTTGAACAGCCCTATTTGGAAAAGTTACACTGCCACTAAAAAAAAAATCAAACAAAGGAGGGGTGGAGAAAAATCTGCAGGAAATCCAACTCTTGCTGTTGTAAGAGATGAGAAACATTTGTGCGGTTGTCTCTAAGTAGAACTGCTTGATTAATTCATGGGAAGCTTCTTTCCCATGAGGTGTTGTATAGTTTAGCCCAGCTGAAAATAAAGACACGCTTTTATAATAAAGGTGTTTTCATCAAGATGAAGCAATGTTATCACACTTTACAACTGTGCGTACCTTTTAAATATAAACAAATATCTGTTACATTCAAATCACTGTCAAATTATTTCACACAAAACTGACTGATCACAATACTGTGTTTCTAAGTCAAGCAGTGTTTAGTTTACGTCCCCCAGCAGCTACATTCCCACACTGCACACGGGAAGTGATTCCTTTTATGCTATGACAGATGCAGGCAGAGAGACATTGCACTAGTAAAGTGATACAGCTGCAAACAGGTTGGACTATGACACAAACACAAAGATGTGCCCATTAAAAGTTTCAGGAAGTGAATTCTACAGCTCAAGAAGCCCAGTCACTCAGCACTTTGATGGAAAGAATGCCCCCTACAATCCTCATGTGGATGATAAAGCGGTAGAAAATGAGTGAGTGAGTAAAAGCATGAAACCATTAATATTGTCCAAAGAGTGTGTTGAGAGAATATGAGAGAATGTAAAAGCAGAGGGAGTAATGAGAGGTGCACCCAGGGCTCGAGTGTCATCTGACCTCATTTTGAGATGGACCTTGAAGGTTGCAGGGAAGACAGAGGTGTACCTTTCACTGCAACCTTTTCTTTGCTTCCTCCTGAAATGACATGACAGGAGGGCACACACAAAGGCAGAGTAAGACATCTGCCTGGAAACCATCTACAGAGATGAAAGAGTGCCGGTGAAGTCATGGTGCAAAAACGCATTGAGCAGAAATAAAAGGCTCTATCTCTGTATAATGGGCAAGCAGAGTTTTCCAGAAGACAGCAATAGCATCAGCTTTGCTTTGCTGGTTGGTTTCCTGCAGTCAGACAAAGATGAAACACACACCAGGTCAAATGAATCACTTGCTATAAAAATACGAACAGATACAGTATGTACCTACAGGTGCAGTAGCCACATGTGTGCGACACACAAAAATGAGCCTTTCCTGTGAGGCGTCAGTCTACGTTTACATATTTTTTTTAAAATACCAGGGGCAGTGAATGGCCAGTGTGTTCAGCAGCAAAGGGCTGTCCCTATCTACACCACAGGAAGTCAACAACTGGCAGCCTTCTGCAGCCGACAACTGCTATCCAGACCCTTGGGGAGACCACAGCCTTTGCCCTCCACACACACATGGTCTCTCTCTCACACACACACAGTGCCAAGATCCCGAGCGACAGTTCAAGGTGAGGAAAGTCAGGAATGTGACCATATGTCTGGTCCTAACCTGGATGAGGACACAAAGCAGTGTGGAAAGCTCCAACCTGGAAGAGAGAGGACGCTATAGTAATCCTTATCATCTCTGATGTAATATCAGGAGGAAATAACCACAACAAACATCTACTTCCTCTGTATCTACTTCCTGTGAGCAAAAGACCATTGTCAATGGTCACACAACACTGGCATTTCTATCTGTTGTCACCTCCACAGTTAAGTACAGGAAACGCCGTCCTGTCCTCCCCAGTCAACACGACTGTGTTGGGCTGCACCTGCACAGAACAGCTTATTGTAGTTGTGCTGTGTTATGGTCTTCATGTCCTCCGTGGGGATTGAACAATGTGGGGGTTTTGAGGGCAAATCCTTGTATTGTTGACTGAGGTTGGTAAAAGCTGATACTGATAATAGTGTCTCGAACTAATTTCATCTACAGTGACCGATGACTTAAAATAATGTCTGGATTAATAATTATTATTTACACTTAACGACAATAACTGATGGGTTTGTATTAATGTGCTGCTGTGAATGTGGCACAATGCAATGCAACATGCTGCATCATGCTTTATGGCTGCACCAATTACTAATTTTTCAATTAACACTTTTAATTAATTTTTTTTCAGCCAAAACACTATACTAACGATATTTTCAGTTTGTCAATTCTCAGATGTGGGAATTCAGTGCTCATCGTGAACTGTATTAAGTTTGTCCAAGAAAGTTTTTGGCTTCTGAACTGTTGTCAGACAAATTAGATTGGAATGGAATTAGATTTTCTATGGCTCTGTTGAAATCTGATAAAATATTTATTAGAATAATCAGGAAAAAGTTTGTCACTTGATATTGATATATGTTGATTTATTGATGCATTCAAGTGTATCTTCAAGGGTATCTGTACCAGCCTATTTTAAAGAGAAAAAAACTATGCAAGTTTAACGTCTGCCTGGGTAGATGATTAGTTATGTTCAGAACCAGTAAAACATTTCATCGTAAAATTATATTGAAATTCAACAAAAATTAAGTGACTTAATTTCTGGGAAAAATATTTCCAATGCCTTAAATAATCAAGAGTTTACATCCAATAAACGAAAAGATTATATGATTTTTAGAAAAATGCAAAGTTCATCAAATCAACCTGCTACTCATCCACTACAGTATAGGGTAGAAAGACTGAGGAAATAATAATGCAAGACAAACAGGAAGCACCTTCATCTAGCAGAAGTTACTGGACAAAACTGTGACCTCTTGTTGCACTGGTAACAAAATCTCACCAAACATGGCACCAAATATGGCACCAAGTTATTAAGAGATTAAAAAGGTTCTGGGGGCGTAATGGTCAGTTTCAATGTGCTTCGATGCAGAGTAAAGAATCATTGTTCTTCATGTAAGTATAGGCATGATACAGAAACAGTTCATTTGGATAAACACACATTCTTCTGTCGGTCTATGATAGACAAAGACTCAAGTACAAATGAGCTCCCTTCCCATACAGAGTATTGATTCCCAAACACTGAATAAAGAGCTGCAGTTTCACTAAAACCTCTTCGTGCACCAGACCTACTCAGTTATTCTGTGCCTGCTGTGCCAATCCTCTGTCACAGTAGATAAAAAACACTGATGTCTGGCTTTAAAGGAGACTCAGAGGGAGCTTCACATGGAGGACAGCAAAAAGGAGAATGGGGTTTATAAAGGGATTCGATAGCTGGCATATTTAGTGAAAATGGAACAAAAGCTAAAAAGAAACTGAGGAGGGTGAAACATAGTGTGAGGAGAGCAGTAATAGAGAAAGGGATCCAGATGAAGCTGAAGAGGCTGGTGAGATTGTTTAACAAAATTAAAACCGCAGAAACAAATGATGTTGGCTGTGTAATGAGCTTCCCCCTCTGCTGTGGTACGACTAATTCAGAACAATGCTGGACATGGTGTGCTAATTCTGCAATAGAGACGTATAATCACCTGTGTAACAGAGCTCAGGTCAGCAGAGGTTTCACTGGGTGGTTATGTAGCACGAACATTTATCTACCTGAACAAATAAGTTCACTGTTAGGGGACATTTACAGGAGAAAGAGCAGAAAGACATACATGTTACTTAAGACAAAATAATAGAAGAGATCGAAGAAAGACATTTTCACGTCAGTGAAAAAAAAGGTCAAATATCTCAGCAGTTCTAAAATTCAGACACTTTGTGACTCCAATCCAATGTTCTACATAAAAATATAAACAGCATGAACCAATTTGAACTTTCCATTTTTATTTCATGTCTTTGTGGTTATACATTTCTTCTTACTGTGAGTATGTGTGTTGTTTACATGTATTTTTGTATTCTACCCCAGTAAGAGTAGCTACTGTTACAGACTACAGTAGCTAATTGGAATCTAAATACATCAGTCAATCAATTCTTAAAAAGTGGGTTGCCCCAAAGAAGGTTTGGGGAAACACTGGTGTCGATAATGTAGCTAATGGTGTGTTTTAACCTCAGAGCACACACTATAACATTGTTATGCTCGTACAGACACAGTAAAGTCATATTAATTCAACACATTCGTGTTGGAAAAAGAAGGAACTCTCCAGATTAATATCTCCAAAACCCAATTCTGTATGTTTCATTCATTCATCTTTTTTAAGGAACAAAAATATTACTGTGAAGGGAAATGTTTCTTTTGTAAGAATAGCTGATTTATACGCTGATTTAAAGATACAGTCAGGCTCTTTCAGCCTGAACGAACATGAGTAGCACTGTAGCACTTGATTCACATCCAAAATGTATGAGCGTGGATTCAAAGGAGCCATGAAGCTCAAAAAAACATTCACAGGCTCTCCACGCCAATATAAAGTCACCAGCTTCAGTCATACATTATTCTGCTTCCATCACATGCACACAGACTAAATCCCAGCTGTGCAGGTTTGGTCAGGTACCAGGACCAGGAGGTTAACACTGTACATGCTACCATGGAGACAGATCTGGCCCTCCTGTGGCCTTTCAGTTCTGCTGCAATCCACGAAGGGAAAGAAAAAAAAACAGCCTAGCAAGAAGCAGTGCCAAACAAAACAAGGAGCAGGTTAACTGGATGATACAGTAAATCAACATGGATATGCAAGAGAACATTTAAACTACTCAAAGAAAATATATTCTTACTGACCAACAACTGGGCCCACTGCGGGGTCACTTGTCCAGTTGACTCCATTCATTTGCAGATCAAACACTTTCAACTCATTTGCAGAGTTGAAAGCCCTTCCCATTAAACACCAGTGGCCTTTTCAGCATGTTTAAAGCTGCTGGTGTGGGTGGGAGGAGCCACGGGCTGATAGGGAGCTGCCTGATGTCACTCTGCCTGTGGCCCGTTGCCATGATGAGTTCATTCTGCCTCAGGACACAAAGAGTTAATGGCTGTTGGGATTATGCAACGGCATGGCAGACGCCTTTCTCCTCTCCTGCCCTTCTTTACTCCCTCACTGCCTTCAAAATAGGCCAAAGCCAAATCAGGCATTCCTACACGTTTCGATTAGATGCATTTGAATGCAGATGCAGCATCGTACATGCTTTGGCAGGGACAGAGGAACAAAATGGGGATTTTTGTTTTGCTCTGAAGGCGAGTTTGCCCTCACCAGGGCCTCACACCTGCCCTGCAGGGGGAAAGATGTCATAAGGATTTATAACTGTCGGAGTGGGTGATATGTACACTGTGTTAGACTAGTAAAAACATCTGTATTTATCACTTTAAAAGCGAACATGAAACCATAGGTTATCACTAGTAGCTGATAAGTGATCCAGGCTACAGCTGATTAGACAGGGTTATGGTTTGAGACAGTTACCAAATGTCAGCAGCTGCATCTGATAAGAGAAGTCTATATAAGGGAAGTTACAATCTATGAATTGGATTATAAATCATTATTTATTAGATTATTACAATCTATTATTTAGTTTATAACTACCATTTTGTCTGCTAATCATAAAGTGAAAACAAATCATCAGCACGAGTGCTTAACAGCAACACTGAATGAACTGATTTTTTTCTGTGATAAAGATTCTTGACTTGTGCATCTAGTTCCAAATCTTATTTAATGAACACATATCATCCAAAAGAATAAAACATTTCCTTCTTCATAAATGCAACTGTTGAGCAAGTGTCTACACAGATATGTACTGTATACCAGTATTCCACAATCAAAAATGTTTTACTATTTCTATGTGGTACATCAAAATAAACAGGGGAAAAATTTTTCATATAGTAAATGAACAGTATGAACTTGAGGGGATAGTGTACTAAACATTTTTTTTAAACTATACCTTGAACGATGAAAAATATTTTTGCTGAGCTTGTTTGTTATTTGTTTGTCTATAAACTATTAGAAAATGGTGAAAAGGATTTTCTTTACCCCAGGGAAACATGAAATAGGAAGCAGAATCCATTTTTTCATTTTTGTTACAAATTGTTGAAATTCTTGTATTTCAACATATCAGACGAATAATAATTTGACCACCATCAGATGTCCTAATTTCTACAGATTGGCATCAGCCACAGGGAAACCCCATACTGGTCGTTAAACAATGCATGCTTTTAAAAATATTAGATGAAAGAAAATATTCATTTATAAATACTGAGTGTTAAGGATCATTAGTGCTGTGAATGTAAGCTCTGGTAAATTACAATGGGAATAGAATGTCACTGAAATAGAATCTCACTGAAGAACGGCAGCAGGTTATTGGAAATGCTACAGAACAAAAAGAGAACTTTGACAAGCGTATAACACAACAAAGAGCAGTACAGTGGGTTGGGGCAGAGGCTAACTGCCACAACCATCACCAATTCAACCAATCCCCCCCCCCCAAACCCCAGTCCAGGCAAGAGACAAATCTGTGCAGGCGGGCACTGAGTCAATAAACAACAGAGATCCCTCCAGGCGGGAATGGCAACCACGAGGGGCAACGGATGAACCACGATAGGAAAGAAGGAAAGAGAAAAAAAGAGATCTACAAGGGCTGACTTCAATCATGACCACAGGGTCGAATAGCAGAGCCAGCACAGCCACAAACACATGAGCCAACACGCATGCACTCCAACTAACACACATATGCACACCAGCTCCAGTACATGGGTCATTAGGTGCAGAAATCATCAATTAAACTGAGTTACTGGATTCTCACAGTCCTTTGTTTATTTGGTTTCACATGAAGCCAACAGAGACCACAGAGAGAAGCTGTTATTATGAACTATGCATAGTCTTTGGTCCGACTAAAGAAAGTTGAGGATATTCAGCTTTCCTTCAGAAATCAGCAGGTATGTTGGACATTTATAACCCAAATTATTTAATGACTGTAGGAGTATTAGCCAACAGATATTGTTTTCATTAGTGTCTCCTCCCACATAAAAGCAACTGTTGATCCATACATTCAAACGATTTCTAATAAAACGCCTTTTTAGACAAAGACTAAAATATAAAGAATTCTTCCCAATATTTCAGTAAAAAGAAAGCCAACCAAGGACAATTATAAAAACATTATTTCTAATTATCTAAAATTCAATCCTTGTCACATGGACTCAACTAAAAAGGATACCAAATGAGACAATGACACACACTATGATAATGTGTGTTGATAATTGAGCAATATTTGTTTCGCACTTCAGGCTCCTCTCTAAGGGCTGTTCCTCCTCTGCTCCTTCAAAAGTTTTTAAAATGTCAGACCTGGATCATTTTTAAGGTCATGAGCTGGATCATTACAAATGACAAGGACCCCAAATCTGAGATGCTCAGCAGCCATGACTGTAATTTCTGAGAGAGTGCAAAAAGATCCTCCCCTGGGAGAAGAGACCTCTATAATGGAGTGAGTGCAAAAAGCACATAACAACTGGCAGAGAAAGATGACTCCCAAGCTCAAAAGGCTTCACCTAAACCTGAGTAAACATTGTCTGATAAATGATCAGAAACAAGAGCCATGGGAGACCTTCCCCCTCCCCCAGTCTCACAACCTGTGCTACTAGTCAAACTTTCTGATGAGAACAAACACAGTGAGAACCCAGATCTCATTGTATAACTATTTATCCCAGCCCCTTTCCAGTCCAGTGCTTTGTTTTGTTGTCACGATCAACTCTTTGTGCTCTGCTAGTGTTCACAATCTGCCCCAGCAAATTATAATAACAACCAACATTTCAGCCTCATGTAACAGTAAAGTTCTCAAAAAAATGGAGGTGAAGCACAAGATCATCATCCTGAAGAACAATATCACAAACCCCTAGATGATGTAGTTAAAGTCAAAATCACATTAGCATGGACATTTTCCAGAATTATCTTCTAAAAAGCTAAGTCAGTAAACTGGTTGTGCTGATAAGAAAAGTAGATATACAATGGGGGGGGGGGGGCGCTGGTGCCTAACTTCAGCTGACAAAGGGCGAGAGGTCGCCAGTCCATCAAAGGGCCACATAGAGACAGACAATCAATCATTCAGTCACACATTCACACCTATGGGCAATTTAGAGTGTCCGATTGGCCTAATCCCCAAATCTGCATGTTTTTGGACTGTGGGAGGAAGCCGGAGTACCCAGTGAAAGCCCACGCGCACACATGGAGAACATGCAAACTCCATCCAGAAGGGCCCTTGTTCCGACCGTGTCGCAAACCCAGGACCTCTTGCTGCAAAGGCAAGAGTGCTAACCACTACACCAACTGTGTGGCCCATTGAAATTTCTCCTAAAGATAATTTGTGGTATAATTCCCAGGTAGTGTATCACATTTTTATTGCCAGTCAATGAAAATATAAATGTCTCTTCACATTTCTCTGACAAAAAATAAATTGACAACATTTACATTAAAACACGTTGTTCACTGTGTGTGTAAACCATGCAACATAAATTAGACAGACTCTATTATAAAGTCATAAAAGTTCATGGCATTTAAGAACATTCCTTTGTGCTCGAGTAAATTGTGATGGACGCTCATTAATCACTGTTGTTTTTATTTTATAGACCAAACAAGTGACTCATTAATTAATAGAGAAAATGATAAGCAGAGAAATTAAAGAAAACTAATTTGTGACACAGTAGTAGTAAAACCACAAATGACTGCCTGAACAAAAATTGAGTATAAAAGCATAAAGTGGAATGTCACAGAGCTGCAATAACGGCTGGCACAGTTGTTCATATAAAACCCTGCAGCACTATAGGGAAATAAGATGAGAGTGAATGGTTGTTCGTCTCTATGTTTGTTCTGTGATGGACTGGCAAACTGTCCAGGGTAAACCAATCCTGCCTTTCACGCTATGTCAGGTGGAATTGGCTCCAACTCCATGGTGGAGGATAGAACTGTGGACACTGAATGAATCGTTCCAGTCGGATTTAAATAATACCAACAGTACATTTTTCATTTCAGTGATTATGGCACAGCAAAGACAGGACACCAAAACACTATATGGCCCACAACAGTACTCAAACAACTAACACCATACAGCATATTCCTTTATTCTTCATTCTTTTATCCACTCTGAATCTGAAACTTCAGAAAACCAGGGCCATTGTGCAGCCCAACAGCCTGCAGGCACAGCAGAGTTAATAATAGCCAAGCATATAGATTTTAAATAAAAAAGCAGCAGGTGAACATTTCAACAAAACAGCCAGAAGAAAATCTCTAAAGGCGTCAGTCAAGAGCTCCACTCCAGACCCGGAGCTGATATAGTACAAACACTACAGATAAGCTTTCAGGACCAACTAAAAAGAAGCTGTGGAACTTAATACTTAATTGATAAAATACACATGTTGAGTCCACATTTGTGTACTTCTTGATATAATACTGTCTATTTAAATACAAATGTGCTGCACAGATTCAGTAATTTCCATTGTGGTTTTCTACTGCTGTAGTTTAGTAAGTGGGGTGTAGAACACAGAGAGAGACATTTGACTACACACCTCTTTGTAAGGAAGCCCAAATTATTGAGAGTCCTGAATTGCAGATCTTCTCCAGCTACATCATGAGAAAGCAGCAAGATCAAAGACGAGAGTTGTGAAGAGGAAAGCATGTGAGGATGTTGAACATTTTAACATTTATCTGAGCACCTAGGCAACAAGCCCAGTGTAATTTTTCACATATACTATAGGCAACAGGCTGCCTTCGTGCAGCAGAAGGAGAGGGGAAACACAGGTGGAGGCAAATGAGAGAGATGCTACATTAAAATCATGGATGTACGCTCGATAAGTGGCTTTCATCTGCTCAGAGAGCTGCTTCATAGCAGGCTGTGGGTGATTTCCAAATAGAAGAGTGGAAGAGCAGGATGATTACTGTAAAGCTAAATATAAAAGTAGAAAAAAAGGTTAATATTTGACCAGAGCACCCAGACTGTGCAGATGAGACAAGCCTCCAGAAACATGGCGTGTTTGGTGTGGAGAGCTTCATGTGGGCATAAAGCCACAAGGAGAACTGAGTCTCACTCACTGCCATTTTTGGCCCCTGCAGTGCTTTCACATGTTCAGTGAGCCCTTTTAAAAATGACATTTTGAAAACACAAGGCCTCGATAAAGGACAGTACCTGGCTTGCCTTGACTTGTGCATCTGGTAAGCTCAAGAAACCAACAGCAGCCTCCGCCTCCCCTGCTGCCAGCACACACAGGACACATTCATCCCATAAGTGGGCACCATGAGGAGACTGGAGGTGGAGCACACACACACTTGAACTTACAGGAATTCTTCAGCCACTTTGACTGTCAAGGCTGTGTTGAAGGCACATGCAAACACAGTCTATCCTTCCCTGTGCTTCAGTTTCCATGTGGAGATCAGATAAAAGTGACTGAGTTTTGACATGATGAGCGGTGAGTTAATGAGCCTGATCGTTGGCAGGATAAGAGCATTCCTAGCAGAAAACTGGGAGTGTTATTTCCCTGGCTTTCTCCACACTCTGCAGCAGAGGTTATGAACTCTTAAGGGGCTCTGACATTGTGGGAGGGCATTGCATCATGTCAATTTGTCTTCTTTCTTCTTGCTTTCCTCCTTTGAGCAACATTTGGTGATGAAGAGCACAGCACTGCTCTCTGTCCGTGCATAAGAATAAAGGAAACCAAAGGGCTCGGGGATGCAAACAGAGTTATGAATATGATAATGAGAAATGGCGTAGTGTGTTGAGTGAGGATAGAAGTATGCCCTCAGGAATACATAATGACATGGTAAAGCTGTCTTCGTGGTGATAGATAGAAAGCTGCTATCACGCTGCTCCACATGAGACACTTAATGACATCATAACAAGATGAAAATGCAAGGTGCTGATATATTGGTGGGAGTGGACAATCAAATCAAAAGTCCTCATTTGAAACAATGCAATGAAATTCCAAAAGCTGCCACTTGACTGTCATTTTCTTTAAATCCTTCAACCCCATTCAATCCATTTAATTCTTTTTTCCAGTTCATGTGTTAGGGCTGAACAACTGATCGTTTTCACGTCACAACTGCAATTGCAATTTGAAACAACCGAAATAGGAATTCACAAAAGGCTGCAATTTAACTATTCGATTTTTGACTGTTTTACATTTTACATCAACAAAGCTAAAATATGCTATATGGACAAAAGCAGTTGGCCATACCTGTTAAGTATTGAACTCAGAGGTGTTTCAATCAGGCATTGATCTAGGCCCCTTATCTCCACTGAAGGGCAGTTTAAACAATTTAGTGTATGAAGACATTTTCCAAATTTGTGGCAACAGTTTGAGGAAGGCCCCTTTCCTGTTCCAACTTGGCTGTGCCCCATTGCACAAAGAAAGGACTATAAAGACATGGTTTGATGAGGTTAATGTGGAAGAACTCGACTGGCCTGCACAGAGCCCTGATCTCAACTCCATCAAGCATCTTTGGGATGAACTTGAACAGAGATTGTGAGCCAGGCCTTCTGGTCCAACATCAGTGCCTCAACCCATAAATACTCTACAGAATGAATGTGCACAGATTTACATAGAAACTATTTCATCACCAAGTACTGTATATGTATTTGAATTAGTTAGTACAGTCCCTGTCGGCATAATGGACATGTATATAAATACTTTTGTCCATATAGTGTATATATATCTATATATCTATATATCTATCTATATATTTTAGTATAGAATGTGATCAAAAAGTAAATCTCTTATCCTCATGATGGTATATGACAACATTATCGCATACAATCTGCCTAACACTACTCAGACTGAATATATAGCATTAGTACTTTAGCTTTACAAACTGTGAGTAATTTCATTGGGTGGAAATAATCTGCCATTTTAAGTCATGTAGCTAAAGAAATGCAGTTGTTGTTTTTTCTCCCCCAAACAGCAGCTAATGGGGGAGGGAAGAGGTAGGGTCCCCCCTTCCCCCACTGACCCTGAAACAAGATGTACTTTAAATTCCTTCAGTGTTAACTCCATGTGTAAGTGTAACTGCGAAGAAATGAATGAGAACAATGAACGAGCTGTAGTAGACTCCAGTCTCTCCGTCGTTGCTCTCGCCATGCAGGCAATTAGTAGAAAAAGTTCCTTCAGAAAAACAATGTTTCCACTACTTTTTTAGAAGGAGACCCTCTTTTACAAGACAACAAACCATTCAAAATATAGATTCTGACAAATGGGTGCATAATGTAACGCATTAGGAGTATAAATTTACTGCCTTTTCTCTCCTACTAAATGGTATCTACAATATACTAGAGATGAAACAGACATTACCGAGCTATCACAACTTCATTTCAGTGCATGTTTTAAACACAAAAGCACATTAATCTTGAAAAACAAGCTGTTTTTAAATTTATTTTTCGACACAGCCTGTGAGTGAATGTTTCAGAAAAGCATGGAGGTCAATGTCGGGCTCCGTTATCAACGACCGACTGTTCTTTCAACGTTTTTAATTATTTAACCGCGTCAAGCAAACATTAATAACCAAGACTGTGTGAATGTGGGATGTATAGTCGTTTATGACTAACCTTGGAGGCAGAAAATGCCGACGGCGTACATGGTTTCCACCGGTGGTTTTCTTGTGTTGAGCGCAGCGGGGTTCCTCCTCCTCCACCAGCTCCAGCTCCGGCTGCTGCTCCTCCGCCGGACCTGGCTCTCTCCTGGTGGAGGATCCATGAGCGTTCTGCTGCTGCTCCTGCGGCGGCTCTTTGCTGCTGTTCTCCGGCGAGAACAGTTGCGCGAAAGCGTGTAACTAGCGCCAAAGAGGTCGGTGAGTCACCGTCCGTTCACAGGTAAATTATCGGCGTAACCCGCGCAGGTCCCCGGGGAGTGAGAGCCAGGCAGCGGGTGGTCAACAGCTCAACACCTGGGACTGAAGCGACAACAGGGCACTAACATGTGCGGACAGACGCGTCGGTTTACAGGCCAACAGCCACACCGACGTGTGTGAGGTACTGAGTCCCGGTTGAGGAGAGAAGCACAGTCGAAAGTTTGAGGCGAAGTTTAAACTTCCATGTGTCTCGCGGGACGGAAGCAAGGTGTGAATTTGGTCCGCAAAAGGCTCGCTATCAGTCGGCGTGTTTGTTGTCGCCGTCTATGTGCGTCCACAGCTGCTTGAGCACCAGGACACTCACGTCCACAACCACGGGGAGTTTGTCTCCGCGTCTCTCTCTCCCTCTTTCCCTCTACGCGGTGTTTCCAACTTCGTTTCCTCCCACTCCAGTGTGATTTTCTACACCACCGTCAACGGCAGCGACATGACACACGACACTTCCTGTGAACTCCTTCAAAATAATTGATGTGATTTTTATTTTTGATCATGGTATCCCCGCTGTGATTTCCTCAACATTAATTTTTAAACATTTAGGAACTCTCATTAGTAAGTATATTCATTTCCACTCATTTTTGTTATTTTTATTTTATAATTAACTGTGAACTATAACAGCATACATCAAATGTACAACAAAATAATATACTAGAATGCATCGCGAAGAGTCAAATAAACGTTGAATATTTATGTTTTTAACTCCAGGGAAGGTTTACAATGCACAAGTCCCCAAGATCATTTGTTCTTGAAAAGCAACAACACTGACAACCCTGCTTTAAAATATTACACAACAAATGAATGGAACAAATGGCCAAATTAAATGCATTTACTCATCATTTAATTTTTAAAGTCCTTCACTCATTAAGACCCTTTTGCCCACCTTGGAGCTGCATTCTTTGACTGTTTCCTGTCAGTTTTCTGTTTTGTTTATTCTATTCCAGCTGTGATTTTTCAGTTTAAATGTTTTCCGTAATGTTCCGGAGCGACTTGGTCCAAGAGAGCTTGCTCTCAATGTTAAAGGGTGATAATTAGTAATGTCGGTGTTCTAATATAAACTGAGATACTTTCAGTTATGCACCAAAAATGATCGATAAATGCCACAAAATAGATTTTTTTTTATTTCGAAAGGTAAACATCCAGCTATAACTCGTGTATCTATGCTAACTTGATGCGAACTCGCTCTGTCAGCTTCCGGTGCGCGAACCTCGGGATTAAGAATACAACACTGCGACTCCCTGGTTCAACTTTCAACTGCAACTGAATCCTTCCATATAATAATAATAATAATAATAATAATAATAATAATAATAATAATAATAATAATAATAATAGGTGCATTTGGCTGATATTAACATGAAGTCAACCAGTGCATACGATTAGAGGTTGGTTGATAAGAGAATTTGACTTTATTCTGAATTTCCTTTTTGTGAGGGAAAAGGAGTGCTTCAATTTCTTTCATTTTTGGGCACCATATCCGTTTTCTTTTGCACTATTAAACTCTGTTGCACTGGTGTCCTGTTTCCTTCCATTACAGTTGAGGGAAGGAGCACAGCAGCTTCTTTCTTTTTTTTTTTAGAAGAACAAAACCCATCCTGGGATCTGTGAATTCAAACTACTCAGAATTCATGAAGGGTTGAGACTCCACATTAAAGTGGAGTAAAGTAAAGCTTTGACACACCAAGATATTTATTAGTGAGCAGAAACCCCAAGCTGACTTCTACTAGGAAAAAAGGAGAACATTATATCTTTGCAAACCATCAATTTTCACAGAGTTCCCACAGTCATGATGTTTAAGATCTTTGTGGAATTCACCTAATTGTGACCTGGTGATTTATAGAGGACAAGACATAACAACCCTTCATAATCCCATATAAAAAAATGACAAAAACACATTCAGGAATAGAAAATTGTTGGATTTATTTCTGAATCAAGGTTAGTCTGTTTCAGACTTACTATCAATCATGATTTTTATGACATGTGGTTGTACAAGAACCAGGTCCAAACAAATGCACATTAAGCCCTTACCAACAATGATACTCGACTCGCTTCCCACTATTTTTCTGACAATTTGTGAGCTCATGATCAGTTTCTATTTAATGCATTTATTACAAAGCATACGAAGAAAAACAGAAATAAGTGAGACATTCCAGTTTTCTTTTTGTTTAGAATCACTTAAAATACAATTGAAGACAAAAAGACATCCATCTGAGAATTGTGCAAAATCTACTGTAATCACATGATAACAATCAAGACATGTCACTCACCTCACTTTACTGTAAACAACATTATAAGTCTTGCATGGCACCAGAGGTTATTCAGGCAGACTGGGTTGAATTAAGCAACCACGCCGGCCTCATCATTTTCTATATACAATCAAAGAATTTGCATTTTGGTGGTTGTTTTTTTTCACCACATTAATAACGCAAAGTGTTTTATCAGCAATGGGAGAGTAAAGGTGCAGAGAAACACACTTGGACCTCAAAGCTGGTGAGTTAAAGTAGTGTTGTTTTAAATTTCAGTGTTTTCCAAAACTTGGTAGAAACAAAAGTTATCAATAAAAAGTTAAATGAGTCATATCATGCAAGCAGGATAAACACTTTACCCTGTTTCCCCAAAGCATTAGCCAACATTTCACATACTAATTCTCAAGTGGCAAATTAGAGCCTTTAAAATGACAAAGAAAAAAAATCCATCTGTACATTGTCATTTCATAGCCAATAGACCTACTAATTCATTTCTTTTAAGTAAAACTAAATTATTCTACATGTAGAAAAAAAAAGAATGAATTCTACACTACTAAAACACTGAATGAAGCAAGGAGACACAAAAATTTCAAATAGCAACAGCATCAAGAGAAACATACCAGCACAGGTGACATTATGGAAGCTGATGAAGTCAAAGTGCAGAGTCACAGTGAGTCTGAATTAAGGGCAAGGGATGAGGTATTCTATTTTCTTGGCACACTGATCCGAAATCAGGAACAAAATGAAGGGAAACAAAAGCATTGAGTCAGTGGAAGACCACAAAGCAGCAACCTGAATTTCAAAACTGGAAAAAACACAAACAACAAGTTGTGCATTTGTCGTGACGATATGAAACATCTTTGGATGTGGGTGTCGGGAAACAAAAAAGTGTCTTTGGGTCAGATGCTGACAGGGCAGAGACAGTGTGCGAGTGGTTGACGCCATCTGGTAGTGTTGGTGGTGGAGATCATGTGATATGGCTCGGATACTGAGCCAGAAGGAGGAGAAGCATCTTTGGGCTGGTGAACAGGTCAGCTGATAGAAAGGCACCTGTTCACTGGCAGCTTAGTTCCCAGTGTAGAGATTCATGGTGCTGGAGCTCAGGCCTCGGCTCTCCCGAAAATGGCTGCCTCCCCGAGTCTGACAGAACACCACAAAAATACATAGTTTGAAACATTTCCACTTATTAAAAGAAACACAAATTTGAGCCAATTTGTTCAAACAGTTCATCACCTGAAATGACTCATCGCTGGTTTTGTTCAGGTAGTTCAAAGAAGCAGCTCTCTTCATGCTGTTGAAAGAAGAGTAAGGAAATAATGCTTATAAAGTGTCTGAAATCAGGGTTTAAGTGCAATGTACTGACGAATCATGTGACTGGGGAGGTTATTTCCAAACTACAATGAATCAACTTTACATACATGAGGTAGCCTGATTCCAAAGGACATCACCTTCTCCCACAACAAGTATGATTTAGTTGAAATGCTCGCTATCCATCATAGCAGGACTCCTTTAAGTCTTACTTGGTGCTGCGAGGTTCAGGTGGTCCGTTGCCCTGCAGTTTCTTCACCAGAAGCTCGCTGCTGCGACGCAAAACGTCCCTGAGTTTCCCCAGAGAGCCGCTGCGCTGCAGGGCTCCACTGCCGTCCTGCAGACACACACGCACACTCATCAACCCACCCATGCAGCACCAGCCTCACGGAGGAATAAATCGACATTTGTAAGACTTTTACTTCAACACGTATTCGACACTGTTTTGGTGTGTACTTGGTTTCTGTGATAAACAGCCGGATGAAGTCATCTGCAGCATGATCTCGGAACAAATACTCAAACTATGATGGCATTAAACCTTTCAAGGTCCAGTGTGTAGCATTTAGGAGGGTTCATTGGCAGAAACTGAATAAACAATGGATGAAAATCAGAACCATTGTATTAGTGTATTTTCACTACATTTTTGTAGCCTTAGAATAAGCATGCAATTCACGTTTTGAAGCAGAAGCTTACTACAATAAATAAAGGAGAATGACATCCTTTCTGTTCTGCCAAGGCCACTGTCGTTACGCAACAAAACAATGGATGTCACTAATTCTTACACACGGGACCTTAAATGTAGATTAAAAAGTTAAAAATGTACCAATGTAGGTTTATGAAGATGCTCAATTAAAATCAAGTGTAATAACTTAGACACAGTTTTCTAACATGGTTACTAGTGTGTGTCTAAAGCTTCAAGTCTTTTATCAACAGCAGCCAGGATTCTTTCTGATTATTTTAATTTTTACACAAAAACATGCACGCGTATGTCCCAGTTTCCATATTGTTGTTAATTGTATGAAAAGTGCCGTTTTTAAACCCGTTCTGGAGATCTGTTTGGAGTCAAGTATATTCTGACATCTTACATGGTTTATTCCTTAACCAAGGAACTTGGTGACAGATTAATAAAAATGACTTTTCAGACTGAAACAAACAGAATTTCAAACCAAACTTTAAAACAATGAGCATCAGTGTGCCATGATCATATCCATCCATCCATCCATCCCTTCACTGGATATATTATATACCACAACCCAGAAGTAATATATAGCATGTATTTTAATTACTAACCAACTTGAAAGATGTGCGACACAATGTAGTACAGTCTTATTTCCAGCAGGGGGAACTGTGGATTAATCAGAGGCTTTGGCTTCCATAGATTAAATAAAAAACCAAACAAAATGCTGTTTTCACTGATTACACACTAATACAGACTGTAAAAGAGACACAACTTCACAAATGAAAAACTTTATTTGAGAATACCAAGTGTTGATGCAATAATCTTCACAATGCAGAATGGTAGATATAATGCAGTCCTAGGATAGTGCTTATAGACCTTACCATTAATGTTCTTCCACTTGAAGGAACTAAATAGTCACACTAAATATGTCATGGACAGACAATAGTTTTAATAAATAAGCATTCCACTAACACAACAATATTGTCATAATTATGTGAAGAGCATAGTCAATTCTGTTCCGAGTTGCATTTGAAATATAGGTGTACTTGCTGGAAGGAATGAAGAATCAAGGCAAGTAGCATAATGAAAAGCCATATAGTGAATGCACTTGTCAGATCTATAGATACAGCCTACGATTACACTTCCAAGGAGTTAAAGTCATTGTACATTCAGTTAGTTACACATTTGAAATAATGTTGATCTCGAGGAAAGACTAGCACTGCAACGTTTGGTGTCCAAAAACTCATGATTCACCAAAGTGACAATGTTTACTCGCAAAGTGTGTAAGAAAAAAAGGCAACACACGCCATTAAGCTTTGTGTTCAAACCACAGTATCCACAGCCAGAGTGGGCATTGTGACTGTACCACCAAAACATACACAAATACACACAAGAACTACAGTAGGAATCCAGGCTTCCATTGAAATGTAACTTCACTCCAACACCAATAAATAAAGGCCATTCTGGGCATTTGTGTCCAATATTTTGAAATCTATTATTATAACAAACGTTCAGGCGCCGTGTATCTGTCATACTGGCAGCTTATGCTTACGCTGTTGATCATTTCTTTTGAAAATGCAAGCGTCTGTGTACATACTGCACCTGAAGAGAGCCCATGTAAATACTCAATCAAACCAAGGACACACAAGCTAGTGAGATCAACTTGGGGAAAAAAAAAAAAAAAAAAAAAAAACTAAATCACCATGGTAACAAAAGCTTGCTGTGATCTGATCAATTCGCTTTGATCAGCTTTGGCCTCAATAGTGCTGAGCACTTCTGGTCTTTCACAACAGGTAAACACTATGGTATTGTACTTAGCATTAGCTTTTTTTAAAAAAAAAAAAAAAAAACATAAACAAAATCATACAACACTGAAATGGAAAAAGAATTACTTCTATAAAAAAAATTGTAAATATCATGCTAGGCATTTGTAACTCTACAGTACCGTGCCAATATGGTTTAGGCATTTGATCTGAGGCATGACTTTATTCATACTTTAAACACATGTGAAAAATAAGCATTTCTTTAGAGAGAAGCTGAGAGTAGTTAAAGCAGAAAATAAATAAGGAGAAAGACCAATACAATGGAGCTTTGTTAACCGATTCATTATACAATATTCAGTCTGTGGTATCAGTAACTTTTAATCTGGCTGTGGTTTGGAGTGATTTCTGAAGCTTAAGCTGCTGTCAAACGTGACACTAATCCTCAAAATGGTTGCGTGTTTCTCTCAGTGTTCAACCTTTTTCCAGTTATTTAAATTTGCAGCTTCCCTTCCCTCTCCTTTCCTGCCAAATAAATCTACAACACACAAGTGGGTGTTTGAGAGACACAAAATGTGTGAGTGACATCCTCAAAAGGAAATATTACATACACTGATTTTTTTTTTTTTTTTTTTTCCTCAAGTAAGATGAGAGACAGATTTGAAGTAATGAATTTCTGACATGGAGGATGACACACAGTTAGTGAGAGGAAAGTTAGAGAGAGTGAACGAAGAAGGAGAAGGGGAAAAAAAGAGAAGAGATGAGAAGACTACACGTCCCAGCAGCTGTCAGTTGAAGAGGGGACAGAGATGACAACCAGGAGGGGACTTTCTGAGTCTCTGCCGGAGGGGGGGCACCGGGAATGGTAGAAGAGCTGTTGGTTTGTTGGGAGAGAGAAGGCCAGAGGGAACGACAACACACATCCTTTTGCTATAGTGTTGGGGAAGGAGAGAAGGGTGGAGGAATAATCTTGATGGCTTAGGCCTGATAAAAGAGAAAGAGAGAAACAGACAAAAAGACAAAAACAGCACATATTGTAAGATTAAGTTCTCTGGGGTTGCGCTTCCTACAAATCTGAGCTGCATCCCTGGTCTAGCATAAACTGCGCTGTCTGTCCTGCAGTAGGTTCGCGATGTTACCAGCAGAGAAAAAACAGCAGCACAGGAGCTACTGTCTTTTATAGGAGCTGCACTAAAACAAGAAGCAGGTCAATGATGCAGTGGGTTGGTGGTTGCAGTCACCATGACTCAGCTGTTTTTCCCCTTTCCTCTCCGGGCACCAAAAAGCCCCAGCTTGGCACAGAGCACTCAGCCAGTGACTGTGCACTGCAGATGTGAGACATCTGCAAGCATCAGCACCGAAGCAGACAGACTCATACAGCTATTATTACACTGGGGTTGAAGAGAGACTGTCATTGTGAATATTTTATGTATATATATATATATATATATATATATATATATATATATATATATATATATATATTCAAGTTCAAGTACTAGTACGACCATTTTAGATAGTGTGGATGATGAAACCACTACCCTACTACATAATACTACAAGCCCCAGCTTACTCTATGCTCTTTTAACTTCCTTAATAACTAATGAGCTAATTATCTAGGCTATTTAATAAATCACTTTGTACCAACCCACCCAAGCCTATTGTGTGGAATGAGAGATCAGGAGGGAGAGTACAATCCACTGAGCGAGAAAAAGAAATTTAATTGACAGGCTGATTGGTTGTCATGGCAAGAGTAATCAACAAGGGCGTAGGTTAGTGACACACAGAAAAGAAAGTAGGCAAAGGATGAAATCCGGAAAACATGCAAACTAACAGGCAGCACAGTGAAGCATAGAGCAGACTGCAGTTACAGACTCACACACACACACAAGTTACATAATGGGCTTGCAAAAGACATGCGCACAAACTGTACAAATTACTGTTTAACCTCAACACCACCGCTAGCGTGAGGACAACTGTCATCTATGTATGTCCACTGGTTCAATCAATGCAAACTAAATGGGCTTCAGTAAAATGACACTGAAACTATACAGCAGTGAAGCAACCGGCATTTATGCAAATGCCTAACACGGAGTATGTAAACCAGATCTGCAACCTCCATGACATCAGACTTTGTGAGAGCAGCATGAAAACATGTTTAGACAAAGCGGGAGAGTGTATAAGTCTGATGTGCCCATCACATTATCTTACAAGCCCATTTTCTAACACACAAAGTAGCTAGGTTGCACTTACATGAGCAGTTTTTTTAGGTGAATGGATGGATGGATGCTATCAAACAATCTTTTAGTAAAAAAGTTCAATTGTTTTTTTTTTACATTTAAAGCATACAAATTAAATGAGTATATCTGCTGTTTTGACTGTGTGAATTAAATATCTATACTGCTGTGGCCATGGTAGTGAAATGCTCGCACAGGACCCGCAATCCTCAGCATGTCATTACACGTTTCAAAGACAAGACAGGTGCACACTTGGATAAATACCCATGCCATTGCACTGGCTGGGGTGAATTTTGAAGTAGTTTGGAGTTTCAGTGTTATGCACATGAACACGTGTGGAGAGAAGCATTGTTACTCACTCAGAGAGCAGCAGACATTGGGTTAAGAGACAATTTCTCAACCATATGAAAACACAGTGAATACACATGGTCGATTAGTGTGCATGTTGTGGGTGAGGCAGAGAGACTGGCATTGCTACATGCACGTGTGGACTATGTTGGTGCAGTGAGGGGTGTGGCTGCACTTAAGGGAAGGGAGCGGCACAAGCTCATATGAGGCATCTTTGCTGGCACAGTTCTGCCTTCTAGCTTATGTAACCATGACCAGAGGTTTATTGAAGCTGTGACTATTTGTCATTGAATATCAGCACTTTTCAGCATTGACCCCTTCAAAAATGAGGATAGAGGTTACAAGTCTCAAGAGAAGATATAAAAGCTGCTCAGTGAAATGGCATAAATGATTGTTGGTCTGAGGGAAACACAGCCTGAGCTGACATTATAATGAGGTAATAAAACAGCAGCAGCTGCATAAAAACTGTCCTATTCATGGCTCAGAGAGACCCTGCCAACCGTGTTTAATGGTGGATACATGAGGCAACCTAATAGGATGTTATTCAGATGGGCTGTATCTCGCACAAAAGCAAATACATCCTGATATGTTGCCAGGGTACCGCAGAATGAGCTTGTGCCTTTTTGTGACTGCTCCACTTGTGAAGAAGCATTGCCAGCCGAACAACTTATTAAAAACAAGGAGGCAGGATTAACCATCAAGCAGCAAAACAAAACAAAACAAACTTGAAAATCTAGACCAAAGCATGCTTGAATGTTGTCAAAAACAACATAACAGCATGCCAAGACACTCAATCAGCTTTGTGTTTGGTAAACCGAGATTTCCTGGTTAACAGAAGGGTTCAGTGCATCTACAGGGAGTTGATGGACTGGTGTGTCTATATTTTAATGGGTAAAGAACCTTTACCGATGAAGTACCTCCAAATCACATTCTGAGAAACAAGTTGGGTAATGTGACTTAAATAATCTTTCATTGACCATATGCCACAAGGACATCATAAAAAAAGTCATGCAGGACTAATGTGACCTTCTGTGAAGCTCCTGAAACTCCTGTGATGTGTGTCATCAAGTGAGTCCTGCTATATCATTTTCAACTCGGACAACAGATGAGTAATTGTTTCATTTCTATTTATTTGTGGGATTGCATGCACCAGTCCAAACTCTCTCCTGAGACATCACTAACACCGCCTTCTTCTGACAGTGAGGTCTCTGACCTTGACTCAACTATAGTGGATTTGTACTCACCCCATTCCACTCCACGCCCATACTCACTTCCTCGCCGGTCTCAGAGCCGCTCTCATATTTGACACTGGTCAGACTGTCCCTGCTCCTCCGCCTATCACCCTCTGTATCCTTCAGGATCTCCACCACACGTGTCTGGTGGATGGGGTCAATGCCCTGATGGGAACAACACACAGGCACAGTGCACAACAAACACGTTATAATCACAAACAGCAAAAGGATGGATGTTAGCTGGCCAATATGGGTGAAGAGTGCAAAGTTATATGGAGGAATTGAAAATTCTTTGCCGTTTCCCTTCTCCCTTGATGCATTGACAGTATTAGCCACAGCATCACAGAGAAGAGGGAACATTTGATATAACTGTGAGATGGGAGTGATGTTAGGGGAGAGAGGTGAAGTCTCTATGGGGCTATCAGTTAGAGACAAACCACTTACTGTGTTGCTCTGGATCCAAAGCAATGTAGAGAAAGGGAGAGAAATAACATGAGTTTTGCTGCTTACGAAAGGGAGCACATTTCAAAATGCACAAAAACAAGAAACTAATAAGCCGTCTGCATACAGAAATTGATATTAAGAATTGTTAAGAATTGCTGCTCACCTGCTTGCGAGACCTCACAGCACACTCTTCCAGGGTTTCTGCAGCCTCTAGTTTGCCCTGCCGGCGGTACAGGGCCCCCAGATTTCTCAGGGTGGTGTTCACGGTAGGACTGGACACAGAAGAGATAGACACAATAAAATTCAGGTAAGAAACCACTGGCGACATAGGCTGTTTCTGGATTGTGTTTCATTAATCATGTAGTATATTATACCCATCCCCAATTTAATTATTTTTTTTAATCTGCGAGGGCCCCTCTTGTGAGTGTACTGAGTTTGAATTAATAAAAGACCCACTATGACGTAACTGATTCAGCCTTAAACAAGAATAACAAGTTAATAACCAAGCTCTAAAAACATGCTAATCAGTGTCTGCCTCACCTATTGACTTTGCAGGCCTTGTACCAACCTCCGTACTCTCCATACGGAGTGTTGTCTCTGTGTTTGCCCTGGAAGTAAATAATTGAGAAGAGGAAGAAAAGCAAGTGAAAGGGGAGTGGTGATTTAAACCGGTTCAACAGCATTTTCCCGCTATTTACACATAACTATCATATGCTGAATGTAGCTCAAAATGTATGTCAAGGACAAGATCACATTTCACTTTCCAGGAAATAAAACCGACTGACCTGTTTTTTTTCTTTCTAATTTCCCAGTCTTTCGTTTTAAGTATCATGCATTTATCATCTTTCTTTCTTACTTTTTTTTTAGAAAGCAATGAGCAATGCTTTTGATTTGATTACACAGATTCCCTCACCTTACTCATCTCCTCTCTTTCCTCTGCATGCATCCAGATGGGCTTGTTCTCAGCTGAAGACACACAAACACAGAGAAGCTAATTGACCTTACGATGTTTCAACAGACCTAAAATGAACTAGTCATGTTGATTTTGTTAAACTGCTAACCTGGCAAGAGAACAAATACTAGAAATGAACTGATCTCGTTTAATTAGCCACATTGGTTTGGAGTTTAAATATTAAAATGCTTGCTTGATGCTTAAGAAACCTTTTCATAATATAAGACTGATCTAGCAACTGTTTCTGAGCTGACTTAGCAAAGATCCATGTAGGGTAACTTTCAATGTTTTTATTTAATAATGGAGTAAACATTTTCCATTTTTTTACCAAGATAAAATCACAGGATACTACAATTGTATAGATACTGACATGGGAAAAACAGCATGAGTGTCACAGAGACAATCATCATACACTTGATTCACCATAAACAGAAACAAGATAAGCAAAACATTCACAGTCAATCATTATTATGCATTCATCTCTTCAGATTAATGAAATACCCATTTCAAACACTACACCTGCAACATTTAAAGGATGTATAACAAATTTTTTTTTGCTGCTATGCTGCTTCGGTTCAACCTTCAATTCCCCATGAGGTTTAAAAAAGATCCAAACACTATTGTCAGGTTCAGAGATGAAAAATGAACCTTTCTAGAAAAATGAGAGATGCATTTGCTCCAAAAGCATTAAAGCAGAGCATTGTGCAGGGTCATTAGTCCCTGGAGAAAAGCCAACAAAAAAGCTTAACTTTAACTCAAACAGAAGAAAATAATTAGAGCTTTTCTTTTAAACAAATTAACTCTTTATTTCTTCAAATCATTCTGTGAAGATTCTTCTTTATGGTGAAGGTTGGCACCCTGCTTAGAACATCATCCACTTTTTGACCTTCTGTCCATCACTGACTCTGCTTACTGGTGTGAGAGGTGGATTATTAGATGACGGTAGAGGAAAATTGAAAAACAAAAGACAAATCTAATGCATGCACTGTAACATACATGCATACGACGAGCAATTTAACAGAACCCACCACAATGTTTCTTGGGATAATGCCATATTTATTTGTTGTTTATAGAAATAGTAATTTATTTTAAAAATATTTTTTATCAGAATATACAGTAAATTACAGCATCTACAATGAGCCCTTACCATCAACAGATCCAAATTCTTTCTCATGAGCACGAGTCAGAATCTCTTTGTACAGAATCTCGGCCTCCTTGTATTTGCCCTGTTTGAGGAAGCAGGATGCCTGAGGAAGAACAAAAAGAGAAAGCACATTTTTATGATGGGTCAAACCAGCCTATTGATTCAGTGAGTCTCTTGAGACGGGAAAGCAATCTGATGGCATATTTCTCCTGCACAATAAGGCTAAAGAAAAATGAATTTATTATCACAGAGGCTTCTCTTATGTTCACCATATAGACTTTCTATCATCAGTAGGTCAGGACAGAAGCAGCATGGGAGGCTTTTAAAATTACTGGAAACATGTCAGCAGACAAAGGACTACTGATCTGCTATAGGAAATGCTAACTTACAGAGAAAAAACCCTGGACATGACAAATCATGTGCAGTGGGAGTAAAATAGCCTCATGCATTCTGTTGCCTCTCATGACCATTGAATTTAAAAGCTTGTAATTGGAAAAACAAGGCCTATTTGATAAAACTGGTCAAAACAGTTGAACATACAATAAATTAGTATTACATTTTTGAAATTATACATCAAAATGCAGGGACCAACCTCAGGCTGACTCTAGTTCTTGTACAAATGAATATTTAGAGGGGAAACCTTCTATAAATGCCAACTTTAATGAAGTGGTAACTTCTCTCTCACCAGGTTGTTCTTGGTTTTGGCCACATTGGGATCATCTGGGCCCAGTCTGCACTCATAGATCTCCAGGGCACGGCAGTAGTAATACTCCACTTCTTCATACTTGCCCTGGTTCTGACACAGCAGGGCCAGGTTATTGAGTTGTTTGGCCACATCTGGATGATCCTTCCCCAGGACCTGATGTAAATAAAGAAGCAAATATTCTGAATTAAGGTTCATGTTTTTCCCTCAGTGCCTTTGGCTGCCTCCTGCGTCTTTCCTTTCTCTACCTCCATTTATTGTCACTCTTTTTGCCCAGGCCCTTGTGAGATCTAATAAAAGATTAACTAATCAATATGGAGGGTAAAGAATGTAACTTTTGGTCAAAGAAAAATCACCGTACCCCGCTGGGGTCTATAGATTTGTCCTGTCTCCTATCTGCTTCCTCTTTGCTTCCCCAGTGTCTGCTATCCATTTTTAGCTGTGCTCCCACTTAAAACCCTCAGTTCCCCACTGACATGGGAGTGGCCTTCAGTGGTAACTTAACAGACAATCCAAGAAAATCATTAGCTTTGGTCCTTTTTATAGTTTGGCTACTGACATTTTGGATAAATAATCACTGGTAATCACTTTAGTACAATGAGCTAATTGTTCACTGGTTCAGCCTTAAGATGAGTCCTTGATAGCTGTGTTGTGGAGAACTGTGCTGGTGCTACCCAGGGATATGACCTACCTTTTCTCTGATCTCCAGAGCCCTTTTACACAGAGGCTCGGCCTCCTTGTACTTGCCTCTCTTTCCATACAACACGGCCAAGTTGTTCAGCGTTGCTGCAACCTGATGACAGTGAAACATTTGAGTTATTTTCACAGTTTAGCTTTATAGCATCAGAGTCTCTTTTACTGTTGTCTAATGACTTGACACAGTTAAAGCTGTGACTTGAATCAGCTAAAGTTTGTAATTCCATCAAGCACTTTCTAAAATACTCCAAGCCTCCTGGATTTCATAGGTTAGAAGTCACATGGCTTTGTGTTTCATTTGTGTGTTGACTGACAACAATAGGACACAATGTAAGACTAACACTGTGGTTATTTATATCCAATGTTTTACAGTTAGTCATTCTATACAAATTGAAGGAATGTTATATGCTTTGTTTCATGGATACATGAGGAGACACTGGGCAGGCTGCAGACACACATGGTTAAGAATCCATACTTTAATGGTATATTTTTAAAAAGTCCCTACAGAGAGAGCAAGAGAGTAGACGCAGCAGACTTTGCCCATTATTGCCTCCATTGTGAAAGATTTTTGAGCGATTATAAAGCAAGACTGAGGACTAATTTGATGTGTCCATGGATGTGATACGGTTGTCATGACAATGATGGAGCCTTACAGCAGGATGGTCTTTTCCCAAGGTTTTCTCCCGGATAGATAGAGCATCATTAAGCAGATGGGCTGCTTCTTTGTATTTGTTCTGATCCCTGCATATGTGAGAGGCAGAAACAGGAAAGGATGAGACTGAATGTTCTTATTCTCTGGCATTACTGTTTGCAAAGCAGAGTAAAAGTAGTTGTAAGCTCTTTAAACGGGGTCTTTTCTTACCTATAGACCAAAGCCAGGATGTTGAGCATGGTGGCCACATCAGGGTGGTCATGTCCAGAGGTCTTCTCTAGGTCCTCCAAAGCCTGCTTGCAAAGAGGGACGGCTACCTCATACCTGCCCTGGGAGGCATATTGGATCACCAGGTTGTGCAGGGTTCTAAGACGAGCTGGGATCTCGTAGCCTCCCTGCTGAGCTGCAGCTACAGCTGCACTGTTGTGTTGGTGCTGCACTGTGGAGCAAAATGTTGCATGCACATGACAAAGGTTAGCTGAAGTGAACAGAGAGGAAAGCAAAATTCTGACCTGATTATACTGATAATTTCATTTGCAAGCACACAATTCAGTTATTTCAGGAAATAATGCATTTAGTGCTTGGTACAGCACATTTTCTCATTTGATGTTAATGCTTTTTAAATTCATGAGGAATATATAATTATGGATAAGCATAATGATAATGTGTTGAATTGCAGTATATTGTTGCTCTTACTTCCTTGGCCTTGGTCCTCTTCATCATTAGGGAATAGGTCATCCAGAGAGTCCTTTGGCGCTTCTCGGTCCTTCTCCTCCTGCTGAAAGGATAAAGGATAAAACAATAGTCTAAGACATATCCTCCAACAGACAGAGAACATCTACCAGTAACATGAACAGAGACATTAAGAACGACAAGCATATTGATCTGATTTCCTCGAAGCGAGCATGTGTGAGATCATACCTGACCGGATGCTTGCTATTTATATGATTACATCTGAGTGGAGATCATCATTGTGTCACAAGAACTTGAATTAAATGGTAGTGATCGTAGCAAAAAGGAACATACTTAATATAATTTTTGGTAATATAAACAGTAATTACATTAATACAGTTGGTATTTAAAACAATACAACAGTCAGTATTGAGAATACTGTCATTTCATGAGCTCATTATTTTACTTTGACCTGACACAGTTAATTGGATTTGAGGATAAACTGGACTAATCCAAATTCATCAAAAGGAATTATTAATGTAGAAGCCAGTTAAAAGAGATGGGTTCTGGTTTGGTTAAGAAGATACTAAATACACACAATTAAATCTTCTTTTGATTCATTTCTACTGCCATGTCAAAAACAACCACAACATTTCTGCAACAAACATGTGTTTCCTCCTGTGTCAGATGTCATTCACAGCTGCTTTCTTTTAAGGTATTTTCAACTTTGGTTCAAAGTACAATATCTTCATTAGTATCCAACTATTTCTGTTCAATTTACTTACAAAAATACAGTCCATTTATTTTCTAACAAAATCCTGTTATGATGAGAAACACTTGAACACAAGCAAAAGCACATACCTCAAAATGTATCAGACATTTTACAAAAATATATATTAGTGACTAAGTAAGAATCTGTGAAGGACAACGAGCTAATTTTCAGTGTTTAACACTTACAGTGGGTGATACATCCTCATCATATTTTTTGAGCTCATTCATGAACTCCAGGTGTTTCTTCTCCTCCTCCAGCTGAGCCACGTTCTGCTCACTCTTCTGCAACTTCTGCTGGGTGTTAGCCAGCTCATCACGCAGCCACTGGTTTTCCTGGCAAAGTCTCCTCACCTGTGCACGCAGCTTCTGCTTCTCTGACTCCACCGCGTTCAGGTGGTTGGACAGAGCCATCATTACCTGCAATGGAGACAATATTCATCAACCAATGGCATTTAACAAGGAGTAACAGTTACAACAGCATAGCACATTCTGAACCAGATTGAAGCTGATTCTTCATGAATCATGATCACCACAAAAGCTCAGTTTAGAATGAGGAAGCTGTGAGGAGGCAGAACTTGCCCAAAGCTAAGCATGTTTAAACGGGCTTATTTAACAAACAACTACTAAGATCAAATATCACTACATTATAAATACAAATGGATGTTATAATGAATGGGATATCTTGCATTTGTTTGCTTTCTTGTACTGCCAAATCCTTTTTCTTTTCTTGTGAATTTGTTTCTGGGTTTGTTTGAATACCATATATGAATTGAACTGATTGATAAGTTCACGCTTCTATCCAACTCCTTTCGGACGCATAATCATTGAGATTTTACATTTTTTTATGCCATTGCTTAGTTTGGATTATTCTTGTCCTTTACTTTAATTTTTTTCAAGCTTTAATTTTTGTATTTATTTATTCATAACAATGCAATCCATTTTACAGAACAATTCCTACTTTCTACTTAATGCTAACCACAACTACATTTAATAAGTCAATTTTTTGCCTCCTCATTCCTCTTTCATTTTGTCTTACCTGAGCTTCTCCCAGGCCTAGTTCAATCATTTCCACTGACTTGCGTAGCAGGTTGGACTTCTCGTGCACCAGGTTGGCCTCCTCATCCTTCTTTAGGCACTTGATGGTCTCCAGGAGGCTGTGGAGGATGGAGTTGTGCTCATTCTTCAGGGCCTCCAGACCCTGGATCACCAGCTTCGTGTTGGAGATAATCTCCTCCTGAGAAAGCTTCTCAAGCTTCTCTTCCCTTGGATACACCATGGTGGACATCTTCTATATAGCTCAAGGAAACCTATTACATTTAAAGAGAGACAATGAATGGCATTATCATACATTTTTACACATGCAGCTGTGATTGTTTTGATTAAAATTCATCTGTGATTAAAATTCACTTAACAGGTTGGACTTCTTGAAATGTCAGGGCAACATTTTAAACCTATTTAAAACGTTGCCCTGACATTTAAACCTATTTTATTTGTTTTGGGGATCCTTCACACTATAAAATATCTGAGGCATGCTCTGACGGTGTGGCTTGAAAGAAGTCAGTTAAAAGATGTCAGACTCTCTCTCTCGATTCTACCAGACATCATATCAGTTCTACGTTTGGCTGATAAGATTTAAACATACAGAAAAAACTGAAAAGGCCAGAGGAAATTAATGGTGGGTTTTCTACTCAGCAAAGACAACGGCGTCAAAACTACAGCACACTGAACTATACAAACTCAGATTCATAATAATAACAATAATAAGATAATAATAAACTTTATTTGCATAGCACTTTTCTTAACAAATGTTACAAAGTGCTTAACAGACCAAACAACCCTAATCAAATATTACAAAACATATTGCCTGGTAAGGCAAGGAAAGAAGCCCAACAGTTCACACAATGAGCAAACACAATGGGCAAGCAGTTCTTACCATATAGTCAGTTCAATATTTTAAGAAAATGGGTATTTGAATAAAATGAAAACAATAATGCTGCCACCAAGGGTCGAGGTAAATGTCTGACCAGTAAGTACACTTCATGATTTTTGTATAACATGCACATTTTGCCTACACTGTGGGCTACTTCATACCGATACATTTTAGTATTTTGGTACATCAAGTTCCTCCAACATTTTAGAAGTATTGCTCATTCAGGTTGACTTCTTATAATGAGCTAACACCCCTGGAGATTATTTCTTTCTTACACTGCATTTAAAAACAAATTTGAAAAGAAAGCATAGGACCAGAGGGGCAGATTATAATAAGAGGACAGCTTGCTGAGATTTGGCTGGGTTTAAGACTGCAGCTTGCAGTGTGCCAGAGGGCAAACAGTTTCTACAAAGTGGGGGCTTTCTAGTGCCAAACCTATCCAGAAAGCCAAGGTTGCTGCATGAATGGCGGTGTGTCATGGAAATGAAGACTTAACAAAATCCTCAGCAACACAGCCGCAGAGAAAAAACTCAGTGACAATAATATTGTGTTCTAGAGTGGAAATATTATCTGCCCTTTGGTAAGTGCATGGAACAAGTGCTATTTCCCCCAAACAGTCTGAAGCTAACCTATGACTCACTGAGCCACATCACTGAGCCACGCTGGCACCATCATGGAAATGTCAGTGCAAAAAGCAGCCATCTTTGTGAAACTAGTCCACGCGATGTTGAGCTAGTAGTGCATTGTATAGTTCAGCAGCAGCCATGCGAATGAGAGATTAAAGATGAAGGGGCTTGCAGTGATAAACACCAGCTGAGAGCCACCTGTCTGGAGGAAAATGTACACCATTAGTGAACCTCACTCTTCTTTGCTTTTCGCATTTAAAAAAATGAGCTAGATAATCTAAAAAAAGAAAAATTAAAGCAATAAATAACCATTTCTTATGGAATGTAAGACCATAATTAATAGTAACAGCTACTTTGGGTTTTTAAATTAATGGAGGTGGGGAAAGATTTATCTTCAGTGAAGTAGACTGATTGCTGGGTTAAGACTGCAACAAATCAACAGAGACATAACATAATAGAAAACTGCTTAAGGACAATTTCCATCACAAATTCCAAGTGTCTGAGAATAAATGTTTTTATGTACAGTTTTGTCAAACCAAGGAAACTATACAAAACACACATATAAGAAGTTTGGAATTTATGTGACATAAAAAAGAGAATGAGAGATGTAGTAATTTTCTGTTGTTTGAATGTCTTCTGACTAAGGCTATGACCTGGACACCAAGAACCTTCACAGATTTTGGATCAAATTGTAGACTGTCTTAATTTATTTCCTTGTGTCTTTTCAATGAACCCCCAAAAAGCTGACACTTGCAGCCACAGACCCAGGACTACAAATCAAACTGAATGTGTTACTGGTATCCAGTAATTACACCCGTCTTTGAATTTATGCATGTCACATCATGTAATCACAGCTGGGCTCTGTCAAAGTGATGATGATGCTAATACGTTTCATGATGAACACTAGACAAGCACAGGAACAGATACTGCAGTCAGTTAGAAGCCAACTGGATGTCAGACAGCCAGTGGAAAAGCTTTTATCAGGATGACAGTGGAGCCTCAAGCTGAAGGCCCTTTAGTCAGAAGATCAGCAGTGATAAATTATAAAATGTGTCAGGTGACATGCTTCCATCTTTCTTTCCTCATTTTCTCCAGTTAAATGCGTTACTTTATTTACTGTATTTTCACAAACTGAAATCCACAGAATAACTAACAATGCATAATTTATGAAGGAAATTGTATCCAACCATTTTTTTTCCTTTTCAACAAAATAGAGAAGGTGTGTACAATCCTGGTATGCACATGTTTAGGAGGCGGAAAACAAAATGACTAGAGGGCTTACAGTCATCAGTTACAAGAGGTACATCACAGAAAAAAACTGATATTAGTAAAAACCTGCAGGCCACAAGTAACAGGAGAACTGACACTAATGACAAATAGATGGCAGCACGGACATGTAAAAGTTCTAACAAAAAAATCTCTAATGTCTGTCTAATCAGTACCAGAGAAAGCTCTTTGGCATGGCCATTAAGATGAAAGACATTTATAGAAAAAAATATTTCAGTCCCACTTCAAGGGTATGTAGTCATGTGACCATTATTCTGTAAAAGGATGAAGCCCTGATTAAAGTCAAGGCAGGAACCATAAAACTTTAGAATGAAAGGAACGAGAGACAGACCTGAACAAGTCCGCTGTCTCAATGAGTTTTGGCACCAAAGATTTTACCTGCTCTAAAAAAGACTTCTTTGAAAACAAAATCAAACACATTCACAGATCAGGCAGGTTATTACCCAGTGCAGTCAATCATAGTCCCAGGTGTTTAACACTTATTGTATGGGGATGAAAGGCCCGACTAACTTTGTATACACTGTAGCTAACAAAAGGCTGTCAGCCAACAGAGAAACCAGTCGTTTTTTTGAACACAAACTCATGCATCAAGTACCTGCACTCCTGCTTTCTTCAGAAAGCTGAAGTTAATATTTTCCAGCACTTTAAAGAGGCGAGATAAAGTCCAACAGGCACCTTGTTTTCTTTAAAAGACTGCACTTGAATTAATATTTAACATTTACTTTCCCTACTTTAGTCAAAAAACCCAATGCAAATCAAACTGTTGATAGCATCAAAGGAATAATAAAATGCCAGTGATGTAATTTATGATGTTGGCATTACAGCCACGTAAACTGTATAACTGAAATGGGTCACGAGGAAAGATAAAAAGTAAGCAATCTGACCACATGAACATTACACATTACACCAAACAGCAGTATATATTCACTTAGTAAAGGCTTTCCATCCAAATCCTCTTATGATCAGCTGCAGGAATGACCAAGATCAGGAAAGGTTCAGGCAGTAGCTACTAATCACAAGAAATTCTCATAACAAAAATAGTTTAACCAGGAACAAGGAATCCCTTCAGTCTAGAGTTACTTGATGTGACTTTAATATATACTGTACACAATACAGAGGAGACATGGTTCATTAAAAGCATGACTGGGTATGGTCATGAAATCGTGAAAAATCAACTGAAAACCATTGAGGACATGAATAAAATCCATTTGTGAACAAGCGACCATGGTTCTTGTAACTGCTCCATAAAAGACTAAAATAGGAAACCGCTGATAAAATATGAGAAAAGTGAACATTACCCCGTCAAAATCATCTAAATGCTTAAACAACTATCATTCATACAAGTAGCGATTTAAGCTACGACAAATTACAAGACCAGCAAACCAACCTTGGTTTCAGTGGAGGATCAGCGCCTCATAGCTTGGCACAGGGAAAACAAAAATGGAATAATATCTGCTTCTCCAGCAATAACATTACACACCAGCTAAATACATCACAAACGTGCTGTGTTAATCAAAACAAGGAAGCCATAGTGAAAGTGAAAAAGAAACAGGAGTGTAAAGAGAAAGATCAGAGTTGATGTTGGTGAAATGAGGACGGGGGCTGCCTGCAGAATCATGGTGACCTTCCCACTGCTCATTAAGATCAACTCATATCAGCTCAGGCCGCACATCAAGAGGCAACCCCACCCACAGCAGGAGGAAAAAAAGGGGGGGTGGGGGGCAGCATCCTGAACTAGACACTGCTTCTCTGTACTACAGACACAAAGGAACATGCCCATCAAGACATGATGCAAATAAGATCAATGACTCTGCCAAAAGGCTCAAGGAGCCAGTGTCAGATGCTGACAATACGCAACACACCACTATCTACTGAGGATGACACAGACATCAGCAACACACAAAATGCACTGCTAGGTTAACACCCATTTTTTCCTTGGTACTATATGGTGTGTCTATTAAACCACGGCACTGCTCTTGTTTACTCTAACTTTAACATCCCATCATTGTCTGGTGAGCTAATGTCACTTATAATCCAAAATAAACTGTGTAGTCCAGTATAGTCATATAATTACAGGTACATTTAGACCTGACCAAACACTTGAAACATGACACTGTAATGATCAAATATATCTCATGAAATATCCATTTATATGGATAAATATCTTATGCAGTGTTTACTGACTGATGCATACAATTGTGTTGATGAGATCAGCGCCACTTACTTTCTGATAACATCACAAAACTCAACTTATCTAACACACATACACACACCATTTAAACAAAACGGCAACAGATCAGTTGTGTTGCAGTGACCTTGGGTTAAAAATCCATCAAAAGATTTATTTAATCATTTCAAAGGTTCAATTTATCCACAAAAACACACTGTGGAGCATTCAGGCTACAGTAACGTTGTGATTATACACACTGTAGTTGTCTCTATTTATAGATACCAAGTCCACATAGACACTTGAAATTTAGTTTTATTGACAGTTACATGACTCAATCTTGTAGCAGATCAAAGGTCATAAAAATACTGAAGTTAGCATCTGACAAAGAAGTCAATAGAAACACGAGGAATGCACAACTTTATGGAAGACAGGTCTGTGTTTATAGATACAACTCACTAATGAATGGTTTCAAAATCAGAACTGTGGAAATAAAGTGGTGAGTTTTTTTATATATATATAACATTTTTTAGCCAGCACTGGACCATCTCTTGTCACATTTGTGCACCAAGAGCACTGCTTTTCATTTGCCTTCAATCCCTAGAGAAGCTTCAAGCCTCACGATCACACCTCCATTTAGTATACACTCTTGACTCATACCTTATTTCGTAATCTCTTTCTCTTTATTCCTCTACTGCACCCGTTTTTCAGGTTCATCCTTTTTTATGCTAATCTCGAGAATGTGGACAAACTTAATTACCCTAAATTGATATTTGCATGTGTATTTGAGAGTATATATATTAGTGTTGCTAGTGTTTAAATAATAAAAACACATGAAATGGAAGAGGGAAGACTCCAGGGGGAGCATCAACGACTCCTTGGCCAGTATCTGTTCCATCTTGACTGAGATGCATTTCCTGTCTACCGAAAGTTTGACACACCCTTATTAATTCATCTTCGTTCGTTTCCTGCTCAAATATCAATCCAGCACTATGCCCTCTATAACATGGGCCAGACACAAAGAAGAGCCTTCCACCCAGGAGGGTGTGGCAGAGCATGGGACATCGAGGATGGAAGTGCCACTGACACTATCCACTGTCATCCATCAATCCACTGAAACCAGCTGCTGTTTATCCAATCACACGTCTGAAAACGCCTCCATGAACCTCTCCTCTAATGCAGTAACAGATGTTATGTAGCTCATCTGCCTGACTTAAGCAGCATAAGGTAGAAACAACGACACCTGTATACGCCACGTCTCTTTGCTCTGGTCCAAATCTGAAGCAATGTAGGAAAAAAAACAATCGTATACTTTTGGTTTAATATCGTGGTGGCTAGATGATAATGACTGCGCACAAACTCTGCACGCTTTCAACAGCAATGGGCAGCCTAAAAACATTTTCTAATTACGTTAAAACATAAAATAAATGAATGTTGCATTTGTCGTGTGGCATAATCGCTGCAGCACTGCTCATTACTTGGTTTCATCAAATGGTCTATTGACTTTCGCAGTTCACAAAGCGATTGTAACTGTTACCATTACCTTACATATTTTACAGGGATCATGCGCAGATCAACATGTATTTTTTTCCGTACGGTTTAATGTGACATCTGCATATGCATTTGTTATTTAAGCCAAACTCACACTAAAGCCTGCTTTTCTATCTGTTTAGCTCTCCCGTCAGCAATCAGTAACAAGCTACCTTCGGCTAACCAGCTAGCATCACCACTCCCTAGTTGTTACGAGTTCAGCGAATTCAAACCGCAAAACTCATGATTTCCACCCACAGTGCCTTGAAATCATACTTTTCACATAAACGGTCATATAAGACGATGTCGCAAATATTACATATATTGGTGAGAATATCGCTATTACTCACCTAGAGCTAGGACTGACGGCCGTTCAGCCCCTTTAAATCCAAAATGTCTCCGGGACTGCGAGTTCTCCCAGCAGTCTCTGCGGCTGAGAGCGGGGTCGTGACGTCATGTTTTGTTTTGCCCACCATCTTTGTTGTTCCATAATGTACTGTTTTTTACCGCATCTGTGTTACGTTGTTTCTGCTCAGTTCAAAAAAAATAATCTTTGAACGCATTCTTTTCAGTTTAAAGTCAATATTGTTCATCACCGGTGGTGTGCACAGGGATGGGACAGGGGGCACAAAATGTATTTAAAATGACAATCTCATTGATAAAATTTAATCAACCAATAATGTGTGGCCACATGAAATTCAGTCCCCAGGACCAGGCTACAGTGGGGCCACACTTCACACTTTGGCATGCCTGCCTCTGCCCTTCCAAATGTCTGTGCATGCCACTGTTCACTACTTTTTACATGTTTATTAAATAAAGCATTGCTCTTTTTAAAGACTTTATTATTCGGTAACAGAAAAGCTATAAAAATACTATGTACTCCAAATGTAATTTTTTGTTAGGTTAGAACTTATGGCGTTCTCTATACTATTTGTGGCGTTAGATTTTCTCTTTTTTTTGTATTTATTTTAATTTAATTTTATTAAATTTAATTTAGACATTTTGTTTATGTTTGTTCTGTCACTGGTTCTTTAATATTTCCACGATGATATTTTGTATTATTAAAAATGTGTGTTATATTAGGGCTGATGAATGACAAACTTGCACATACCCTAGTCTGAATATAGAATGATACTGTGCTATATATGAGCTATTATGCTTGAATAATAATGATAACGAAAAAAAACATTCGTGGCACTGAAAGTCCAGCTGAAAATCTTGCAAATTGCAATTTTCTATTGCTGAATTTACAGACAAGCATACTTCTTGTGTCGTGTACAAAACATAGAAGCTACTGTATGGGTCACATTTTGGACAGATACGTTTTCTGAATCTTCCCTCTTTCTCACCATCTTTTTGTTCTATCAACCTCCGTGCTATTTTATATTATTATGATCTACTGCGTGTGCAGCTTGACCTGCACTATGGGAAAATTCAGAATTACTGTCTAGTAGTTACAGTACATTCAAATATTTGTTGTTGATTGTATCTCATCAATCATCAGAAACGCATGGTTTCCTTAACCAAACTCAAATTAAAAATCAATTGGAAGATTATGAAAAAAGTTTTTTCAGATAATCGCTAATTTAATGTTAATGTTTTAAAGTGTCTTCGACTACCCCTGTCGGGAGTTACAGCGACACCAAGTGGACACAACTTAAGTCGGTAGCGCAGCTGAAACAGCAAGCAAGCAATTAAGTAAATAAATGCATACATTTTTATTTGTATAGCGTTTTTATAGGATGCAAAAAAGGCATTAAACTTTTACACTGAAATGTCATAAACTTAATTGAAAAGTCCAGGAGGTGGGTTTGATGAGAGTTTTGAATGTTTTTAGTTCAGTGCAGTCCTTTTCAAAAACTTACAGAAAACTTAAAATAAAAACCTGCGACCGCGACAAAAATTATCAACGCAAACTTTTACAGTTAGTAAATTAAAATAAGTAAAAAAACAAAAAAAAACAGGAGCTCTTACGTCATCAGTGTGCGACGTGGCGCGTAGGTCCGTGAAGGACGTCGACGATAGGCGTGGGATGAATTATTGACGTTTAATCAAACTTAAAGGTGAGTTTAATGTTAATGATACATATAATGATTGTGCTAACTTTGTAGGAGCTTCAATGTTGATATGTTTGCGTTTACCGATATTGACGAATCATTTTTGGTGACTAACCTGGGTCAGCGTTATTTATTAAATGCAGAATCTAACTAGCTCACGTTTATGTGTGATGGTGTGTATAGTTAAGGTCGTGGCAGTTGAAGCAGAGTGGTGGCAGAAAAATAACAGTATGTAACATAACCTCCTCTCTTCTGTTCCGTCAGGAGGACGCTGTGATGGCGCTGTCGTGTCTTACTCGAGCTCTGCGCTCCCTGACCGTCTCCCAGACTACAGTGCTCCCCTCACAGGTAAATATTCTCAGCCACACATGACCAGATTACTGAAACACCACGAGAATAAGAACTAGACAAGGCACTCATAGAGCATAAACCAGGGGTGTCAACCTTTTTTCCCCCTGAGAACTACTTTATTAAAATGAAAATTACAACCCAAACAAAGTGAATGATATTGTTTTGTCCGGACATTTACTAAATGTTTGTGTCCACAACTCACATTTTGCAATTAACATTACAAAAATACTGTTTAATTTCCCTACATGAGCATTTTGTATTTCTGTATGCATGTCTTTATAGGATGTCTCACACACTATTAAATTAAAACATGAATTCTGTCAAAACAAGACGGCGCGTTTACAAACACACTGACATTTTGGCTTACACTGACAGCACAACTGTTGCATTGACAAATAATTGACAAACACCTCTGAGATTGGATTTGACTGGATAAAAATGTAAACAGGTTTATGTTCGATTATTGAAACCCTCGGTGAGCTGCTTGGAAAGGGACTGGGAGCTACTGGGAGCTCCCAAGTGATTCGCTGGAGACCCCCAGCATAAACTCCCAGTTGCCTGCAGTGTCAGTAGAGTCAAAAGGTGAAGCGGATTAACGTTTTGAGTTGTACTGCTCACAAACACACAGACACGTTTGGGCTAAATCATGACCTCCTTGGCAAAGGTATCAATCTCTTATCTCTCTTTGTGTTTGACAGGCAGCTGCAGAGTGTGAACTGGGGGCTCTGGTTTCGACCACAGTAGGCCAGTGCAGAGGCTTCCTCACCACAGCCTCTCTGGAGCAAAACAAGACCTATTGGAAGCAGAGGGAAAAGTACACCATCAGACCAATTGGAATGAAAAAGACAGGAGGCCGAGATCACACAGGTAAAGTGGAGAGTGGTGATTGGAGCTCAGTGGTTTTTATTTTATTATTAACAAACAAGGTTGACATATTAAGCTTCTAATGTGCTGTTATTGATCAGTGTTTTTTTTAGGGGCTTGCTTTTTTTTATTATTATTTATTTTGCACACTACCCTTATGACGTGGAACAGATGAAACCGAATTATACAAAATCATAAATACACAGTTACAGAAAGAAAATAACTCGCACCTTACTCCTCCCACCATGAAGTAGTACGTCATAAATACTGTATGTAACTCTAAGTGCAAAGGGATGGAGATAAAATAATTATTTTCCCCTGCTTATTCTACATAATAGTTGTTCCCTGCCACTACTTAGTCTTCCCACCCTACTTACTTACAATTATACACAAGTAGTACTGTTTATGCTGCTCTCTCTTTCTACAAAACAGGAAGGATACGGACTCATGGCATCGGTGGGGGGCATAAACAAAGGTATCGATGGATAGACTTCCACAGACTCAACTATGAGGAAGGCAAAAAGGGGCGGCCCTTTGAAGAGAAGGTTGTGGAAGTGCGATACGACCCATGCAGGTCAGATCAGCTTTAACTGCACATACAGTACAGTGCAAACGTCTTCAGGCCACCAGCAGCTTTGTTGTTTTTATGTCTGTCCAATTCTGTGATGAGTGGCATTTGGATTGGAATGATGTGACTGAAAGTTGGTCTTCCATATTAGCAAGCTGTTAATGAGTTTAAGTTATACAACATGTGCATGTAATGCTCAAGCATGTCTTGAATAAACCTGGCATAATGGACCCTTTTTCACAGCAGATATTCTCCCACATGAAATAACAGAAGAAACACGTTTTTTTCCAGGTTTAGGAAATTCAGTGTGATACTATTCAAGTGTAAGGGAAGGTCACACTGAATACTTGACACTTTAACCTGTAGAAGCTGTTTTAAAACTACATACGTTTCTCATATTTTCTGGACCTGTTCCAATAAAGTGATTAAGAAATAAAGTATAGGTATTACAGCATTGCTAAAACAACAAATCTAATCTAAAAGTGGTCTAAGACTTTTGCACAGTTTACAGTACTATTGCTTGACCAACTGCAAAACTGGGTGGGTCTTTCTGGTACAGTGCTTCACTGGCTTGAGTCATACTTATTGGACAGGGATTACTTTGTGTCTATTGGCAATCACAGATCCAAGCAGATAAAAATGACCAGTGAAGTTCCTCAAGGGTCAATTCTAGGGCCTTTGTTGTTTAACATTTACATGCTTCCGCTAGCTCAGATCTTGACAAACCACAAAATTTGTTACCACAACTATGCAGATGACACGCAAATTTACATCACCATATCACCTGACAACTATAGCCCAATAGAAGTGCTTAGAGACTGCAGTGAGCAAATTAATGTGCCAGAAATGTCTTCAGCTAAACAAAGACAAAACTGAATTAATTGCCTTTGGAGCTAAGCAGGAAAGAGTCAGAGTTGAACCTTACCTTCATTCACTTGTGTTAAAACCAAAAAACCAAGCAAGAAATCTTGGCGTTCACATGGACTCTGACCTGATTTTAAAAGGCCACATTAAAACAGTCACAATGTCTGCGTACTATCATCTGAACAATATATCAAGACTTAAAGGACTTATGACGCAACAGGACCTGGAAAAACTGGTCCATGCGTTTATCTTTAGTCGATTAGACTATTGCAATGCCGTTCTCACCGGCCTCCCAAAACAATCCATTAGACAGCTGCAGCTGATTCAGAAAGCTGCTGCCCGTGTTCTCACTAAGACCAAAAAGGTGGAACACTTAACTCCAGTTCTGAAGTCCTTACACTGGCTTCCCATCTGCCAAAGAATTGACTTTAAAATATTGCTTAGTCTATAAAGCACTGAATGGTTTAGGCCCAAAATACATTTCAGACCTGTTGGCTCACTATGAACCATCCAGACCACTAAGGTCATCTGGCTCAGGTTTGCTCTGTGTCCCCAGAACCAGGACCAAACATGGGGAAGCTGCTTTCAGCTTTTATGCCCCAAATACCTGGAACAAACTCCCATAAGAGTGCAGATCTGCTACATCAATTCATTCTTTTAAATCTAGCCTGAAAACCTACCATTTTGCCACTGCATTTAAATAGAAATGAAATCATCATATCTGCTGCATCTCAGCTGCAACTGCAACTTTTAGTCTTTTAAGCTCTTTTCTCTTTCTTTTGCCTCTCTAATTTAAATGTTTTAAATGTCTTACCATGCCTTTTATATCTGTAATGCTGCTGCTGTATTTCTCTTTTTTAATTGTAAAGCACTTTTTAACTACCTTGATGTTGAAATGTGCTATATAAATAAAATTGCATTGCCTTGCCTTGCTGTACAGTACAGAAAAGACACATTTAGGTAGCTCTCATAATCAGTGTTTCTTGTACAGGTCTGCTGACATTGCCCTGGTGGCTGGAGGCAACCGTAAGAGATGGATTATCGCTACAGAGAACATGCAGGCTGGAGATATCATTAAAACATCTGCAGTTATTGGACGCATGGCAGGTATGAGCTCTTTGTCTAAAGAAGGTTTGAAACGGTTGATATTGGATCATGTCGATCCTTGTAACCTTGTGTTCAATACAAAATAAAAAAAAATTTTTTTCTTTTTGTAGTCTTGGCCAATGAAGGTGATGCCTACCCACTAGGAGCTCTTCCTGTGGGAACGCTGGTCAACAACCTGGAGATACAACCAGGGAAGGGATCAGAGTATATACGTGCAGCAGGTAATCTTGTCATTTTACTGTGGGTTCATACTTAGTAATTTCACATGTAATCGAATATATATATATATCTTGGATTAATGTCAAGAACGATTTATTAGAACGTCCATCATTGAAACATAGTTTCTATGAGTTGGCGAAATGAGGATGCACCAAGACATGTTTTTGTTCATATCAAACAGCAAAGCTGGGGTGAGGAAAATGTGGCACTGGTAAACTATTATCTTTATTTTTTCTTAGTTTAACGTGTTCAGTAAAGCTGCAGCAGCTTCAGTCATCTCAGTAGCTCCCAGGTTTTGGTTGCTTAGTAATGACAGACACGACAGAAGCGCAACTTAATAAGCACCTCGGTCAAAGACACGTCTGGCTTCTTCCACACTTTTTTAAGCATTTTATGACACTGCATGCAAATAATCCAGGAGATTTACAGTGTAAAAAAACAAACAAAAGGTATTGGACTAACAATGCATTAGTCAAAAAAGCAGCAAATCCCAAGTCTGAAAGTGTGACACACTGAATTTCTAAGTAAATGACACATTTTTCCAAACGTTTTGTAAACTTATCTCAAGTACAATGATTCACTGTAATTCAGTGTACTGCCAACATAGTGATGCAATACTCAGGTAAGGGATCATTTGTTACAAAAACGCATTGTGCAGTTAATAGTAAGCACTATTATATAATTTATTAAAAAGGTTGCACTGAATGTGTTTCTTCTCGTTTCAGGCACAAGTGGTGTTTTGCTCCGTAAAGTGAATGGAACAGCAATCGTTCAGCTTCCCTCCAAGCAGCAGGTTCAGGTGAGAGTATAAAGATTACCCGGTTTTTGCGTTCGTGAAAGCACATTCTGCTCTGAACTTAATTTTGTCATTCTTTGACATACCCAGGTACTGGAGACCTGTATGGTAACAGTGGGACGTGTGTCCAACATTGACCACAACAAAGAGATCATTGGCAAAGCCGGTCGCAATCGCTGGTTCGGTGTTCGCCCTTCGAGTGGCCTCTGGCAGAGGAAGGGAGGCTGGGCAGGACGCAAGATTAAACCATTGCCTGCAATGAAGAGTTACGTCAACCTGCCCTCAATCACAGCTCAGTAACAACAAAAGCCTGGACGTGTTTGGGAATTATCTTATTGTAATATTATTTTGGTCTGTACAAAGAACTCATATCCAAAAGGTGAATAAAGACAACCTGTTTATACAGAAGATTAAAAATTTTATTAAACACAACTGCTTGTGAGAGCATGGAAAGAAACGAAACAATATAAAAATCCAAAACATATTTACATCTATATAGTAAAACATGCAGAGTAACCCATATTTTTAGTGGTAAATTTAAAAATACTGTCATGTCATTTAAAATAGGGTTTGTGCAAAGACACTGGGTGGCATTTCAAGTAACAGGAGCAATGAGATGGCATGTTGTTTGACCATCTATGAACAATATCAACACGGATGTTAATTTTTGCAGTGCTAAAATATGGTGAAAAAAGTAGGCATGCCTGCTCATTGACCCGGCCTTGTAAAACACCCCCATGCTACCTCTAGACTAATGGCAAAAAAGGAACCTTGAGGTCAAATACATTGAACTCCACTTGTCATGTAGCCCATTAACTAATTAAAAGGCTAACTCACATGACCAATTCCCTCAAACACTTCACAGCGTAAGTGTAAAAACATGTCGGGGGTTAGTTGGCATCCTCACAACAAGAAAACCATGAACCCTTCAAAAAGGAAAGAAGCAAAAAAACGATTGAATAGTAACAGGCAGACAGGTGCTGTGGCAGTTGAAAAACAATCTCTTCGAACTCAAGTGGCTAAACATTAAGTAACAGACGGCCCAGATGGTTTTCAGACCACAGGAAGCGTTTGAAACCCATTAACGATTAAAAAAAAAATCCTTATGACAAAGGGTAATTTTTCAAAAACCAATAAAGGCCTTCTCATGACTATAGGTAGTGGTTTACATTTCATAACACCTCCAAGACTTTGTCTCAAAATCAAAGCGTTTCCCAATTTGAGCCAAAAATGTGTATAAAACCACATGAAAGTGCATTACAAAGTGAGGGAAATGTATGAGAAATAACATACTCTGATAGTGTTTGCATTGTACATGTCAACTTCATAGTCACGGGTTCTGTAAAATATATTTGGTATTTATGTCAAGAAATACAGGTAAGCTATTTGTGCTTTCAATTTAGTGGAGGGGAGGATTCACAATAATACATCTTGTATATATTTATATACAATGTTTTTTTTTTTGTTTTTTGTTGTTTTTTTTTAAAAAGACAGCCTACCAAAAGCTTTCACGTTTTCACTTTAGAAAAAAAGCAACAACAAAGTCATACAGAAGACTCTTTTGTCCAAAGGTTTCCTCTTGCAAAAATTCCTCACAAATCTACTGAGGGAGTACCATCGAAGCATACCTACAAGCACACGCACACACAAACACAGGCAGTGACTCGGACATCTGGCGAGACTCCATACGACTGGTATCATATATATTTTTTTAAAAGAAGTTCAATACTTGCATTGCGTTTAACAATACTGTAAAAGCGCATTTCAAATCGGACCAATTCATTTCCCTACATCACAATACTGAATGGACAACCTCTAACGAGTTTTACATTAAGTACAACTTGCGTGTCCAGCCATGACATGGCTGTATTAAAGGGCACAGCGGGTGGTTAGAATGTGCACCAGACATACTCAAGTACATTTACTGTAAAGTGTTTACATTTGGCTGAATATGGAACATTAATGATGTAGCAGAGCCCAGACTACATGTACATTATATATTTGTTTTAAGTTTAACATACAAGTTTGGCCAAGCCAAGAGCTCTGGTGCTTACACTGTAAAAAAAAATAAAATAAATTTTGACTTTGGCACGTCACCGCACATTTGTAGTAATCCAAGCTGAATATAGGCTGTTCGTGTTTACCACAGAAACACTAGATTTGCGCCAAGGCTGCCCAATTACTACACAGGAGGGAACTACAGTTGGGAAAGTGTGAAAAACATTTCAGGACCTTGAAACAATAAGACGGTTCACACAGTCACAACTAAATTTGGCATTTAGCTGTTGGGAGTTGAAATATGTTGTTTGTCTGTTACTTTACCCTGATCCTAAGCTGCTGTTACTGTACTGCCCAAATGTACACTAACATTTATATAAACTCTGCAGTACTTACATTAAAGGAGTAATTTGTCTAACTGCTTACATGTTACAAATGTTTCATAGCTACATTCATTATAGCTACCTTCAAAAATACCTTGCTCAATTTCTTTTTCTTTTTTTGATTTACTTTAGATACAGTGTGCTTACAAGCAACGAGGCAAAAGGAACGTTATGTTCCAGTCAATAAGAATTGACCTTTGTGATAAAGTAAAGGGATGAGTAAGAAAACTGAATTAGTAGAGGACTCCATCTAGATTCACAGCAATATTCCAACTTTCAACAACAAACACAATACACAGTCTCAAGCTCACACATGCCACTGCACATCACCACCACACGCCTCCATTGTCTATAGAGTAACAATAAATGTAGGATTTCACAGAAATAATAAAATGTTAATAAAAACAAAGTGCAAACACAGCTGCCATTATCAAAATGTGGCAAATTGTCAAAAACCTCAAAATACCTCAGAGGCGGTAGCACAAATCTTACAAAATAGTACTTGTTCTTTCTGTAGTGTGTAAAAAAAAAAAAAGTTGACGACACCCAACGACACCAACATCAAAAACATCAAATTGACAACATGAAGTCTGTGTATTGAACACGGCTGTGAGTCAGTCACATTTCCACAGGAAAACTATTACTGCCTGGGGCTGCTTGGCTTTTCCTCTGATGCTCTGCAGCCTCTCAGTGACAAGTGCAGTGGAGAGTCCGGTGGTGGCTGAGGTGATGGTGGCCACGGTCACACAGGCTTAGTGTAACCAAAGACTCCCACCGGGAAGTGCTTGACATGTGTTGGCCACTGGGCAGCAAGCTGGAAAAACTTCACATCATTCCATTCCACTCCATCAATAGTGACTGAGGACCAAGAAAAATTATTATTAAATCCACAAATAGCTGAAAAGCACAGCAAACATGCTAGGCCATGCTTCAGTCACTGAAGCAAGTCATGATATCAGCACCAGGTGGCAGTGCAGCCTCAGCTGTGGGGTTTGATAGTCTTACCTCTCAGCATGGTGTGCTGGTGCTTGGCTGTGCAGATCAACCTGCTGATACCGTCAATCACTTGGCTCTTAGAGTCCAGCTCTTTCTCCTTGGGCTTCTTGCTGAGAAAAATCACTGCAGAAAGAGCAGGAGAGTGAGAATGCTCATTTTCTTCACATACACATATAGAGTATACACACACGGATGTGGAGTTAGAAGAAGAAGTGAACTTAACCTCTGGACACCACAGTGGATGTTTGTGGGGCAAACGCATCGAATGTGTGTCTGGTGTACACCTGCTCTAGAGCCGCTGAGGAGCGTCTGCTATGTTTTAAGGCATGTTTTGCCTTTGAAATCCATAAAAAATATACTTTTATACACTCTAAATATTCAACTTAATACTAGGCTGCTGTCATTCCTGCAAATGCTTCACAAAAACAGCTTTGTTGGGGAAAAAAAAAGAATGATTCAGGGAACTAAAATGCCCGTGTGCTTCTATGTGGAAACAAAAGGCAGGACGTGTGTTTGTGAAATGTGTGACAGATGGATATGATGAAACCGTGGTAATCGATCATTTTCAGTTGTTTCTGCTGTAAAATGCATGTGGTTTCTATTTCCAAAAAGATCTATACTGCATCTCACGCGGCATAAGCTGTTACGAGAATGGCATAAGCTGTTACGAGAATCTTTGACCGAGGAGTTTTTGACAAGGAGCAGAAAGATGTGAAATAAAACCCAGTTTTTATTAACCTGTCTGCGGTGAGTCTGTGACATTGTGGGAGAACAGTGCTAAACCAGTGGATTACTTCCTACCCTATTCCATTTGACAAAATAAAAACTTCTGTGAGGGTAATTTTAACTGTGTAGGCTTTGAAGCTAAAAGCAGAAAATTATAGTTTTTGTAATAGCTCGCACTGCAGCCTATGAAACGGTTACTAGCAACAATATTTTTGACCTATTTTTGTTTCTGCGTGCACGGCTGAGAGTTACATTTTCCAAGCATACCTTTCTTGTTCTTCTCCTTGGTAACAACAGTCATGGCCATGCTGGGCGGAGGGGTGAGTTCCCCTCCACAGGGTAAACGACTGACTTGCAGAGAGCGGAAATTACTCTTCAGGGTGTTTTTCAGGCCTACATCTCTCTTCTCACCCTCCTTCTTCTTCTCTGGGCCTTGCCACGTCCAGTAGTCTACCTGGAGCCCCATCACCTCATTGCCCGAACATGGAGAACTACCAAAGGGGAACAGGAATGAACAATAAGAGACACTAAGGAGAAACTTGCTTTTGTTTTTTTTGTCGACTGCAGTAGAAAATTAAACTAAAGTGAAAATGAAAACTAAGTGTCTATATTTTCTTTTCATACCCAGCTCCAGAGAGGGCGGTGGACACTGAGGGAGACTGTGGGGGAGTTCCCCCGATCTCCTTCCCATACAGACCAGCTGCTGGGGGTGTTGGGGACATCAGGATGCTTGTGTTGCCTCCCATCGCATCATCTGAGTCCACTAAAAATTTGGGGGAAATAATAAAAAACTTATCACTTGCCTGTGTGGAAATGTAAGAGTTATAGGGATGGTGAAATATTAATCTGTTTTATGGCCAATAACTGCATCACAACCTTTAATTCCTTTTATCAACATTTGTTTACTCATACTATAAATCAAGTGGGAAGTAGGCTAATTTTCCTATAAACCTCAATTCAAATGGAGTGCTTTACACAACCAGCGCTGTCGCTCCCTCTGAGTGACATCACAAACCAATAATTGTAGCCATAATTATGTACACTGCGTAACTAAATACATAAAATGTTTTTGTGGTTTAATTTTATTTTTACTGGTCTGAATTTGTATTTAGTCCACCTGAAAAGCAAACAGAACAACCGATTTCCAGCAGCAGACTACAGCGTCATACCATGTGTGCTGCCATCAACAACATCAGCCGCAGGTGAAGTCACACTATTGTATAGACTCCTCTGTTTTTTGAAGCCGGAAAGAAGTCATCTTTGACTAGTGGAAACCGATACTTTCACCTTAGTTGAGCTTGGAGCCACCAGCATATTTCCGCTCATGTAGTTGTTTTGGGTTGAGCGGAGATGCTTTGGAGATGCATCGGCGTCACAGGGCATTTACACTTCTGTTCGGTGTGATTACAAAGTACCTGCGACTACCTCCTGAAGTGGTTTGGCTTATCGGGTGTATTTACACCTGTATTTACAAGTGGGCAGGCGCTATCTGATTGCAGGACAATCACAAAAAACACATTTTAATGCCAGGTGTAAAGGAGGCCAGGAGATGTTGAACAAACTGACTTGTCAATATACCACAATAAAAAAAATTGTTTCTTACCTGAGGTTGAGAGGCTTTGCTCCACAATTCCAACTTTCACCACCTGTATTAATAGCAAAAATAGTTTGGTGTAAAATCAAATGGAACACAGGATGAACTCATGATTCTGTCTTGCACCTGGGTACTGGAAATAATTAACAAATTCTTACCCCGATGAATGGCACAAATTTCTGACAGGAATCCTCATCAGGACTGTAACGAGAAAACAGAGAGGCTGTGAGTGAGACCAGAGGCGAGTTTCAATACAACAGCAAAGTCTCACATAAACAATCAATGGTCCTGAAGGGAAGATGACTGTGCCATGACCCCATCGTAGTGAGAATGGCGCATGACTGGCTTGGGTGGAATGAGGTTGTCTTGGGGTCACGCTACAATGAGATGTGGATGAGGATTGCTCCTTACAACCAGAAGAGGACAGGGTCTTTTTATCAGCCAGTGCTGGGATAAGACAGCTAGGTTCATATGTATAAACGTCATGTTACAGTCCAGCCACGGTAACTGAGTGGCTTTATTACTTATTATTACTTTATTACTGGTGAGTTAGGGCATATCACCTGGTCAACAATACACATTAATTAAAAAAGTAGGAAAAAACAGGATACCAGTCATTGTTAAATGAAGATTAGCACACAGGCAGAAGTTGAAAACAGATTTTAAGAAAGCAGAAAATGCAACATAGGACTCGGCGGGGAACAGCTGACAAAGTGTTTAATTAGTGCAAACATCATCTAATGTGTGCTAACCAACAGTGCAGCTACAACACCAAGTCAGTGAGTCTCTTTCATGAGCCTGCAAAATAGACTGCACCCACAGCAAACAAACGAAGGACAAGGAAGGGTGCTGCTGGCACTTGTTCCAGTGCAGATGCAGGACAGCAGAGCCCAGAAGTATCACCAGGTTTGGTTCTAGCTTTGAATTACAACATCATATTAGATTATTATATATTAGTGGAGTTACATTCTGCAAGCTACACAAGCACCTAACAAAACATTATAGGCCTGAAGAATTCATTCAGCTTTAAATCAGTTATTAAGCATATTAAATCTTTTGTAGGTTCTATGTAAACAAGTAGCTATGGGTCAATTTAAACGACCTCCAACACCAGTAGTCTCGAATATATGAGCCAGAAAACCATTCCACTTAGTCTTTAAAGGTTGTTAGGCAAAACTTCACAGCAACAACACAGAAGAAAGAGTAAGAATCAAAGTCACACCAAAACAGAGACAGTCAGGACAGAGTGCAAAGTGAGGTTGCAGTGAGTATCGACCGTGAAAAGGGAAAATGTTAAGACACGAGCCAAATGGAGGAATGAAAATAAGGAGGGCAAAACAAAAGCAAAAGTCGAATTAGATACCTGATGTAAAAATCAAAATACAAACTTCTTTTCCTTGAATGCAAATCAAAGGGAAAGGGGGGAGAAGGAATGCAACAATGTTAAAACTATGTGTTGTATTTCATACCCTCTGACCAGTAAAATGCCACTGTGTCAAAGACGGAAGGGCTTGGTAAAAGTTTAGACAGAAATTAAGCAAATGTACAGTGTCAATGTGCTTGTGTGACAGCAGTCTGGATGTGACTGTATCAGGCCTTCACTGATACAAACATTTCAGCCCTGATGTATCGAATGAAATCGTCATCTGTGAATTATTTTTATCAAACAGTGATAGTGTTTCTGCCCCTTTTGGACTTGTTTACATCAAAGTAGATGTGATTCTAAAGGGAAAAATGTGTATATTATATACAGTAGGTCCAGTATATGTGCATGTGTCTATAGACACATTCCAGCATGCATATGAGTTTGATTATCCTCCTCATGCATTTTTGCTGATATACACTCCAAGTCCCACCAATGGACTGATCAGTTGCAGCCATTTTTGTTTCAGAAGAAATTTTCATTAAAGAGTAAAATTAATACTAGAACTTAACATCATCATATCAGAAATCATTTCACCAGATACATTGCTGTATAAATGCACAAAAGTTATATATGTAGGCACACAAACATATGCAGAACATAAGTCAAATATAAATAGCCAAAGTTGCTTTACCTCTTCTGTTTATAGGTGAGCATGGCTTCTGAGATGGGGAACTGGTGGGACACATTGGCACCAGCCAGATACTGAACCACTCGTCCTGCTACATCGATGTTGTCTGCAGGGAGCAGGGAGACAGATTGTTAACAACATGCCGCTTGTGTCTAATGTCTGACAAACAAGCTGCAGGACAACTGATGCGAATGCTAATTTTCACATGTGACTGAGTACTGAGTGTAAAACATAATTAGAATATGGGTCTGCCATGCAAATATACAAGATAAATTGTGTCAAACAGAAGGCCTATTGCTTCATTGGAGTCAAAGCACCTTGTTAATGGAAAAAAATTAAAGCATTTCTATCCAAATATTGTCATTGTATTGAGGTGACAAGGAAAGAATAATTGGTGAGGTAACATACATCTCGTAACATACATATTTAACATGATGTATAAAGACTAACTCTTGCACCATTGGGCATTATATTCAGTGAAGTAATAGGGTGTTAGAGCAGACAAGATGAAAACAAAGGAAATGGATGGGACATATATGTGAACATTGACATGTGTGAACCAATTATAATAATAACCAATAATTTTATTCATATTAAAGCTACTGTTAAATTATGTCCCTCTCAGGGTTTGATGGTAAATCTGACAGATGTCCCACAACAAGTTGTTCAGTTAGAAGGCAGAACTCCATATAGAGGAGGTCCACTCTGTTTGAGGTTAGGCTGTTTGTTGACATCACTAAGATTTAAATGTAAATGGCAGAACTCTGAACACTATAAACAATCATATATGCTCTTATGTTTGTGTACATTTTAAAACAAATTTTGACAAAGTCTGAGGTTAGGCCCGGCGGCAAATGTTTATGGGTGTATGTATAATTCTGACGTGTGCCATTATTACGTTCAACTTGTAATAATTGTGGACTAATTGATGTTTTTGTATGTGGTATATGGATGTGAAATTTTAAGTTCCCAGTTTTGGGACTAATAAAGGAAATCAATCAATCAATCAATATCTGAGTTCTGACAATCTGCTTAAGTTCTTCACTATCAACAGTAAGGCAGAGAATTGGAACCAGGATGTTGAGCTGTTTAAGCAGGCTGTGGCTATCATTTACAAATAGAACATGTCTCTCTTTCATATCCATCAGCTCCTGACTTCTGACTACTTCTCTTTTCCCTTTGAAGTGGGGTGATCATTAGACACAGAAGACTCTGCTGTCCAAGCTGCGAATCCTACCTGCCATGGGCCGTTCTGTCCTGCAGAACAGCTCTCTCCAGGCAGTGTCCATAAAGATGTTGTTGAACCTGCTGTCAAATGAGGCCACATACTTTGCCAGGGGATGAGAACCTGAGCAGTAAAGAATATCCATGTATAAAACAAAACTGAAAGCATGTGGAATGTCAACCTGGTATTTCCACTAAACTGAGCACTAAGTGTGGCTGACGTACCAATGGGGATCACCAGAAAGCGTATGTAACTTAGCCAGTCAGGTGTCTTGTTAGCCAACTGCTCCACAAAGAACCGCAGAACCGTGCTGAGGTAACTCTGGTCACCAGCCACTGCCACTTTCATCGTTGGTGGTGTTTGTGCATTGCAGTTACAACTGAAAGTGAAGGAATGAGTAATTAAGAGAAAGAGAGATCTGAATCACAGAAGATGTGGGTCAAAGGTGTGTACGTGCGGGAAATTTTGACCAATTTATTTCCCAGTGGGTTTTTTTCTAGTTTAAAACCAGTCTTACCATTTTTTTAAGAGCCAGTTTATGTCATACATTACATGTTCTGGCAAGTATAAGCAAGTTTTCTCAAGTTAAACTAAATGTGACAGCTTTAAGGACTTTGTAGGTAAATGCTTCAGGATTTGAGAGATAAAAGGTTTGTCAATAAACTAAAACTCAGTGACAACTGAGTTAAGGAAAAACCCAGCAGCCAGGTGAAGCAGTGACAACAGAGTGAGTGTCTTAACATCAGAGATATGCATGACTCTACATGACATGGCCACAGCTTGAGTAAACACGTTGACTGAGGAGCAGGTGTGGAAAGAGTGAAGAAAGTAGCAGTTTGGCTGGATTAAGGAGAAAACAGGTTTAACAGAAGCAGCACAGTCAGACAGACATATGTGTCACTGACATAATGTCCTGAGGAGAAGGCAACAGAGCAGAGGGCTCAAACAAGAGAGAAGAAGATTGGGCTTCAGCTTTTCATGATAAAAGCAGACACACTGTGATAAAATGAGTTAACAGAGAGAGCTTTTCAGCGGCATAAGCAATGACATGCTGGAATTCTCTGGCAGAGAGCCACCATTAACAAAGTTTTCATGAGGACAATTCCAAGCAACAAGCAGCAAGATCACAATTCCTGATGGTTTCCATCAACCATGTGTTTTCAAAGCATTTGCTGTATGTATGTATGTGACTCACAATCTCTGGATGCGTGTAACGATGGTGTTGAAGGCAGCCTGAACATCGGCAGCAGAGCAGGTGGACACAATGGGCTGGCTCTGTTCATGGAGCAACTCGGCCACATACTGCACAGAAAGACACATGACAGTGATGTGATGAATTAATGGATAAACAAGAGGCAGAGTTGATCAGGTTAGAAAGCAGGAAAACCAAGCTACTGGGGAACACAAAATATACAACCTCTGAAACCCACAGAATATAATGTCAAGGGGTTTCTCAGTGAAAACAACAACAAAGAGAAGTAGTTTGATTATGGCGGGAAGCAGCATGGAATTATGGGAATCGTCATGTTGTCTTGCTTCTCCTGTGCATTTGAGATTAACGGAGAGAACTTCAGTAACTGAATTTGAAGCAAATGGCAGTGAGTGGTCCATTAGTGACAAATACACACAATAAAATGAAAAAAGGTCTAATTTTACTGAAATATGTTCTTCCTCACTCTGATGTTTCAAATTGAATTTGCCCCAGAATTCACAGCTGAATCAATTAAGCGGATGACGTCATTAAAAAGTGACATTGAAATTAAAGTGAAATTAAACAATGTGTTACCTTGAATAGAAATACAGATATGTGTCTGTGAAGAGTTGGGAAAGTTTTGGCTATTTTAAGCACACTTCTTAACAAAACAGCTAATATTATTATTTTTAGATATTTTTAATGAAGAAATGTGACATATCTACAACTATTTTTCTTGTATTTTTCAATAATAGAAGTAGCAAGTGAGCACTAGTGTACCATTTATGAGGAGATGTAACTCAGGGGTTTATGATTGACATGTTGCATGTTGAGAAGCACTTACCTGTCCTTGCCATTCCATGGTGTTAATAAGGATGATGCTCTCTGGAAGGCGTTCATCAGAGATGAGGATCTGGTTCAGCTGATCATACACAGACTTCCTGGGAACCTTGGACACAAACAAGACACAGAGAGTCTGAGGGCACCACAGACCAGCATATTCCCACAATACTAAAATCTCTGGACAGGAAAGATCTGCAGCTTCAGATTACCTCTGTGTGTTTCTTACCTGTGCTATCTGTCGTGAGTCTGGGGAGCATTCACTCTCCATGCTGCTGGTTCTGTCACTCTGAGCCTTGGAGTTCTGCCTGTCTTTCATGGAGGTGCTGCGAGGACGTCTCTGCAGCTTGTTCTCTACTTTACTGTGAAGCAGATGAAGTACAAGGAGCTCAAAATACATGACGGACAGAGACAAAACCATTAACTGACACAGGAAAAAATAGTAATGCAGTGATCAGAAATTTACCTGGGAGACATGTGGTTTTGGGACTCAGTCTTGCAGAGCTTTCCAACAGAGCTGGTTATCCGTTCAGTGTTGATATCCCAGCTGCTCACCTCTGCCTGCCCTGGCCCATTGTTGTCAGTCTCTGGTTCCTGACCCAGAAGGGGATGAGAGATACTGATTTAGATAATACAACACTAAAATAGTCATGTCTCACACAACTATACTGGCTTCCATCTCAGGCCTCAGCTACATTCCTTTATTTTTTCTTTGTGACGCATCCGCAGTCAGCATTTCAAAGATGAGAGCTGCGATGTGGAGGGAGGTCGAGAGGTGCTGGCTTGCTGAATAATTAAGGTTAGCTGTTGAGTTTGGAGATAATGATGCTATCCCACTATGACAGATGGGATACAAAAGTCATGCACTTTTGGTGGGCTGCAGGGGAAACACTACAGCCCAGAGTTTTAGTTTGAACTGGGTTAGTGGAACAGTGAGATGAACTGGCTGCCCGATGCTCTGAGAGAGAGCCAGGGTCAGACAGACAGAGCAAAGACAACAGCAAATACAACCACCTCTGCTTCTATCCTCAAGACTTATCGAGAGTGGGGCAGCCTTGTTTGCTTGCCCTTTGCCCTTTCATACTCCCTACCCGTCTGCTTTTTCTTGGAAAAAGAAGATCCATGGAAGCAGAGAGCAATCATGTAATCAGGGCAAGAAGTAGGAAACGAAAAACTGAGAAAGAGAGAGAGCGATGCTCAAGGGGAAAAAAAAACTACTCCTGTTCTACGAACATACCCCAGCAGTTGTATCTGTGATGCTGTCATCCTGATAACGGGCCCCTTGCACTTTACATCTGTCCACAGTTAGAAAGTCTCCACTCTGCAGGGTAAACACACACATTAGAACATTGAGTTTTTGGTTCATAAAAATAAAAAAATAAAAAAATTAAAAAAGAAGCTCTAAATGCTATGGCTACAATCCATCTGCTTCTGTCAAGGTTGAGCACTGAAAGGAATGACTCATTTCATAGAGTTATCTCCACTTAGTCAAGCCAGATGACAATGGAAGTGTATAAATATCGAAAAGCTGCTAAACATTTAACGACAGCATTGTACACTTTATGAACTCCAGAAGCATAAATGACACATTTATGTGCTTAGGTTTATGTGACTTCTTACATTATTAAAATGCATCTAGTTTCATTCTTTTCAATTGTAGATCAAAGACATTTCGTCTCTCAGACATGTTTATGAAGTTCAATTTGAGACATTTATGTCTCAAATTGGAGGAATTGGAGGAAATGAAATGGAGGAATATAACAGTCAGAAATGCTTTGGGTTGTTTCATTACAGACTAAAATGGATTCCCAGATATTTATAAACAGCACTTCCTCTCTCACTATTAGACTCAAAAGGTCTCTCTTTCATTGTCCATGTTATTTACAGTGGGTTGTAAATTTGAGTGGAAATTCAGGGACTTCTACATCCATTTTTTATGTGCTTAGAAGCATATTTGTGTGTATGTGTGAAGAGTTCATTCAGTGTCAGTCCCTATAAATACTGAAGGACTACAAGGGTGCAGAGGGTAAGGACCACAGGCCACATTCCATTTTCCAGCAGTGGGAGCCGGTGGGCTGCATTGCGCACATGCTCAGAATATCTTGCCTGAAGTATCGCATTTCCTTGGGAATCCCTGTACTACAGTAAGCAGACTGCCAGACATTCAAACATTAACCAGAGGCAATTCCTTTAAATAACACTGTTTACAAAAAGAACCTCGCCAGAAAATGAGGGGCACAACTTCATGGACAAACAATGGAGCTGAAAGGCATCAGAGGAGACTCTTAACAGTGTTTCTGGTGATCAACTTACATGACAAGAGAGCTCTCTCTGCTGGCTTTTTTGGCTGTGTATGCTTCCAATTTCTGTCTGAGAACTGGAGTGAGACATCCCTTCGAAAAATGGTCTGACATTGGAAACAAAGGCCTTAATTAATTAAGAATAAAGTGCTATAAACTGTGGGCATTTTATACATAATTCTTCAAAAACAAATATTATTATAACCTATATAGACACACACGTATATAAGTAAGTATAAGTATAAGGCTGATCAGAGACATACTTGAGTTTAGGCTTAGGTGTGCTGAGGACACTCTCATTGTCCTCCATCTCTGGGCCACTGTCACTCTGGTTGTACACCTCCAGACTGTCGTAAAGTAAGTCCAGATCTTCCTCCACCTCCTGGGTCTGGTCTACTGGGTCAGAATCCAGGACCTTCCACACAGTATAGACAAATCATAATTAACACACCAGCAAACTGTAATCAGGAATTTGTAATCATGGATATGGATGAAAAGGCGTAGGGAATGATTGCATTCGCTAATCACTCGCACAGTTCAGCTAATGGAGCTTCAGGGATAAACAAGAAAACTGACAGCTGTAAAATGGAAAAAAAGGCTATGCTATAAAAACATCTTTGCCTGGACTATAAACGGGGTAATTAAAAGGTAAGTGAGACCTTGGAGAGATCTAAGGTGCTGTGCCTTGCTGTACCAGCTGCACGGCAGGGATGTATATCATAGACACTGCACACACCCAGGCCTGTGGCTAATCAGGTGATTAATGCCACTCCATAAGTGCAGGAGCTGGCAGGCAGCAGATAAACACAGTCTGTCCACTCTCCTTTGCCTGGCTATGTATTTATAGAACTGTAACCCTGCAAACTGCTCCAGCACAAGGAAGAGATTAGAGACAGGTAACGTGATAAAAGATCACCACCAGACCACCTGGATCTTCAAGAGTCATCCAACAAAGCACATATCTGATGGCCTAGAAGCTCCTATAAGCATCACTTGCTCCAAACAATGCACAGGTATTAGTGGTGATAGTTTAAGGTTAATAGAAACCTTAAGGGATAAGGGGAAAAAAGTGAGTAAATAATCTTTAGGTTTAGGTCTGAAAACCTAAATAATTTAGAATAATTTTTGGCTGTCAGACAGAAGCGGGGAAACTATGGCTCCAACAGGTTCCACAGTACTTATTATTATAATGTCCGGTTATGTATTAAAGGGCTTGACATCTTGATGATGACCTGATTATACTGTAAGTGTTTATGGAAAAATATCTCACATAGATTCAACAAGAAGCACACAGAAACCTAAATAGGATCATGAGCCCGCATTTATTATACAGAAGGCCATTAATGGATCCTGAATACAGAGTGCAGCTAATGGCAATGTAAAAATCATACATCCATGAGCACAGAGGTAATGCAGCTTAGCATTATAATGATGCTTGTTCTTCTGTTGTGGAAGTGATTTCCTCACAGACAATTCTCCTTTGAACAGGAGAACATTAGGATGGGTATAGCAATATGCTGCTTAGACAGTCAATACAGAGATTACTCTCCTTTACCCTGAGAGCATATGAAAATGTAATATGCATTAAAACTGACTTACTAAAGGACTTTCTAATAAGGACTGGGAGACTCCAGGCGAGGCTCCCTAGAAGGCTATTTCCTATACATTTCAGCACATTGTTTTGCTTTGTCATTAAACACATCTTCTGGATGTCCATCAAATGAAAGTTAATTGTTTTTATAAACAACTCACCTCATCTGTCACCTTAAACCTCTTTAGCAAGGCCACAAACTTCTGCTTGAAGTTCGGTTGCTGTAACACAGAAAAAGAAAAACATACTGTTATGTTAAAAATAACACAGTAAATGGGCATAGCTGACACGATTAAATAACCGTGACAGCTGGGTTTGAGCTTATCAGTTCCACAGTTACTGTGCACTGGATTACTCAATCACAGCCACTCTATATAAAGACCATTATAATCAGTCCAGTGAACCCAGTGTTCATTTACATGCTCATCCACATCGTCCTAATGGCTTGAACAAATGGACCACAGAGTGTACTTTCTCTTAAAAGCTTGTATGACATCAAAGCGGATCTTGTGTTGTTTTCAGAGTCAATGATTGGTGAGCATGAATGTCCATGCAGCAGAATAAGGAGGTAACTAACCCTGGTCATGGAGGTGGTTCGGATCATTTTCCTCCGGGCCTTCTTTGGCTTCCTGACCTCATCGTCTTCATCATAAAGATCCTTAAAGACAAACATGGTGGATAAAATTTCCTTCAATTTCTATGTCAAAGCTGTTCAAAATTTCTAAATGTAAACTATATGGTCAAATGTAGACTAAGGCTAATGCACACTAAATCTGGTAAGCAATGTCACATTTTATTTTATTTATTTCATGAATTCACATATTTATTTTATTTTGAATATGTGTTTGCATATCTCATTCTGGTTCTTACTGGGCCATGAACTGCGTCATCACTGGCTTCTTGCTCAGAAGAGTAGCTGTCATCATCCTCCTCTGAATAGTTATCCATGTCAGGAGAGCGGTCTAGGCAAGCAGAGAAGCACACCATAACATCAACATATAGGAACACATATCTGGCATTACATTACATTCATACATATTAAAAAACCCTAGTTTCCCATAAACACATTTTTGAAAATTGGAACTGATGGTGAGCAAGAATCCAAGGTCATAACCTTATTAGTGCTGAAACTCAAACTAAATTTTATTTTGAAATGAAGAACCACTACAGGTAGAGGAATCAAATTCTTTTAAGAGAAATCATGCCTTTGGAACACGAACTATTGACTTGACAAAACATATCACATCTGTATTAAATTTTCATTTTGAGTGGATAAAGTTGAATAATCATATTCTACTCAGTTCCTGAGCAACAAGCTACTGTGACAGTGATGAACAAAATATAAAGTTGAATAAGGTAAAATACTGGCATATAAATGATACAATTAATAGCTGAAACTCTCATTGATAAAAATCTTATTACACTTATTACAATAAAAATGCAAATTACACCGCAGAGCTCCTTTTGTGATCCATATCTAAAACGATGATTCATTCTAATGAGATTTTAGTGGTTGAATTACTTTCCTATCCTTCCTTTGTTTAGTGACAGCTTTTATTGGTTTAAAGAAACACAATTTTAAAGAGGTCAATTTCACTATGATTGACAGCTGATGAATAATCTTTTTTTCCATTCATAGCTTATCTATACTTGATTTTGCCTGTGAAACATCCTGCTCTATGTTTCTAGAAAGGGATGGATATTATTAAGGGTCGGTGCAGAACCCTTCCCTCATAGTGACACTCATTTAATACTCGCTGCATGAGCTCATCTGTTATGTTTGAGCGGTCTTCTTAATAACATCCAGAACAGTGAGGGATCAGCATAGCAGGATGAAGGCGTGGAGTATGAGCAGGGCCCAATATTCCCCCCCCTGCCCAGAAATAAAGTAGTGTAATGTAATAGGCCCTACATCTGTTCAACTCACGAATCAACATTACAACCATAGCTGAAGAGAATAACATATCCCTGGCAAAAGGATGGCTGAGATTAATAAAGTTTATTTTGTCCAGGTTTTGAAAATTGATGCCATGTGGATGTAGGGAAGGGACAGGCCTGAAGGAGGAGGCGGGCTCCGGGGTGACGGATGAAATTACAGCCAGGGTTGGGTCAGGCAACACAAGTACGGGCCTGTGTAACAAGCCCGTGTATGGGGACAGGAGATGGCTGTGCCCACCTGAGATTTTGGTCTTGCGGCCAGCTTGGCCACTGCCATCCTCATGGTCGATGGGCTGGCTGGACAGAGAGAACACACTGATCTCTGCCACACGCACAGGCGCCTCCTTCACGTTGCTATGGAGACCCAGGATCTGTCCTCCGTCTGTAGGATGTTGCATCACCTGGACACAAGATTAAAAATTGGGTCTGGCACTGATTTTAACTATTAAAAATCTATTAAAAAATCTATTCTGCACCTGCACCTAACTGATATTATCTTTTAAAAATAAAGCAGAAACACTAGAGCTGCATGATATGGTCAAAAAAGTCAGACTGCAATTTTGACAGATATTGCCATTTTGCATCTTAGAGAGCTTCTTATGTCACATGAAAAAAGATAATTTTGTCTGTCAACAAAATAAATATTTAATTTGAAAAATCAATGGGCCAGTGAATTCTTGTGACACTGCGGTGTTTCATCATAATACTATTTTTGTCAGACATTTTACCTTAATCATATAATTGCAATGTCTTTCAGTTTGGATGTTGCAGATGATCATATTGCAATTTTGATTATTTTGCGATTAATTGCACAGCCCGAATAAATACAACATAGCATTAGATAAATGGAATTACATCAAGTCCTCTTCAGCAAAAATGTCTTCATGTCTTGTTTAATTACTTTCCATCAGCCTTTCAGTCACTCAGTAGAGCCAGCTCAACACAACTAAAAACAATTATTCATCAGAAGTGAGACAGAATGTGAAAAATGCATCTCTTTCTCTCTTTTTTTCCGAGTGCCGTCTGATTTAGCAAAGACAATGACAGCATCTATTACACTGCTTTATGCTCATAGAGATTTACCAACTGATTACAAGCTGACAGCTACACTATTGCTCAATCAATCATCATTAGCAGAATACTGCTTCCCCATTTTCACTGTCAAAATTAGCAAAGCTAATTTGCTTATATGTTTCAGTCCAACAGTAAAGCACAGTGAGCACAAGTTGTTTTGTGTCACAAGAGATGAGATTTCTCTTTAAGCACTATCTGGGGGGGTAGTTTAAATTGTTCACTTGATGAATCACTGTACAGGGAGTAAGCTCAAATACTGCCTGGAGAGCACTTGCATATGCATATGAAATCACCAATAAGTGACCTTCTCCCATATAATAACAGATTTAAAATATATTAGGCAAGAGAAATTAGTTTACCGTTCAGCATGTGACAACATAATTACCTAATAGGGCTGAACAGTTTTGGAAGATATTGCCAGATATTGCAACTGTGATTTGATTCGCAATATTAAATTAAGCTTAAGATTCAAATTAAGCTTGTCACAGTGGTATAGCTATAAAACACAATGAGGCATGAACACAAAACAAATATTCACTACTTTAAATCCTAAGGAGAGGATGAGAATTCAAAGATAAGAATTGCCTCTAACATGTATGTTGTGTTATTTCAAATTGTGATTTTGTGTTAAAAACAATTAAAGCTTAGCCTTACTACCTAGCTTGACTTAATAATGGCAAACTGAGCTTTATTTATACAAGTCTATGGCTTGTTGTAGCAAGCACAGCAAATCAACAAAGCAGCTGAGTGATTGCAATAGTGCATTAGTCTTGTTTTCAGATGTCAGTCACTTCCTGTATTAGGGCTCCAAGAGTAAAGCAGTCAGACTCACAGGATCTGCACTCTGGACAGAAGCTTGTCACTTAACTCAAGCAGCATTTTGCAGCACTTGGTACTTAAAAACCCCTTGGTGATAATAAAAACAACAACATTAGAGCTACAAGCAAATGTTAAATGAAGAGGATTTGGATTACACAATGGCTGTCATCATATGTCCAACACATTGTTTTATTAGGGTGCAATTTTTGACAAAATTAGTGACATTCACGATTATGGTAATGGTTAAACCAAAAGAGAAAGGACACAAGGATGGATGCAACGGGACTCCACAGCATTGATCTGGCTATATGAGACTAGCAGAAAAGTAACTTTAGCTGAGCATGGATTGCACCTTAGCAGTAATTAGAAGTACAAAATGTTACCTTATGTTACCTTATGTCACTATCTCAAACAAACACCCACAAATTATGCCCTAAGCCAGGCCTTTTAAGTTATATGTGACTGGTATATAGAGCCTAATCCCTAATATTTATTTTCACTTCATATATAAATGTATGCCTGCAAACAAAAGAGAAAAAAGGGAAAATATAGCTACATCACTGTGCTTTAAATCAGCTCCTAGTCCATTATTAATGTGTAGTATGACTATGATTGAATACACACATTAAAAGTGCACATGAAGCCAGGTCCAGATGGCACATATTCTCACACAACAGTATGTGTGATGAGCATGAATCATCTGAAATTATGCAATAACACATGAGGCTTGCTTTTTGGCAACCGAGACATGGGTAAAACCACAACACGTCAGTCACTGTCAGAGAAGAAGTGAAAATGAAACAACTGAAAATGAAACATGAGATGAAATGATGGAAAATGATGCCCTGTCGAGGCAAGGTACAGTACCTCAGACATGTTGATAACTCCCACAGCCAAGGTTTTGTAGCCCAGGATGGTTCGATTCTTGTAGCGTTTCCTCCTTTGCAGCATGATCTGCAGTCTGTTAGCATCCCTCTTCAGAAAATGAGGATACTGAAAAGCATGAAGATCAAGATAAATAATGCAGACAGCATGACATATTAATCAGCCTTCAGAAAGAAATCCACGGGTTATTTCACCACATTTAATCTAATGTTGTCCCACAAGAAAAAAAAATGACCACTTTATCTGACTGCTATGGCCTGGAATTACATTTTCTACCGTCACACGACCTGTATTTGCTGTGTAGTTTTAGAGTTACATAATGAGGCCTCTGAAGCCTAAAAGAAGGTCATACTTAAGACAACATTTTGAGTTTTTATTTTTATTTCCTGACACCTTTTATTTTCTCTATCACTGACTTATTGTCACCAAATGTATTTGTATTTGGCCAGGCAATATAATTGGCATTGGATATTTTCAGTGTTTCACAAGTTACTTTGATTTACTTTAAGCCTGATTTATACTCCATTGCTGAAAACTTTTAAATGTGTCAGGCAACAAAAATGTACATCTCAGTTTCTTGAACTCCCATTGTCCTTCCTCCTCAATAGCCCCTTTTTCACCAAAACTACCAGGAACTTTTATTACCAGGAACTTAAAAAGACCACTTTATCTGACTGCTATGTTCCTGGTAATCCAATACACCTCAAAGTTCTTGAGTGCTGTTGATGACGTACAGTCAAAACATTTGCGTTTGTTTCTCAAAACTTGTTTTATGTTAATAAACAAGAATAAACTATAAAACAATTACAGACGTGGGGGGTGTAAAGGTGCTTCAGTGAGATGGTGGGAGTGGAAATCAAGGTTCAAAATACTGTATATCTGTATGAAAACTGCCTGTTGTCCATCATCGGTGGCTGAACTGCAAGCCTTTACCAAAATTCTGCACCTCACTTGAAAAATTAAACATCTCTCCAGACTTGAAGCCTTTCAGGTTTTACTCTTTCCATTTGCCTTGTCCAAGTCCCCTGGAGTCAGATTTTCTCTGATCTTCCTATGGTCAATCATTCACATGATAATAGCTTGTGTGGTCGACTTTCACAAATTGTGTCATCATCATTGCCACAGTTTTCTTGTTAAACAGTATGTATGATATGGAAATAGCAATATTACTTGACCATAAACTTTTGCTATCAGAAATTAAACAAAAGAGAGCAGGCAACAGTATGAATGAAGACGTTAACACAATCCTGTCAAGAAAGTGCCATATCAATGTGAGAATTCACAGTATAATGCGAGAGGGCTTGCCTGTAGTGAGAATGTGAGCTCCAGATCGGTCTCCATCAGTCCACTGGGTGGTAGGATGTATTCATTTGATCTGAGAAGACGTTTAGAACCCTGTAAGACAAACAAGATCAAAGTTTAACTATACTTTTAAATTCGTCAGAGGAATGTTGTGTTTGGGTTTAGCCACAAGCCTAAATTTATTTGATACACGTCTTGTGGAATGTAAACAAGAAGTAATATTGATGGCTCAATCTTATGTGCTGGGTGTGGACTCACAACGGGTGCTTTTAGTTCATATAATTTCAAATAAGCCTGAGTTAAAAAACAGATTTTACACACAGATTGTAACAGATTTTTTTCTGATTTATATCACTCTTCATTTGAAAGACATGGATTACTAAAATCGTTTAATATGCCTATATCCTCTGCACAAATATCATGAGACTTTTATGGTCACACGAGAAACGGGCCAGCTGAGTGATATACTTGGCAATTAATTGAAACTGTCTTGTGAGCTTCTAGGCTGTATACTTTAACCAGGATCAAATTTTAATTATCACCTAAGACTGCAGTGTAGAGTTGCACTGTGTAGTCATATTAATAAAAAGCACCATACTACTCAACTGTATTTTAACTACTTTTATATAAATTTTAAATGTAAAGATTAAACTCTCATCAAAAAACTCTTTCATAACTAAGCAAAACTGGTATGGAAAATTAAATATCTAAATTAATTAATATTGAGTTGAATTAAAAATCAAATTAAATCTGGACCCTGCGAATCAGATGCAAATAGATACAGAACATCAGTGGCAACATATCCAACTTTGAGTTTGGTGTTGCTTGAGTGATAATAAATGTGTGACTCGTACTTGGGCTGGTATACCATCTCTGTATGTTTTCAGCATGTGATTTCAACACAAGGATGAAAAATCTTCTTCTCAACCAAGAAAAAAGTCCTGATATGTTTAGGGGAAAAAATATCATCTTTTTCTAAGAGCAGGAGAGATTTACAGGGGGTGGATGTCTATGAGTGGAGGTCCCACAAATGATGAAGAGTTTATCACATTCTAATTTCCTACAACAGCTGATAACAGTGTGGGAGTAGCAGGCTGACAACACGCTGGGGCTCGGAAATGAGGTTATGAAGTAAATAGTAACTGTACATGGCAATAAAATTAGACTATCCTCAAAATACTTTTGTGTTTCATCAGTTCCTCAATCCCAAATTACTATTAATCGGATATTGGCAAAATCCAAAATCCCTAAATATCGCATAAATGGTTCATTATGCACATAAAAAAGAGAGAATGTGAGTGAAGGATGCACTGATCATGTGAGAAACATCAACTTATTTTACTCTTTAAAATAAGAGAAAAAAAAAACAAGCAGTGTAAATTTTGTAATTAAAAAAAAAATTGTACCAGACTGATATTGGTATACTCAAGGCTGGAATATAGGCATCGGTCACATTAAGCAGAACTGAGTTGCAAATGTGATATACATTTTATAATTTTTTGATAGGCTACATAAAAGTGGTATTATGGTAGATATACAGATGATTTAACAAGGTTTTACTGTTTCACATCTCTGAATTTGAAGTCAGTGAAGTCACTATTGAGCAGCAACACATGGATGTGCCAATCATCAGAAAATATTTATTCAAATGGCAAAACATTGGTAATTTTTCTTGGTTATTGGTTAGAACAACATGACTGTGATATTAAATATAGACTCAGGTTAAAACAGTGATGGCTATTTCACAATATATGGTTGTTGGACTGCAAAGCAGAGCACTATGGCAAGGAGTCATGAAAATAAATTTCCACACAGTGCAACATTCTTATAAGCTAAACATGCCACACAATGTACATGTATTGATAATAAGTAATAACCCTATATTTAATTACTTAGCGATATGTGGGTTAAAAGCCCCATTTTGTGGTAGAGACATTTAAATTTGAGGGAAAATAAGCTAACTACACTTTCATTAAATATGTGCATTTTAGTCATTTCATTTGGTAAACTAATGTCACACTGGTTACAAAAGTTATTAAAGGTTTGGTGGCTCAATGCTAGGGCAGAGATGGACACATACCAATAAATTAATAATTAACAATACATAACCTTTTACAACTTCATATAATACACTCAATGTGGAATGGAATCTAATATCCAATAAGCAATTTGTAACATTTGTTAAGAAAAGTGTGAGATAAATATTTATTATTATTAATATTTATTATTATTATTATTATCATTATCATTATCATTATTATTATTAATAATAATAATAATAATAATAATAATAATAATAATAATAATAATATTATATATAGAATATTATTATATATAGAATAATTAAATTATATTGTTTCTCAGCCCTTATCTATCCAGATAGTGGTCTGCTACGTTAAGTCCTATTAGTACCAGCCTGCTTCACATTCACACATTGCATATTCACACCTTGAGGTTGCCCAGAACAAACAGTCCACTACTCATTCACTGCTTTCTGAAGTAAAGCACTATTAGAACAGCTGAAACAGAGGTCAGATGCACTTGCCCAGAGCATATCTGGAGTTCTACTTGAACCATTACATTTCTGCTATTAGAGCTGTGATTCTCTTTACTTTTTTGCCAATGATTTGTGCTGTTCTATAAAAGTTACTGTTTCAAGCTATGAAACAAAAGCTAATTTAGTTTTATAACTTGTATCTAATGCTTGCTACTGTGATTGAGAAAGACTCATCAGCTAAACTAATTCTGAGAGCTGGCACAAAGTTGGGATTTAAATGCCATGGGTTGTAGCAGTCTCTTGCAAATGTAAGAGCACCAGCAGGGTGACCTCGGAGGACCTGCCCCAGCTACACAGCATGTTTCTTGCCTTGAATTTGAGTTTCTAATTAAAGTCTACTAAGTCCCTAATCAAGTTACAGTTTAATTCTTAAACCAAGCTTCTTTTATTCTGCCTCTTCATATTTTTAAAACAGAAAGTGAGGGAACAGTTAAAAGCTATTCGTGTACACGTGAGAACAAAAACAGCTGGTAAAGGCTTGGGTTTGCAAATTTATGTCAAGCTGTGAGTGCTGAAGACAGGCATCTGTTGTGTAATATATTTGGCAACTCATCAACGGTTGCTAAGTGACACAAGTCCTTAAAGCTTCCTTCAGGTATCTCCTAAACTTGCCAACAGAGTTAAGTATGACTTAGTGAGCAGTACCAAGTAGTTACGGAATGCTGTATGTGGCCTTACACCCTGGGGAAAACTCTCCAATGGTCCACTGCAGTGGGTACGACACTGGATCCTAATGTCATTAGAGTTGCTAAATTATGTAACAGGACTCCAAATGAAATGGGTGTGTGCACAGCACAAGATATTGGGGGGGTTACACTTACTTACATGAGTGAAAAAAAACTTACTGTATTTATTGTACTGGTCTAAAATCCAAATGCCAATGCTTGGTATGGCAACAAATGACAAATACAGTATTTTCCTTCCATTAACTGCTCTGTTTCATAGGCTTTTAAGATGATTACAGCTGCCTGTCACAAAAGACAGATACAGTGTATAAAATAATCAATACTTCGGGAAAGTGAATAAAAGGATGCAAATACTTTGTTGTGTCTGGCAAAACACAGCTGCCACTATAAAAATTAACTTTCTATTCCAAAGAAAATAAAATCTCATCAACGTATAAGACTGATATCTCATATTAAAAAAAAAAATTCTACCCGTTTTCACTAACACTGGTAATGAGCTATAAGGACTTGGCATGTTATTCACACAGAAAACATGCAGTGCTGATTCTAAGTCTACCTCACAAAAAACAGTAATGTTTTAAAATGGAATCTATTTCACTGACAATCATTTTAAATGCATGAAATGCAGCTCATGCATAAGAAATGCATGAAACAAAGCTTTGAAGAGCTAAAGAGAACATGGGGAGATAAGATTCTAAGTTTTGCTGACATTTCCTTATTACAACATTGCGTTGTAATAAGCAGTTTTCGTATATAGCCTATTGGCTTAATTTGCTCCAGAAAGTGATGCTGACGGTACATTGAAGGTGGCTGAATAAATACATTTATATAGAAGGAGCAAAAATTAGGTCAAACTCTCTCAGAGTCTGAACTTGCCACTAACTAGAGGTCCACAAAGGGGCCTTGCATGTTCACTTTTCTCAAGCTCAGTAGCTGGTACAATGAATCAAGGCACAAAAGCCAAGCACTTTCAAACTGCCTGACATGCATTAACAATACAGGGCATTGGCAAGGAAAGCTTGTACTGAATGTCCTTTGCCCCCCCTCCCTCTCCTGCTCTCTCTCCCCCTTGCAACAAGCTTCTCCACTGTCTTTCTGGGGCCAGATGGGGACTGTTACAGCCACTCTACCACTCTCCACAAGCATGAGGGAAAACAACTTTCCAAACATTACTTAAAAAAAACATGTTAACCTCTTCCAAATGAGGCCTTCATTTTAATTCATAGACAAGAGGTGACTGAGGGACCAAGAGTGCAATTTGCAATTGTCTTTAAAAGGCTTTCTGTTTTCACCCAACTATGAACCAGTGCACAAAACTATGTACATACAAATGCATACACAGAACTGGATTTTAATTTTGTTTATTGATAATGGAAATGTGTTAGACAGTGGTTTTCCACTGAAATACACCTGGCATGCTTTTCCGCTGATAATCCATCTGATATCAATATCTGGCAACAACCTAAGGCAACAATACAAAGATAAGACAGGGTGCAGAAAGTAAAATCATTTAGTACACTTGCAATAGCAAACCACATTGGAATCCAGTGGACAGAAATTGAAGAAGAGCTTTGTGCAAGGAGGCATAAGCTGCAGTGCTAAAGACAGAGGACAATATCTCAGTGAACACAGAGCCTTCTGCAGACTGAAGTACAATCTCATCATCCCTACTGCTGCAGTTTTGGGAGACCATCAATAGGTTAGCCATTATAGGGATTGTGTGCATGTAGGACACTTAACCTGCTGAGACCCAGAGAGAGACAAAAGACGGCCACTGTATACAGAAAGGGGAACCAATGATAGAATGAAAGCTTTGTAATTCACCATCAGAAAACAAAACCCTCTCGTTCCTCTGTCGTCTTCTTAAAACATCTCTTTATCCCCTCAGCATCTTCGTTCTCCCCAAACAAACCTGTTGGAAATTCTGTTCAATGCTCTAGTTCCGGAGCTGTGGTTAAACAGAGCTTTGCTCAGCTGTCATCCAGGTGGAGAGTTCATGTTCCAGAGACAATGTAGCTCATGAATAAAGCTACACCTGATTGGTTGCTTTGTCCTTTAGGATGATGGTAAGGGGGTGAGTGAGTTAAACAAATTGCACACTATCCATAAGATGCCAGCCAGAAGCAGGCTACTCCAAGCATTAAAATCTAGGCCAATTTTATTACCATTTGTCTTCTAATATAAAAATGACCTTTTAAACACAGCTGCATTATTCGAAAAGGAAAAAAGAAACTGTTACAGTAAATATTTTATATAGCATCAAAACTATGAATTAACACATATGGAATAATGAAGTAAACAAAAAGTGTGAAATAACTCTAAATATGTTTTATATTTTAGATTCGAAGTAGCCACCATTTGCTTTGTTGATGGCACTGCAAACCCTTTGCCTTCTCTCGATGAGCTTCATGAGGTAACCTGAAATGGTTTTCCAACAGTCTTGAAGGAGTTCCCAGAGATGCTGAGCACTTGTTGGCCCTTTTGCCTTCACTCTACGGTCCATATTCTGCAACTGAAATTCTTAAACTTGTAATCCATGGGAGATTAACTCACCCACCTGTATTTTGACAGCTATAGAGAGCGAGTTCAGCTCCTTATCCAGCTCTTTGAGAACAACCAACTTTTTCAATGTGAGGGTGCAGAGCCTGTGGAGAAGACAAGGAAGACAGAAACAAGAGAAGGGGGAGAAAAGAAAAAAGATAAGTGACATGACTAATAACAACATGAGAGACATGAGTGAGAAGCTGTCACTTTTGCTTTAACTTAGGACACGAATAGACAGCAACTGCAACTCATCAATAACTGCAGACAAGGCAAGCAGTCAGAAGAGAACAGTTTCTCTTCTGACTCTTTGTGTCAGAAGCTCTTTGTGAAAGGATGACGTACCAAAGGACTACTAAATTCTACTGTCAACTTTATGAGAAAATAATATTTCATGGAAGCTGACACAGAAATGTTATTTTACAATCCACAATGTGATAAATCACAAGTGACTGATTTCCAAATTTAGACATATAAAAGAGGGCAAGTGAGGCAACAATTTTCTTAACTTCAATTTTTTAGCTCTGTATAGAGCATGTGTTATTTTGCTGAAAACAAAATACAGCAAGACTAAAAACATTGCAAATGATTGTTTTTCTTCTCCTCAGTGTGCAAAAAACCCCAAAACAACGGAACTGAAAACGTGACCCAAAATCACAATACGAACCTAATACATTTAATATGTCATATATTCTATATTCTTTGCACTCAGAAAATGTGCATGACTACCAAGGTCAACTTTTTAAGCAATAGAGAATGAATGGATCACAAAACTGCTAACCAGACAGAGTGTGAAGTCGCGAATGGTCAGTTAGTATATTCTCCAACCAAATACAATAAATCTGCCACCACAATTCCAACAGCATGTGTTTTAATAGTCAGACAAGAAGCAGTGCAGATGTTCACTGGCAAAAGGGAAGGAGAGGAAAATGTAAGTAGACAATGTGTAAAGCAATATAAATTCACACCTGCAGAAGAAAGACCCCACTGTAGATCTGCTCATGAAATTAACAGCACAGAAGGAAGAAAGGAAGCCAGCCGACGGTTATTTGATTCCAAGACATGGGGATTTTAATTTATACGGGGAATTTGAGCGTACATTGCTAACTCACTTGGCTGTACAGTTACTCGTTGCATTGTAATCAAAAAAGAAATGCACATCTTTTTGAAGCTGGAGTAGTTCACTGTTAAACAATGTAGGTAACGCAAGGATGCAGCTCACTGTATGGTGATGATGAGTCACCAGTCAGCTGCAGATGTTTCTCAGAAGAGTCTCTCTTTCTCGCTAGACTGGTATTCACAATTCACATGTAATTAAAAAAGCTGCAGGTGCTAAAGGGGTCACAAAGGGAAACAGGGATTATTTATTATTAGACAGAGGTGTTATTGCCACTCCTGCCTGCCACTTTTCTATGTTACCCAACTCTTATGCATCTGCTCTGGCCTGATACCCCTCTGTCCTTGTGAGCTGAAACAGTGTCAGTTCACTTTGCCACCTAGTGACTACAGAGTCAGGCCAGGTGTCACACAAAAGCACTAAATCCTTGTGCTAAAACAGCTGGCAGAAGCTCACACTTGGTCACATGGTCATTCGGCTGGATTTAGCAAGGACTGTGCTACAGGAATGTACTATTGTTTGTGGGATTGTCTCTCCTCCACACAAACGATACTGACAGACACCCAAGATTGAAACAGGAGATCAAGAGAAGCCCCTCAAAAGATAAATTAATTGTTCATTTTGGAATGTGATTGCCACATTCCCAGAGAAAGCCTGTGATTGGATCACAGCACACATTACTGTGCCACATTGGATGAAAACACAACGGTGTTATGAATCCACAGAGAAGGCTGTGTGGGTGGAGTATCTATTGAGCAGTGTCCAGTTCAATGTTTTTGTGAACAGGCAGTGGACAGCAAAGATAAGTGATACGTTCTGTCTGTTTCCCAGTTGATAAGAGCCCATGGGGGAATTCCTCTTAAAGCTTCAATAGTTGTGCTGGTTAAGCCAGTTCAATGCCTGCCAAGCTCTTCGGATTGGTCATCATTTTCATAGACTTTATTGATTCCTCACATGAAGCCAGTATTCTTGATTGCAGTCTTCTGCTAGTTTTGAGAAACTATCCCTAACTGACTGTTAAGCAGAATAAACCTCTATGATGCAGTTTTGGTAAAAACTGAAAAGTTGAGTTCTGGCTACACTAAGCTGCCCAAGTGACAACTATGACAGTTTTTTAAACAGTGAACCTAACTGTCCCCTAGGACAGCTTTTTCCAACCCTGGTCCTCGGGGAACACTGTCCTGCATGTTTTAGATGTTGCCCTGCTCCAACACACCTGATCTAACATCTAACATCTAAAACATGCAGGACGGTGTTCTGCGAGAACCAGGGTTGGGAAATACTGCCCTCGGAGATGAGTGGGTCCAGAAAAACGAATGGCATTATTATATTAACTAATAAATCAACTATTAATCTTTATCCGTTGTTGCATTAATTGTTATTGCTTGACAAAATTAATTGAGCAACTGTTTCAGTTGTAGTGCTGAATAGTGTTAAACCTCTGTCCTATATTCCACAAGCTAACACTTAATCTTCGGTGGTAACAGCATTCATTTAAAATTATGTAGACACAGGATAAGTCAACTCTAAATCAGTGGGCAGTCAGAAGCAAACTTCACCACAGGCCACTTAATGTTAATGTGCATTTTTATACATGACATGAGAATAGCACTGACATGTAGAGCAACTGACAGTAGTGTCATATCATGTCACATTGAATAGTAATTGACCGCTCTGCAGGACTGTGCCCAGTAGGTGCCTGGATACTCTGCAGCTAATAGCTTTAGCCTATATGGCATCAATCACAGCAGAACAAGTAGTACTGCTCTGTCTAAGCCCATTAGTGCATCCAAGTCACTCGCTGTGCCATCACGAACTGTTGACCTTTTCAGGCTATAAAGTAAAGAGAAGGCATTAGATTACAAGACCATTTCTTTCTTCAAGACTACACATATACACAAACACAGAGGCTCAACTCAATCAATATTACTAATAAACAAAAACTATGGAGGCTTTCTGTTTGAGGGAAAAAGAATTAAGGGCCCTCCTGTTTGACTTTGGTCAGCTTCTTAACTTGGTCAGTGTCTTAACCATAAATATTGTAAAGAAATCATCAAAGCGATGACAAACTATCACTATTACTATAATAAAACCATCACTGCTTTATTAGAGGCCAACCTGTGTTCTATAAACTAAGCAAAGCTGTGACAACCAAATTATGATAAATTAACCAGGACATGGAGGCAGAGAAAAGAGGTTTGCACCTTACTGCTATATCAGTTGAGTCAAGTAGTAATGGATGCTGGTTTAAACCTCAACCCAATCATCAATGCTAAATGTTAATACACAGAAAAGGAAGTGAGAGCTCTGTGGTAAGCTCAAATCCTTTCATGTTTATCTATCTGTGCTGGACAAACAAAACAACTTGTCAAGCGGTACACTCAAACAGCAGCAGCCAAATATTTGGTTTCAGATAAGAAGCCTGTGATTGTGGCTTGTATAGCATGGTGTATTATCTCAGTCGCTTCATCCATTTTCTCCACAGTAATAACAAGAAGGCAGAGTAAATATTTGAAGCTTGTGAATTTCTAGTTGTGTATAGGTTTAACACTGCAGTGTACACATCAGTGTTTTACAGTTGACAGGAGACTGACCAGAATATTGCAATGACTCAACCAAGCCTGTCTCTCTTCCCAGTGCAGGATGAATAACATCACTTATTATATCACTTAAAGCAATGCTGGAACATCAGAGGAAAGCCAACTGAGGGATTAAAGGTGAATATTGACAAAGAAGTCCATAGAGGGGCCCTCACGCAGTTTCCTCTGGAGTTAGATCTCAAAGTGAACTTTTGGTAAGGCGGCAACCTTCAATCACTTCGTGCTTTAAGTTTGACTCTTTGGTAAAGTGACACTGTACGTTTACCTGTATTGTAAACCTAAAACCTAAGTTTAAGGATTTGGTGCAAGTGCATGCATCTGAAGAAATAATAATAGAGGTTGAAGGAGAGAACACTGATACCAGTAAGTTTAATGTGCTGACTCCATCATGTTTTTGGAAAGTCTCAACAAGGCTAGATCACGAAGAGATTTCCTAATATCATGTAAAGGAATTTACTAAGCCCTATAATGCAAATACAGTGATTCAAATCACATTACTACAGTTACATTGTTAATAACACTCAAGAATTGCTTTACAAAAACCCCACACCATAACCCCACAACATAACAGTGTTTCTTGTCTGAACTGGCGCAAACATGCAATACAAATCCCATCTACACTACCGAACTTTTGACCAGTAGTGTACATCAAAATCTTCCAAAGCCAATAGTTCAAGATGTCCTTGTGAGTAAGAGTAAAGGGCTACTGTCTCTGAGCTATTTATACATCAATGGCACCAGTATCTCAGATCTGTGATGTAAATACTGTTATGTTTAAGAGCATACAAAGAGGCAGGAGCTACAGCACTCACTCAGAATTGACACAATTTCAATAATTTCTCTGCTAGGATCATAATTTATCATGCAAGCATGGAAATGGGTTTTTGAATGACTACAAATGAGCATGCATCGAATTACGAGAGAGGCCAACACACCCTCTGAAATGAACAGTAAAGCTGCCCAGACAAAACCACACTTTTCTAATTCTTTTCCCCTGGTCAGCACTCTAATTGATGTTTTGCCAGGTCCATGACCTCGGCTCGCTGCACAGCAATTGTCAGAAGCACAAAACAGAGGGAGGCGAATGACGGAGGACGAGCAGTGTAATAGGGAGCTGAATGAAAAGGACTCAGTCTATGTTTGGTGTGTGCTGGTGGGCTTTCATGCAAGTGGGTAAAAAGGACTTCAAGTTAGGCTCTTACAGCTTTTAATGTAATATTCCTACTATTCTGTTTTAAAGGTGAATGAGGTCACAGTATTTTATCACAAACATGTCTGAGCACAATGTCCTGCGTGAAAATTCTTGTATGGTGCTGGCTTGTACACTACCGGTCAAAAGTTTGGGTACACTTTCTCATTGAATTTAATGAGAAAGTGTACCCAAACTTTTGACCGGTAGTGTATGTGGGAGACTGACAAATGCCCTTTTCTCTGCAGCCAAGGCTCTTGCTAAGGAAAGCCCTAGCACTTTGTTCTTTCATAATACCATTATTTGTTCATGTCTGTTTACATAAGGTAGCCCAAATAAAGGACTCGTCAAAAAAAGCTACTTCTGAATATTTCATTCACCTCAAGGCAAAAAAAGGAGTAGGTCTATTCATGGTAAGTACAAGCTTGTGGAGCTAGTGAGAGATGCTATGACAGCAACACACAGATTCATTTCATTTCTTTCAATTCAATTAGATATTAGAAGTAAAACAAACCACTTCACTCACCACAAGCCCATTAATATTTTTACTACGCTCATCATTTTCAATTTCAAAATCACAGTTTTAGACAAAGTTGGGAAAGTAGTTAAAATTTCAAAGCAGTATGGATTGGTAAAATAATGGTACAGGATATTGAAGCATTATAATTCGTAATTTTGTCAGTAGTGCTTCCATTACTGACAAAATATGCAAAATAACATCATAATGTAATTTTCAGCCCTTAGTCAACATACTGTCAAGCAAATTTATTAGGAATCAAAGAGCTTTACAAAGATATTTAAAGCTTTTCAAAACCTGAATAAGAGCTTCCATATCAATTTGCAACCATACTTGTTTGTTAGTAAAGCCTAATTAACCTACAGCTCAAGTAAATCATTTTTGAATACTGAAATTTACTTTACTATATTAGATATTATTGTAACACGTTAATGCCAACAACAACAATAAAAGGTGCGAGTGGCAGACTAGAATTTTATCAGAGCATCACCAGCATTTTTTTTAATATAATCTACAATATGATTGATAACGACTAATCCAGAAGACTGACTGTGCCAAATATATTAAGTTCAGACAGTAAGATGTTCCATAAGAGCTTAGCCTAGAATAAGGCTTAATGCAAAAGCTATTTTAGCCCAACAAATATCTGGGTATGTGTGGCAGATGGCCATATGCTAGTTGAGCTTTAATTCCCTGAATGAAATCTTCTCAAAGCCATCATGAAAAGGAAGAAAAAGCTCTGACTCAAAAGGATGCACAAAGAGAGCAAAGGCCACCTAATAAGCTGGAAACCTCTGAGTTCTGTAGCAACATGGTTACAAAAACAACCTTATTCAGATAAGATAGTGGTGACCTTTATAGCATGCTACTGATGTGCAAAAAGCAGGTTTGTAAAGCCACAGTTGGGGCCTGAGGAGGGATCAATTTGTGTCTCTTTACACGTCCCTTGATGTCAGACATACATTACATTATCCCCTAAGCCTCTAGAGATGTAACAAACATTCACATCAGACATTTATACTCAAAATGCAAAACAACAGATGGTTTGCATTCATTAATCAAATCAATACAAAATATTTGATAATGAGATAGCAGCTTAAACTTAGCCAAAAGTCATGTGATAAAGACAAATGGAGCCCATAAAAATGTACTATATACATCTTTTGAGCAACAAACACAGGACTAATACAGATTTGAAAATATGGAAATCCTATGTATTACAACCCACTCTTGAATTGATGTGAGAGTGAAGGCACTTGGCTAAAAAGATGCAGTTTTTTTAATAGGATATAAAGAAAGGTCAGATTTAATTGACTGTTTATCAAGGTATCATTTTTTTAATCCCTCATTTTACATACTGTTCATTGTAAGTTGTTCCTGATCTTGGGCCAACTGTATTGATGCAAGAACTGCTATGAAGCTACAGTATTTGGTGCAACAGGGAGGAAGAACAGGTGTCATCATTCAGGCATGAAACTGCCTTGAGGGCAATGTTATGAAAAGAAAAACGATCACAGAAGAGATAAACTGGTTGTTTCCAAGAATGCTAGAGTAGAACATGTAAAAGCTACCCTCTTGTCAGTCATAATACTGTAAAATATGGTCTGTGTGATCCCTGTAGTCCTGGGGTTGTACATTCTACAGAGCTGTGGAGACTCTGACTGTTGCAGGGATAAACAAAAAAGTTAGTGCATTAGTGCTCAGTGCCATGTTTGATCTCCAATTGATCATTTTAGCCAGTGCTTTCCCTAAAAACCCATTTGAAAAACATCAATAATCTGTTTAGTGTGAATTGCAGGTTTAAACCCAATGCTTATATTGTGTGGGCGGTTTGGTAGAAACCTAGAAGGTTGTACAAATTTCCTATTGAGAAATTAAACGTTGCGTTCAAACAAAAGAAAAATTGCAGAGTGAAAACAGAAGAGAAACCTATTGCAATTTTACCACAATCATGTGTGCAATGATACCGCACAGCACACTATGGAAAATTCCATCACTATGACACCTCTAACAATGACACAACCTGGTGAAAAGATCTGTGAATCACCAATTACAATGCACTATTTTCATAGTTCAGCATTGTCCTTCCTTTTTAAATAATTTTTTCCGGATACATGACCTGCCCACAGAAGTTTCTCAACTCTTCAGCCTGTTAGATACCAATTAAACATCCAGTAATTCAGAACAAGGCTGTCGACCTTTGTTGGCATTTTTGCAGTGCTCAACAGCTCTTTTGTTCAGCTCTAACAAAAAACGGATGAGGTCAGCAGGCACATGTTTGCAGTGGCAACAAAAGACAAGATCAGATCAGGCATGACATGTTTACAGAAAATTTCATAGCAACAGACACCTTGACCAGATCAACTTTAATACGTCATTAAAGAATATGCCAGCTCAAATCTCTTTAGCATACAGATGAGATATTATATATTGCAACCTATACTTTACTACAGCCAGTGAATTAGAAATTAGTGCACAGTGACGAGTCCAACAGATACTAGCAAATCCTCTGAGTGTCACAAACTCCAGCAAGGTTATGACTGAGCTTTAAAATCCTATTAAGGTGGATAGTCTGCCATGTGGGAACATTCCTTTGCCTAGAGACAATTGTAGGATCAAAAGCTCAAGAGCAAAGTCTTGTTTAAAACAATCTCTTCATCTGGCCGGCTGACCGGAAAAATTAAAAATACCTTAAAAGAAGACATCAAATATGGTAACCAATATAACATTAACATGGCACAATAGCCACTTTGCTACCAGAGGTTGGCTAATAATCACTTATAATTAATTTTCTAAGTACTAAGCAGAATAACTGTGATGTGTGCCATTTTATTATGCAACACATGGGAGGATATATTTGGTATTGCAAAATAGCTTAAATAAAAATCCTAAAAACCTCATCACAGTCCAGTATTTATGGCAGAGAGGGGTCTACAGGAATATAATATATGGATTTTATTTTATATTATTATTTCTTTGGGGCTTTCTTGCATGAAGGGGGGGAAGACCAGCAAAAGACAGCAGATGGAATAAAGTTGAAATAGTGCAGGATAATTGAAAAGAGGTTAATCTTAAGAAGCCCTGATGAATAATTTGAATTGTGCAAGCATAAAAAGACAGGCAAGTATGGAGAGGAAAGCCTGCCAGACTTTCACATTGACCCCTGAGAGTTGTAACACATCAGACCTTTTAAGCTACTGTTAAAATTTCAGCACTTTGAATATGCAAGAGTCTACTGGGGTTTGCACTATATAAATTTCATGACAGTGACTTGTACACAAGGCTCTCACAGACATCCCTGTAAGCTACTATTTTTTGTGTCACACAGATTTATCTGCACCACTCTGTATTGCCATTCCACTGCAGGGAGACCTACTGCAAACACTTGAAAAAATGAAATGCCACAATGTACAATGGTCAGCATAAGCAATCACATTTCTATCAATCCTTAAGATTTTCCCATTTCTGTAAAATCCACTAGTGTTAATAGTACAACTGGTGCATTTAAGTTGATTTCCCTTGGTTTGATATGTCCAAATAACTAACGTAATGAATACGTCTAAGCTAAAGGTTTTCTTAAACTACAGTATGTGTGGCGCTAACTCTTGAATTAGTGGTGCCAAGGCGAACAAAGACAGGGAAGGTTGAATAGAACAGAGGAAAGACAAGGCTAGCAGTCTCCTGCAAAATAACAACCAGCCTTTTAAGTTTATGTAGAGACAAAAGCTACTGCGAATATGGACAGCAAAACCCACTGACTTTTTACATAGAGGACTAGAAGAATCACACAGTGGCAGTGTGGACTAATTTAACAAAAGCACATATGGGGGCTCCAGACAGTTCAGTCTCCTTAATCTGTGATTAGACAGGTGGGTAGGGCATCCAACTAAATGCTTTATAAGGATTTAGTTGGATGCCCTACCCACCTGATATAAGATCATGATCATTTTATTTTGAATAACTCAGTAAATATCACTTGAGGTAATGCTGTCACCAAGTGTAACTGTAGTTCTAATCAACATCAATTGTGGACAAGATAATGCTCTGCTAGAATGTAGCACAGGACTGTTACTATGACAGTGCTTCATGTTTTCAAATGGTCTGTCATGTGCTCTCATTCATCCACACCACTGTGTTTTGTGCTTGAAATAATGGTCTGTGTTTTGTTGCTTCTGGCACTTATACCTCAGGAAATTCCTGAATGGGAGAGGTGGGAAATAAGCAGAGCAAGGACAAGAGGGAAAATGAGTTGAGAAACATTGTCCCAAATGTGCTTATTTGACAGGAGCCTCCCTGTGTCAGTGGACAGTTTCCTCGCCTCACTTGTTGGCTCAGGAAGTTGGATCTCGTCGCTCGCTGAGACCCCAGTATCCACCCACACAAGAATCTGGCAGTTCTCCCATTCTGAGGTCCAAGCAGGGGAAAACAAACCTTTCTTCCCTTTCTGGGGAATTCAACATGAGTTATAGATGTTCAGTGTGAGGATCTGGGCCACTTTAGCATAACTATTCAACAGGGTACACTAGCAGGGCTTCCAATCCTGCACACCCAACACATCCACTCTTTAAGCACCAGGTTGTTGGTCAACAAAACAGAAAGAACACAGCAAAGTATCCTGGCTTTAGCTGCACCAGCAGCTCTCTAGTTACCAGGAATGTGAAATGTTTCCCAAGGAAATTCCTCCTCCTGCAGGAAGGCCGCGAAGGAAACTGAGAGAATTTTAACACATTTCAGGCAGTGGGAGTGAGCATGAAAAAGAGAGGAGTGAATGTGCTAATTGGTCAAGTGTTAGCAAAGTGCGTGAACAGCATGGGGAAGCAACATGTAACAAGAATGGCACCAACTATAATGAATGCCAGGGAACAAGCAATCCTACACATGCTACACAAGCTCTTACAGTTAATAAATAAATAAATAAGAAGGGAGTCGGTTGACTGTGTCAAACATCAAAATTTTAAAATGAAAAAAAGCAGTTCCATATCACAAAGTAAAGGAAACTGATCCCTGAAACACCCCCCCCACACACACCCCCCGACAGAGATAAAGCAAAATTGGTTTCATGAACCCAAAACACATGGTTTGCGTCTCTGCGTTGACTCAAATAAATAAGAAATACACCAAGCAGCTGTTTTACTTTGCCATAACGGTCATTCCTATACCTGCACATACTCAGTCGTTTGTCATGCTGCCGTTGTTATATAAAGACTGACGCAGGGTGCTGTGTCACAAAAACACTGAAGGGCACTGGACATGGTTGATTGTGGCCTTGTTTATGATTCCAAGAGGAAGTAAAAGATTAAGACTGATGCAGACTGCATCTGTGTGCAGCATCAGATTACAAGCTCTTCTTTTACCTTTATAAAATCAGATTACAGCAACTCCCCTGCTGGGAAAAGCAATATCCAAGCCTTGAGATGGAGGGGTTATCAAGGAGGTGAACGGGTAAATAAACCCCTATTATGTGACAGACAGGATTCCTTTGTTTGTATCCTGATTGAGTGGTTTTATCTTTAAGGTTCTATAAGGTATCTTTGAAAATGAACATACAGCAAATCAGACATTCAATCTCAGCGATTAAGGGATACAATGGAGATTGCACACTAAAAATTCAAATTTCAGGATGTGAACAGTCCCTGCAGGATTTCTAAAGACTTCAGATTCAGGGATTCAGGGATTGTTGTGTCCTGAAATACCTAGTTACATGAAATCCATGCTTTAAAAAAAAATTGATGCACACTGGGAGGTTTTTAGACAACAACCATTTTCCAGTTGCTTATGATTTTTGTTGGTGTGCCAAGCAATTTATCTTTGCCATATAAAAGGATCATCAAGTTCATTAGTGGTCTTGATCATATCTAAGTCATCTTTATGTCTCACAAAAAGTGAGTTAAGTGATGCAGGTATCTAGGATCCTGGGAAATGTTATGATTGGTGAAACATATAAGGAAATTACAGTGATTGGTCACATTTGTGGAACATTTGCTGTGAAAGGACAAATAATAAGATAAAGCTCTGCTGTTCACGGGAGAATAAAGTCATTTTAAGACTCACATGAATCAAACAGCTAGAAAGAAGGGTGAACTGCTCACCTGAGATACATGTTAGAGGAAAGGAGGACTATGCCATTTTCTAGATTGTAGGCACACCTTTATCCTTCACTTCTCTCCAGCTTAAAAACATTCAGAATATAATACTATAAAATATAAAGCAAAAATATCTCCATGTTTGTTCACTGACCCATATGAGACTGTGTTTTGTATCATGCCAAATTGGTAACAGATGTCGCTAAAGACAACTTCCCTGCCATTCTGTTAACAATGAAGCTTAGCGAGCACTTATGACTAACTTCTTTGGTTGCTATCAGCATGTAAGCGACGAGGGTAGAGGTTACAACATTTAACCCCAAGTTAACCCCAAGTTTAGCAGCATGGACCAGGTAAAAAGTCCTGGTCCATGCTGCTAAACATTCTTTGTTGTTACTGGATAAACATAGCATTATCCTGAACATGAGTATAATTCCTGAAATAACATAAGCATGTCACCATACTCTTTGTATACAATGCACAGACATTAAGTCCCAGTCACTGTTTTCCTTTGCTATAAATTCAAGTTTCTGCCCTATGAATATGTTATCTAATGTTTGTCATTATAAGAAGGAAACAATATCAGTGGAAAAACACCTTACTAAAATGCATGTGCGGTGAATCTTACATTTTCACAAATCAAGTATGTTCCATCTCTTTGTTCGTTGTTGTCACATCAGTGCATCAGGCATAGCCCACACCCATACTACTGTACCAAATAACGGTACTGTTCTAAGTTGAAACACAAGCCTGATCCAGGGATTTACCATTCCAGACTATACTATGCAGTACCAAACCAAACCATACCATAATAGAGAAACAGCATTAGGTGACTTGGCAACATTAACACTGCATCAACCAGCAATTTGTTGAGGGCAAAAGGGAGAAATGGCAGCAGTGCTCCCAATTCCCCCTTCAAGGGTTTCATGTTACTTTCAAATTCAGGGGGGTAAGTCCAGCTTGAAGGAAATAAGCTTCAACACCATTAACACGTGGTACTAAAAACATTTGAAGGTGGTAGACTGGCAAGCCTAGCAGTGCTGTAATAAAAACAATGCTCATCCAACTATTCAAACAAACCTTATAAGAACTGAACTGCCACAACATATACATAAACAGCATCACACACAGTAAACAGTGTTGTCCAAGTAACAGAAAACAAATAAAAAGTTCTAGTTGTAAAGAAATTATTTAGTCGGACAATGCTACAAATCTGTCAGGTTCCACAGTACAGGCATACAAAAACTGGCAACACACTTTCCATTATATTTTCCCATAAGGATGGCTATCAAGGTGGCTACAATGTTTTGAATAATCAAATTTAAAAATATATTTTTGTAAACTTTAACACACAACGTGCGTGTCTGTTAACGTTGTGTGTTATTTAGATTATAACAACACAAAAACATCAGCAGCTACAAGGGCCATGGCCACATTTGAAACCACTTCACTTAGCTAGACATTTGCTTAAATCTAGTGCAGACAAAGTGACCCGCACCCCCTGAAAGAATGCCAAGGCAGAATCCCCATAACAGACTTGGGGTTGGGCACCATGCAAGACCTTTCACACCAGACTGGGATTAGTGGAGCCTTGATAAACAGTAGTGTCACACATCAATGTGTAACATAACTGCTCCTCAATTACATACAAATTAGCCCACCAGCAAGACTTGTGTTAAACAGCTACTGCAGTCTTATTCTGAACAATGACTGGTAGGCCTTTAGTCTGTACCTCATTAATAATCCATTTATTCCAGCACCATGTATGTTATCCACTATGCAAAAAAAGCAGATAGTGTAGAAGCAGTGATGTAAAAAATCTATGTGCCATGTGGGTTACACTCTATAAATGCACATGTCCCCAGCTTTTTTCTGCTAGCCAGTGGCCTTAAAAACCACTCAAAGCTGTATGTTACAACTCCTCATAGTTGCTTGTGTAGTACATCATTTTTATCTATAGTTTTATCTATATCACCTAGACAACCACGGGTATTTAATCACAGTTGAATGTGAACAATCTTAAGTATATTTTTTTCTGTGACAAAAGTAAATGCAATCTCAAATTGTCCTTTCAAGACCTACAATAATGGAATCATATTTTCTGAAAAGTGGTCATCATGACAGAGAAGTGAAACCGTCAAATTCTAGTTAGCTTCAAATGGACCGAGTTCCATCAACACCCAAACACATTTAAATTATCACCATCACTGTAAATTATGTATGTTTTCCTCATGCTATGATCCCATTTACATGCATATGCTGACACTAAAGAGGCAGCAGGCAAACACACACACAGGCATAGACACTGACTGTGGAGGAAACCCTCCCTTTGCAAGCCCACTTTTCAGCGAATGAGTGGAACAGATCTAGGTCAATGCTGATTAATGTGCCCACGGATCCCAAGAGGTTTCTGGTCAGGTGGCAGCAGTGGCTGCTCACCAACAGTGAATACTAATGCACAGTTTTGAACAACTCACCTGTGCTCAATATTGAATAGTGTCATTGGAATAGCATCACAAAAATAGCAAATGGGGGCAGACTGCAGGCAAATCTGATTTTTCTTTCTCAAATCAGACCTTCTGCATTGTAAATTCTGGATGTGTATCCAGACATTACAAACCAAGTAGCATGTGTTGCTTTGAAAATGATGTAAGCTTATGAACACAGGTGCAAAAAATGGAGGTGCATCTTCTCACTCTTGGTGGAGGAGACTGGTATACATTGCAAAATAACTGTAGCCAGAACAAACGAACACTCCTTGAAGTTTTGTCACAGGTATTGATGTTGTTATTGTTGTGCTAAGAATGTTGCAAAACACAATTTGAAATCCAATTTCAAATTGTGCAGCCAGTCAGATTGAGATGTCTGAGTAGAAATATGGATTGAAACTGATTGTTGAACATTAGATGATTACATGAGTGTTTTTTGTTTTGCTGTCCAGGGAACCTGGATATGCGAAAAAACTATTTTGTCTGAGCAGGTGTACAGACACACAAGAAATACCTTCATCACTTCCGGTGTCGGCTGTTGTGTCAACACTGACAACTTGTTTGTTGTGGTGTTGGAGCTGTATGTGGCCAGTTAGCCAACGTTGGAGATCACCGAAACATATACAGCGACAATGATACGGACTTTAAATGGCCAGCCAGCTGCTGAAATGCCCGTTAGCTCAGATAACAGATAGCTCATGACACACAAGTGCTGCTAATTGATGACACGATGTATGCGTATTTATAGATAGTTTCGTTGATATAATGAAATATGCATTGCGTAAATCCGTCCTAACAGAGGTCACCCGGAACACGAGAAAATATATGAAATCAGTTTAATATAAGTTTACTACAAGGTAGTACCAAAGCAGAAAAGTCGCTGTTATGGCTAGTTGGCTGAACTTTGAAAGCTAAATATAACGGTGGAAATACAAGTGTATAAAGCGAATGGTAATAATAACATTGTGGGAGACCACGTCTAAATTGTTGGTCTAAAAGTGTGACAGTGGACCGCCGCATTACACCCGACTGTATATTTACTTAGCAAAATAAGAAACGTGCAGAACACTTTTCGCACGAAACCTGAGAGAAACACCAGCGCTAATTGCTCGGTAGCATTAGCACTAGCTGCCTGGCTACTTAGCTTGCTAGTTAGCCAAAACAACAATGTTTTGAATATGTGTTACATTTGCCGAGGGCGTTGTTTGTTCAAGGCTGTAATGATATTTTATTCAAATATGTGGTGATTTGTATACATTGTGATTTATGGTATTGTCCGCTAACACGACAATGTTAACGTTACCTCGGAACGCAGCTTGGGGATGATCGGTCTATCTCCCAGGTCGCGAAGAGGTTCATGGGTACAGGCATGGTGCCGGAGCCCGAGCCCAGGACCACAGCCCCGGCTATCGCTCCGGTAGGCAGGGTTGTTGGTGCTGCTCCACCACCGCCACCGCTGCTCGGGTTCAGGAAAGCGGCCCGGACACCTCCTCTCTCTACAGCCGCCGCCATCATCACCTCCACTGCCTGGGGAGCAGCTCTGGCTAAGTGTCGGACGAAAGCGGGAGCCGCTAAACTGTGCGCTGCCTGCTCCTGCTCCTGCTCCTCCAGATTCCTCGCTCCTCTACGCTGCCTGTGGATGCTGATAGGCGAGGCGGGGCGGAGCATGTCACCGCTAATAGAGGAGCAGCGAGCAAAACGTCCCTGATTCTAGTATGGGATATCTGTACATACACCCAAGCGTAAACACAAACCGCTGTTGACACAGCAACAGTGCTGTTAAAATACTAATTATGATACAGTCTGATGTTATAAGAAAGAACGTGCTTGTTTCAGCGTCACTGTTTTGATCCCGTGATCTGTTTATAAAATAGCATGAAAGTCATTAATAAGGATTATTTGGGCTTTGAGACAACTTCAAAGTGAATACTTTAAAAACATACTTCACTTTTCCTGTGATGAGAAAGTGGCCTTTCGAAACTGGAACTTTTTTCATAAAATACGTTACTGGATTAAGCTCTAAGTGCCCCTAGGTGCCAAGCACAAGGCTAGTTTCTTTGTGAGTTGTACACAAAAAAGCATTTTTTTCCCCTGATGTGCTTTAATCATCTGCTTGGCTTTATCATGGGTCAGTGCCCCACAGATGCTCTGGCTGCTCACTTGCACCCACGTCTGGTTATGAAACCCTTTTACTTCACCAATTATTCACTGGAGTCTCTCATGCTTAATAAAGCTCTGCATTTTGACATGTGAAGAGAAGCTTGTGAAAACATTTGCCTGTCTGAGCCATTCATACTGTAGTTGTCATGGAGAACTTGGTAACCATGAAGTAACAGTGGACCACGTTGGTACTGCCAGTCCACTTTGCCAGATATGTATTAAACCACATAGTGAAGCATTTCATCAGACTGACTTAGGTCAACCTAAGTCAGTCTGATGATATGTTACTGGTAACATATTACCTTCCTAGAACACCATACTCATAGTCTTCCTGAACATGAAGGACATCCTTGCCCAAGGAGAGTTCCGATTTTCATCTTGCTTGTACAAGTCTCTCACAGTTGTTATTGTGATGTCAGCTGTGAACCACTGTAGAGCCAGCTGAATGATGTCTACTATTTTTTTTTTTTGAAAACTCTAACTTAAAGATGGCCAAGCATTTGCAGTCAGGTGACGTGTGTACCTTGGTATTCCTTATGTTGTGGGGACCTTAATCTGTTTACACAGTCACATTATGGGGACTTGTCTTCCTTATGGAGACAAAAATCAAGTCCCCCATAATGTAAATTACTACATTTTAATGTGAAGAAATGTTTTAAAGTTAGACTGAGGTTAAGGCTAGGTTAGGGATATGGTCAGGGTTAGGGTTAGGGCACTAGTAATTATAGTTAAGATTAGAGTAATTCTTCAGGAAATGAATGTAAGTCAATGCAATGTCCTCTGAAGTCATGGAAACAAGTGTGTGTGTGTGTGAGAGAGAGAGCAAAAACACACTACAGTGCTATTAATTGCAATGGATTGTTTGAGAGTTGTGTTTTTTTCTTTATCAAGCCATTATTTATGACAGCCTAACCTTTGATTTGTTGACTTTTTATATTTTATATTTAATATAGAAATAACCCACTTGCATGCACCACAGCTCATGCAGAACCACAATGGTGAAGTAATTCATTAAAGCGCTTATTCGTAAAAATCAACTCAGCACTTTCTCTTATGACCTCCTGGGATATGCAGTACTGTACCTTTGAGCGTACAACATCTAAACTTCAATTATATACACAATGGCAAAAGTCTCTGAGTTTGTTATAATGATTAACATTAACAAATAAATAAACAAACTACAGAGAGAGAGAGAGAGAGAGAGTGATATTAAGAAATCTCAGGGTAAACGTCTCTCAGTTCATGCTGCTCTCTAAAACATTTAATTTTTGCTTCTTTCATTTTTGAAATGCATCTACATTTTTTGATTAACTGGTAAATGAAGATGTGAAGTGCATTGCCACCTAGTGTTTGTAAAGAGTGCTACACCAAAATGAGGTATGTTGATTTGTAATTCATCCAATAGATGGCAGGCTTTCTGCATTTTTGGTGGGTATGTAAAAAAATGTAGTCTCTCCTTTTTCCCTCTTTCCCCCCTCTTGTCTGCTCAGCCTTGCCTCCTGACTGTGCTTCCTACTGTGGGTGGGTGGATACATGTAAGTGACACCACTGACGTTTCGACAGCACATCAGTATACTTTGTAAGCCAGCCATTCATGTTTATTGAATTTTGGAGAAGATAATAAAATATAAAAGCATCAAAAATGTGATGTAGGGCTTGCTCAGTGGCAGAACTCTTCTCACATAAATAGAAAGAAATAAGCAGTGACAATGCATCTCAAGACACGTTGCATATTATTGTTCATTGCCTATATATGCAAATTTACCATATATACAATGAACAATAATAGCTACCTACATCATCTGCATCTTTTTCTTTTACAGACTGGAACCACATATCTTCATAATGCTAGAACGTCAAAGAGAAACTGTGGTTTCCAAGCAGATTTTTATTTTTAGGTGTGTGCTATTGTTTTAGGCTTGTGATATTGTTTGTATGCCACCTCCTCACCCATCAAAGTCACTGAGACTCTGAGGAAGCCTTTGATTAAAAGCTTAAAAAACTGTTTTTCCTAAAGCATTCCACAAAGGATTGCGTATTTCCATCATGTTCTAAGTTTAGAACTTAAAAACTGTGATGTTATTTACAAAATGGCAAAATGCCATGAATGAGATCACTGGAGAAAAGGGAATGACGGTACCTCTTTTTCAAAGAATGATTCATTTTTCTGTTAAAACCACACCATTAATTTACCAAATCTGATAATGTTATTGCTACGGAATGAGGATTGTATTACTGCTATCAGTCAGTTTACTTAAGGGCCTTTATGTTGCAAAATGTGGAGCATTTTGAACATTAATGAGATGCATGTGGGAACACTTGAGATGCATGCAAGAAATGATGTGCAGCCATATGCTGGTCCCCGAGGAGCTTTAGCAGCATTCTTCTGCAGAAGAAATTGCATTTGTCTGCGTAGTGGTGCCTCTCGGGGCAAAGTCAACATCTGCATTCTTTGTAATGATAAAGATCTAAACTGCTCAAGATTAGAGAGACACATGAAGATGTGGTGATTTTTAAATATCTGAAGGGTTTTCCTCAGTTTAAATTTGTATTAAAGCATGTTAACATGTTTTTGAAGTTGTATATGACGCTGGATTGTTCCCTTTGGTTTCCATTTTATGGGAGTGCAAACAATCTTTTGGCAAAAAGATGAGAACAGTGGTGCCTTTTTCTTAGTAATGTCTGTTCGTGTCAGCTGTCAATAGCGTACCTCACAGAAAAATGATGGAGAGATATCTCAATCTGTGGCAAAAGAGAAAGGTTAACTTTCTGCTCTATCAAAGACAACCCATTTAATGTGAGTTTAAATGGGGGGTCTCATTCGTCAGGGAAACTGCAGTGTTACTCCAATGTTTCTCATTTCACACACATATTATAGCTGCACGGCTCCATTTGCAGAATAGAGTGATTGGTCTCTGGTGAGCAGTCAAACACAATTTAAAGGTCCTGTCTGTTTGTAATCTGCTGAAAAGATTGCCACATGCCCAGATACAGTAGGGCAGATCAATCCAAGGCAAATCTCTTTTTCCCCATTAGTTTCTCTGTGCACATCTAACTGTAGAATTCACACTTCTGCAGATAACCCGCTGAACTAATTAAGGTTTTGCAAGCCTAGCAAATTAAAGATATTATGTCTCATGGATTATGTCCTTAGTTACGACACAATCGATGTACAATTTCCTGCAATTTGATTCATTTCAGGTAGTGTCATTATTTCTGTTCATTGGAATAGATACTGATTAATTACTGATGATATAAATGAGTGGAATGTAAGAAAGGGGGATGGGTGAACTTGAAGCCATTTAGCATGTCTGTGATCACATGCAGAAGATCTCTGGCAACCTTTAAAAGAAAAAAGCAAAGTTATAACTACCAGCATGTGAAACTTAACCTCAAAAAAAAAGCTTATTCCATTACAATACCTCAAATATCCTGCTTGAATTTATTGTAAATGTCCCTCTCTTTAAAATCACTGCGTACAAGTATCAGGTGGAATACATATTTTTCTGTAAAAATCTTTGTTTAGTCAGCAGATGTTCAGTAGATACATACACCGTCATATGTATCAAAAATATCTTTATGATGTCACCATAATTCAGTGATGCTAAGCTGAGACCCAGAGGAAAAAGGATGAATTCAAATCAGCTGATCATGCTACGAAGACAGCATGGCAAAATTGCATCCGTGAATAGAGGTTTTTAAGAACCAAGTGCATTTATTTTGTATATTTGCACATGAAAAACAATGGCATCCCCATTCAGTCTAGTCTGGATGGCTTTGTGCTGTGCTTATGGAAACTCTTCTTATGCAAAGTGCATTAACATTTTCAGCCAAATTTGCCCCTCAATCTTTTCTCTCACGTAGAGATTTGCACTAATAGTATACTGAAGAAACATAGCTAGTGGAGAATAATAGAAAGCCAGGGAAAGTGATGGAATGAGTTGATGAAATCCCATAAGAACATTAGGTATACAAATCAAGAGAGATGCCATGTACCAGCTTTGAATCTTATTTACATTTGACAGTACATGAACTCTCTGTAAAAGCATTTATAATTCTCCTCCATTCAGTTGTACCAATGCGGCTCCATTGATCTCTGAAGAATGTATGCGTAGATTCCCCTGACTCTCATTGTGTTTTCCACACTGGTCACTGCAGCTTAGGCAGACGAGAGAGAGAGAGAGAGAGACAGAGCTGCATGAATGTCAGCCTCGGAGAACAGAGAGAAGCAGGCAAGACAAAAGCTTTACAGTAGTCAAGACGACGTGCTGCATTTCCTATTAGGCCTGACTAGGTCTCAGAGCAAAAGGCAGACTTACAAAGGACTGGACAAGAGCCAGTACCTTGTGAAACGCACTGCTGTCATTAACATTACCATAAATAAAGGAGACGGTTCTCTTTCTGTTTTTCTTAATGCTCATCATTTTTGCATTTGTAGATTTCCCAAAGTTAAAATAAACAAAGGGAAACTCCCTGCATGGTGTCATGTTTCTTACAGAGAAAGCTTTACTTAATGAGAGATGATTATGTGATGCTTCAGAGTTGTAGCTGGATCACTGGTACACGTTTTCTCCTCTATTAACCCACATATCCAAAATGGCTGCCCCAGGGTGTGTTTAATTGCTCTTCCCCAATCCTTTGAACTCCACTGCAATCAGACGACCCAAACTTTAGCTGCTTTTCACCATGAAATTGAAAAAGGTATCTGTCTATCACAGCATTCCCTGGAGTCACCTATGGAGAAACAAGTCTGGGTCCTAAAATCTTTGAACTGAAATGCCTTTGGAGGCAGCAAGAATATCTGGAGCTTCGTCTGGCAAACTTAATAATTCAGCCAGGATTATGCGGAGAATGTGCAGTATGTGGCCAGTGTTTACCATGTCTGTCAAAGGATAGACGATGGCACAAAATATGAGCCAAAGATCTATTCTGTTCTCTGCCAAGGCAAATCTAATTTTCTTTTGTGACAATAGATTTTTGATTTGCCACAGAGAGTATCCAAATTCCAATAAAAAAGTCTTATGAATTACAGTATTTCAGTGCCATATTAGCAATCAGGTGTAAACTTGGTGAAGCTTATTCAAACGCAAACATTAGTAGTTTTAGCTTTGGAGAAATGAGCCTTTGGATGCTGGACTGTTTACTTAGCTCTCCATTTTATACAAGTACAAAAACTTTTCAGTCTTCTGGCAAAACACTGCTACGTCTGTCTTAGTAATGTTTGTGTTTGCAGGTGGAAGGCCAGTGAGGGAACTGTGTTACTCTAAAATTTCTGCATTAGTGATGAAAATGTCAAGGACATAAACCACTGCAACATTCATACTGACAACAAGTCAGTCAAAACTAAAAGTAAAGCCAGTAAGTCACTCAAATTAGAAACACAAAAAAATCATGGCCTTCTAAAGAATGCTACATTGATGTGCAAATGTGTGTTCTTACTTCAGGCTTTTCAGCTCATCTGTCCACGCCTAACTAACTGACTAACTGTTGGTAAAAGGACGAATGGGCACTTTGAGAAAATAGCACAGCAGTGATAAAGTCTGCCATGATGTTGCTATTTTTCTAATACCACCCACACTTCTCTGTCGATACAATACACTTCTTTGAGCAGCCAAGTGCCACTGTTTCCTTGGAGCAACTCCAACACAAGATGCTTAAACTTTGTTGCCAAATAAAGTGGTGTACCATGTTTCTTATTCTCGCTTTAAGTTCCTCTCAGCCAGGAAATGAGCTGTGACAGGAAACATGCAATAAATTCCAAATGTCAAAGTGCTACGCTTTGACCTCACCTTTGTCCATAACTTGTCACAGATGTCCCTCTCTGCTCTGCCTGTGGACACCTCATGGTAACAGGGAGGACTGACATATCTGATTTTGCCAACAAAGCAGAGCTGGAACAGGGAAAGGATCACCTTGCTAACACTGCCCCGAGGGCCAAAACAGGGAAACAGCACTGACTTGATCTAGTCAGGGAGCTTTAAATGTCAAGAGAGTTTCTCCTAACCCTGTCAAAACTAAACACTGTCAAAGCTATGTTGTGTTTTGGTGTATTTTCGAAACAAAACGTAAATAAAAGATGAACAAATTTAACCATGACATGAATTCGGTCCACGTGAAACTTGCAACAAACAGCTGTCAAAGTTGATAAAGCAACGCATATTGGTACCTGATAAAGCAGTGTACATACTGTCCAAATGCCTTCGGAAGATATTTGTGGATCGGCTAAATGGTTACCTCAAATTTCTTACCGCACTTGTCAGCGTGTCCTTAGAAAAATCCAAGCACTCTTTGTTTTTGAAAGTGAAACTTGGCTTCTCAGTGGGATGCTTGACCCAGATACAGTATGTGAGCAGGATGTCTGAAGCTGCAGGCTGTCTGTGTCAAGCATAAATCCAAATAATCATATTCTGTTATTCCTACATAGATGAACTAAAATAACTATTCATCAGTACAAAGTTGTGAATTTGAATGTGTAGACAACCACATGGTTCATCACATGTTACAACGAGGCTGTAAGGTTGACGCCTCTGCAGGAGGTGAGAATTCTGTTCTCATTAAAGGAAGATCTATTTTGTTGATTTATTTTGTGCAGAGTCTATGAGCTCCAGCATACAAAACTTTTTTCTTTCTCTCTTTTTTTAAAGTTTACCTTCAAGTATGTTTTGTTTTTTTCCAGTTACTTTGTCCTTGCTGGTATTTTTGTTTACCTACAATTCTGCTGAAAATGTGTCTTCAGCTGTAGTTTTGCTGAAGGCAAAGTACAAATAAAGTAGACAGGCACATGAAGAGCTGTGAAAGCGGCTACATTGGGGCATTCTTGTGTCTGACAAAATACTGAATGGACTTCTCAAATTATATTCCTATTTCTCAGAGCTGCCACTGTTCAACCTCTGAAGAGAGAGCACTGACAGAGAATAGATTTATTTCTCAGCACACAGATGGAGGAGCTTCTTTCACTAAATCACTGTGAGGGGAGAATCACAATGTTAAGATAGAACTGCATTTTCAGAATTTATTGTGAGATAGTTGCAGTAATTGCACACAACGTCAGGTCATTATAGCTAATGGCTTGTATATACTGTGTGTGTTTGTGTGTGTGCGTGAGAGAGAGATGATTACTGAAATGGCTCCTGCTGAATGATCTGAGGAGAGGGATTAGAAAAAAGGATAAGAAAGTGAAATGTAAAATGGTCTGTTATCTCATGCCAGGGAAAAGTGTGGGCACCAGATGTTATCTTTCTTAGGTTATCACGTCTTTGGGCGCTGATTGCAGATTTATTATCATTCGCTTTCTCCCTCTGATATTATTAAAGTTTTCATTATCATGTCAACACACTGTCACCTCACTGACTCCGCTTCTTCTCCTCAGCCTGACGCATACAAAGCCACTTAGTTCTGTCACCTCATTTAACCTCTCACACCAATCCTAATAGCTCCTTATCACCTAATATATTATTGAATACCAGTAACGACCTTCCAGTTATTAACTTTCATATACTGCAGTGCTATAGCTGATAACAAGATGGGGAATTAGATTGGCAATGGACAGATTATTTGAAATGGTTAAAGGTTGTTGTTTGGCATTGGTTATTTAGAAAGTGATTTTGAATGGCTTGACAGATGCACTTATCAAACAGTAAAATGAATACTGGGTCAGATGTCAAAATATAACCATACGCAGACAATAAATAAAATACTTAAAGGTCACATAGAATGGTCTTTTTAAACCAAAAATCGAGATTGCTGTCTACTTAGATAAATTAAATAATATTTGTGGTCAATTTATTGCTGCTCTCTGACAGCCTCTGAACAGGCACTCTGTTTCTGAGCTAATGCCCGCCCCCCAGAACTCTGAGTCTCTTGTGATTGGCCAGCTACCAGTTGACTGACTGCTCTGCGGTGCTTCTTCTTCTTCAGGTTGAATGTTCAGACCCACAACTGGGAGTAGCTATGGCAAATGTGCTAGTTAGTTAGTTTTCAAAACCGCTTGCTCGAGCGCAGGTACAGAGAAGCCCTTTTTTGGCTGAAGTGATTATTGTGACACTTTAGTGAGGTTTAGATACAGGATGGACACGGGGACACACCAAAAAACATCAGAAATTTGATTTTCCAGTGAATGTCCTCTTTAATTTGATGTCTAAATGTCAATATACTCACGCCAATACATTTTCCTGCCTATTCACTACCATTATTACTTTTTAATCAGTATTAACTTCACCACAGTAACCAAATTACTAAACCAAGGGTCAGCAAAAGAAACATCTCTAAATTGGTGCCGGCTTTCTTTGCCTGTCTTTCCTCTAACCACCAGAAAGGCACCGGTGAAATAAACTAGGATTAAAATAGTGTGAGCCTACATGAGCTGTCTCATTATCATGCACAAATGTAAGCAGGATTGTGTCCGAAAAGGGGAGAGCCTGATATATCTTGCTTCGTGCTCACCCCAAAGCTGTTATACTGTTATAATATAGTGGATATTAAATCCTGGACACCCAAGTTTGGAGTCAATGTGTACAGTATACTGTGGTTTCAGTAAGACTAAATGTCTACATTCCTTCTGGCAGAGCTGTGAGGCTGTGCGAAGGTGCAGCAGGGAATCATCAGTGTAGTGTATGCGCATGCAGGTATTTGCTATTTATCACTAAATGCCAAGTAAAGCAGGGGAATGTTATTAGTCAGAAAGTTTCTGGTCATAAACCGAAACCAAAGTCTGAGACAAACTGGAATTCTGTAATATGAGCTGTTGATGATGGATACTATTGCTCCTGAGTGTCAATGAAAGTCATAGACACTCTAAACACTGTACACAGACTCATAAATCACAACACAACAGCCCATTTTATAAATTCTCTTATCAGTAATGTTACTGTACAATATTACATATCAGTTTATTCAATTTTAGGTATTTCAGTCTGGATGACTCTTGAGCTCTTATTTAGAAATACTAATGAACAGATGGAGGATTAAGAAATCTATTAAAAAACACTAAACGTTGTCACTGTGTGCTTTACTTGGAGTGGTTAGTCTCTTCTGTCAGTAGATTGGACGGACATAATTGTATCAGACAAACTGGAGGTAGAAGTTGCTTTGCTGTTCTGCCCAGTATGTGCTTGGAAGAAAAGGATTTTAAGCAACTGCAGCTCACATACGGCACAGTGTGATGCTTGTTGGAGTCATCCTTCACAGGGTAATTCTATCCTTCAACAGTTCACATACAGTATGCTGTTCAAAACTGTGTAAAGCAGAATACAACTAAAGACAAGTGAATGGGAAGCCTTCCATTTATCCAACTCTCTGTAGGAAAAAAAAGAGAAGAGATTTCATTAGAGGTTCCCGGAAGAATGTGACACAGCTAATTTACAGAATGCCTTGTCCGTAAGAACTAACAAATACACAGTCACACACTGATCCTCATACAGCACTCTTCCACCTGCTCACTCCACTGCCCAGCACACCATCCAGCCATGCCTTCCTGTCATTCATTATTGAACAGCAGCTGGTGACTGATATGACTTGTCTGTGTGAACCTGAGGCCAAATGTCTTGCACTGAATCGTTGTTCATTTTTATTTTATTTTTGTCATGGTAGAAAAGTTTTGGTGCGGGCAAACTCAATCAATTTATCATTTTAAGCAGTTTATTCTCACAAACACCCAAAAGGGCAGTTATGAGTTAGAAGTTTTGCAAGGATTTTAGATGGCATTGTTTTATGCAGTTCCTTAGAGTATGCACAGATGAATCAGAGGTAAAGATCTGAACATAAAACATGGTGATTACAAGAGGGACTTGCCACTCAATGTTGGATTATTAACCAGGCATTTTTATCTAGTCTGTTCAGTCTGTTCAGTCTGTTTTTATCAAGTCCCAGCTCATCATGTGTTAGTTTGTGATTTCTTGAGTAGTAACTCTAGTACTGTTTATATCACATTGTCCATATTCCTTATCAACTTTTCGCTTAAAGGGGTACCTCAGTGATTTTGCACATGAAGACTAGTTTAATGTAAAAACAGATTTATATCCTAATGTTTCACATATCTCTAGGGAAAAGAGAAACAAACTCATGGAAAGACTAGTTTTCTCAGCCTCTGGTACAAAGACTGGACCCCAAATTTATGGAAGTGCATTGATAAAATGCTTACTTAGGTGAATGTACTGTGTATTTTCTGACTATCTAATCCACAATGCACAGAAATTCAAGGAGAAACAATGAGATGTTTCAGGTGCTCACTATTTTCCCCATGCAGGGCCAGCTTGAGGATTATTTCATCTCATTGTCTGTTGTACTTCCTGGAATAGACCTGATTTGTCAGGCTGCATTTCAGTCCAATATAAATTTAAACTTTTCCATGGATTTTTGCAGAAAGTCTTAAGCACACAGCTGCAAACTGCATCTGTCCAGGAATTGTGCATAGCTATAACCCGCCCCCTTAAAACGCCACCTTCACTTTCACATCATCACTCCCCTGAAACAAACAAACATGTTACTAGTTTTAAGTGACACCACCAATGCTTATCGCACATATGCATACATTATACAAGTGTTTCAGCAAAGCAGAACATTGCATTGGTGGATAACAGAACATGCAAAACACACACATGCGCGCGCACACACACACACACACACTGGTTTCCATGACTTCAGAGGACATTGCATTGACTTACATTAATTTCCTGGAGACTTACTCTAACCGTAACCATAATTACTAGTGCCCTAACCCTGACCCTGACCCTAACCTAACCCTAATGTCTTCACCTTTAAATGTAGCAATTTACATTATGGGGACTTCATTTTTGTCTCCATAAGAAAGACAGGTCCCCATAATGTGACTGTGTAAAGAGAGTTAGGTCCCCATAGCATAAGGATTACCAGGTACAGACACAAATACACACACACACGAACAGGCTTACTAAAGTGATCTTATCCTTATTCTCTTGTCCTCTTTGCCTAATGCTAATGTTTGCACTTGCAGAGCATAAGATATACAGTATAAAACTGTGCGTAATGTGCTACATGCTCTAGGTTCTATTTCTCTTGGGGGTGTTATTTTTAGTCCACACACAGTCGGACACCACAAGTTTTAAAAGCATTGCAAAAATTCAAATGGGTTGTTATTAAATGGGACTTCCCAACAATTTGATGACTCCCTACATTCCCTACATAACAATAAATTTTATACATTTTATGTGGAGTATCTCGCTCCATTATGCCACACTGAACTGCTGTAACCAGCGTTTGTCAGGCTGTACATATAAACTTTGCACTTTGTGAGATTAAAATAATCAACTTTGTTTTCACACATTTAACAAGATGAACATGTATTTGGCATCCAGTTATCTAGATGTGATATTGTCTTGTATTTCTTCTTGTTAACCTTTGCTTGTACCAGCAGGGTAGGCGCTTCAGCTTTCCACTTTTTTTTTTCACCCACACGATTACAGTGCAGCTGCATATGAAGGAGATCAAATTGTAGACTCTGCACACACTCCCAGCCAGACTGTCATGAGGACAAATACTGGCTCAGACTGTAAAGCCTCACATTATAATGGGTAATATGAGTATTACATATCATAGCCCACACTCTGCTTTGAAAAGAAAAGGGAAAAGGGTCAGGAAAAGCATAATACAGTCATCTGAGGTATCCATTTCATCGACGACTTTGCCAGTTAAGACGCAATTTTCATTAAGCAGCACAGGATTAATACAATGGCTTCCCATTTTTCTCTAAGGTAATGAGTCAAGCGAGGATGAATCTTTATTTTAACATATTTTCATTGCAGACATACATAAGCTGGAGTCGCTGAAGTCGTTACATTGTTGTATTGAAAAACAGATCGAATGTGACCTATAAAATAAAACACCCCGAATGAGAGTGAAATTAACCAGAAATTAATTGTATTAAGCTTTAAAATTTCAGATAACATCAAGCTTAAAAAAACAGACTGTTGTGGTTAAAAAGAAAACTTTTTCAAAGAGGAATGAATGATAACGTTTGTTCCAACTGTTGTAAAATATATGTGGTGGTGATATGTGCATTTATTGACAAGCCAGTGACACTGACGAACTCTGAAGGACTTCTAATGTACAAACAGCCATGTCTTCAGACCGGGCACAGTAGCTTATGTTATAACATATTTTAAGATATTACAAATTAAACCTAACCCAGAAGAAATTGACCAAAGAACTTAGGTTTGCGTAGTCTGTATTTTTAACCCAGCTTATACAGAATAACCTAGTACATCATTGTTGATTGTATGCACCAACTTAGAAAAACTTGATTTATAAACGAGATGGACAAGAAGATGGGATGATTTCAGTGACACAGTCTGACGCACAGCATGCTCGAACTACCATAGTTTATACTAGATACAGACTATAGGACAACTAGTACTTTTCCAACACTTACTAGTCGAACTAACCAAAAGTCTCTCTATACAGCCTCTTATTCTATCACTCTCCTTAACCCTCTTCAATTTTTATTGTTAAGATGGGCCCTTAAGGGGATTTTTTTTCTAAATTCCTTGGTGTGAAGCCTATAACAACAGGGTTTAACAATGACCTCAGCAAACCTATCTCCACTTCCATTTTCTGCCTGGGAGAGAGAGATACTCTGCAGCTTTTTCTTTCTTTTTTTTTTACTTCAGAGCTCTCTATCCTGAGCTTATGTCAAAGACAGAGAGTAGCTAAACGGTTCCCCCCAACACCGCCACCACAGAAAACCCACAAAGGCCACGTTAAGCTGTATACACATAAACACATGAAACGAAGGCATACAATAGGAATAATGAAGGGGCGAGAGAATAATAAAGCAATGACATGTTGTCTTGTTGGTAAAACTGTTAATACTGTATATACCAAATTTTATATCCAAATCCTTGTCATCTAAACGTTTGTATTCCCTTGTGATGTCAAAGCTGAGTATTAAATGGAGTCCAGTGTAGTTTAGGCACCATCTGTCAGACATCTTTGTTCTGATATCAAGGTCTGACCTCAACAGTTAAGTGCCTGATGACTGTGGGAGTCAGCGCTTTTTGAAGTCTTGGTCACATGATGGGTGAGTGTTGAGGACACCTATTTTCTCTGTAAGGTTGTGCCTTCTTTTAGCCACAGCGCACATAAAACTGCAGCACTCAATAAGTCAGGACAAAAGGACAAATAGATGATCTTTTGATGAGACCGGCCATCTGAGGTGGCTGTGGGGATGCCATCTGGGGATTTTGATAGCAAGCTCTTTATTTGACATAAAACCTGTGCTTACAAAAATGTGCTGGGATATTGGTGTTTTTTTTTTTTTTTGTTCTTGTCCACAGGTTTTCACTGACCATTATTCAGGTAAAACTCATCTATGTCAAGTTGTCAACTATGTTGGGACTATGTTACGATTTGACGTATTTTGTGTGGAGTACAAAACTATCAAAATGTCACGGTGTCTGTTGATAAATGTGAAGTGAACAACGACCTTCCAAGTCCAAGGTTTTGCAGTCCCATCTAGTCGGCCCAGACCTCTTACAGCTGATTGAGCATTTGGTGGTTTTACAAATACAGTTGTAGACAGGAATTGTTTCTGTTTCTCTGATTTCTCTTCTCTCAATCGTACCATTTGACATCATGACAGGTACATTTTTGTTTCTTTTGTCATATTATCTAAATTACAAAAGGCTTTTTGAACAACAGCCATTTTATAAGTCAAAATGCTGGTATAAATAATCAAATAAATGCCTTGTGAGTTTCAGGGTTCATCCTGGCTCACTGTCTTACTGTCACAGAACAGTACAGAGCCATTGTTAATGTTATTAGTGACACCAGTGCTCTTCCTGCTAAATAATATAGGGTCATAAGCCAGCAACATCATTATAGTAAGATAGGACCATATAGTCTGCTGCTGAAACATCTGGCAAATGTGTGCCCTGGACTTTAACCTTTTACACAGCAACATAAATGGAAGAAGAAAGCATCTGGGTTCCCTCAGTACACCTCTTACTCCTGAACATGTCCACTATAAAGAGAACTGTCTCTGGCCATTTGTGTCACCGATATTCATAGTGACACTTGACAGGTGATTGAGGCACAGTGGCAGATTAAATGAGCTGCATGCTGTTCAGGGAAGGAAAATCAGTGGATTTGGGAAATGGGGGTCTGCTTCCCTGGTTCTTGGTAGGAATCAAATTGACAGTCATGGCTACTCTACGTTTTCCCCTGGACCTCAGAGAGGACGTTGAAATTGACCAGGCAGTGAGGAAAGACTCAGTGATGAGTTTCACTGTTTCTACAAGCACACAGCTTACTCTACAAAAAACCTTGTCATCATCTGTGTGGCTTTGGTGCATCCATGTTTGCAATGTGGTTGTGTGATTTTGGTGGAGAAGAGTAAAGTTAGGGCTTTATAGGAAAGGCAGGAACACTGTTGGGCAAGATGCAACAGGGACACCCACGTCTGGACTTTCTCCCACTAAAGTAGATTTCAATCTGGAGAGACAGAAGAACTATTAATGATAAAATGAACAAAATAATAACACTATAGAGCGGAATTTGGTGTTGAAAGTCTAGAAGAGACTTTGGTGCTTGAACCCAGAGGGGATATCCAAACCAAGGGCATTTGTTTTTGCCCAATGACTAAGAAACTCCCTGAATTCCAGACAATGTGGCGATGATGGTTGTTGACCTGATAAGGATGATGAAGGATGAGGATTGGTGGACTGATGAGACTGTGAAGACTTGCATATGGACGAGGAGAAGAGAACTAAGAGAACTACTTTTACAAGACAGCAACGAGATGATAAGCTAACAAGGTTGGTGCATTGCAGTGCTATGTAGACAGAGGAGACAAAGTGATGAACAGCTGATTGTGGCACTGATGAAGTGACAGTGCACGTGCATGAGAGGGGATGAAAGCTGGGAGAATGTGAATGAGGCTACGATTGAATCATACACCCGACTGAATTTATGTTGAGCTTAATACATTGTAAACATATGGCTACAGGGAAGCTCAAGCAGCAAACCTGTTTATAGAACAGATGTCAGACCATTCTTTATTGGGTCAATATATCAACATATAAGGCTTTTAAAAAAATTAACTATATAATTGTATGTAATTGTGTGGTTGCATTTGTAAATGTTTATGAATAACTAAGAATATGTATATGCAATTCTTAAACTTTATGATGCATGATCATGTATTGACACATATTTCAATTTTTAACAACGTAAATTCCTTTTTTATATTCAGTTATCTGTGTGCAAGAATGTTAATCAAGTCACACTCCCTGAGAGTCAATTGTGTATATATTCACCACCATGGATGAACCTTTCAAAAAAGGCTTTCACACATTGTAGTAGGCATCAGTACTGCAGCAAGGGCAACAACATGTCAAACTCTCTGCCACTTTTGTGCTCCACAGGATGTCCCACACCAGCAGAGAGTTCCACCTTGAACACGTAAATTTATAGTATGGTCCACATGGAAATTGCATGAGGCTTAACAATCTTTTTCTTTGCTGTTTTGAAAAAAATTCCCGTAAACACGGCATCATTTCAGGAAATCCACAGAGACCCACCCTCCCCCCAAAACAACTCAAAACGCTGTGGTACATATATGCCAGAACTGTAAGTGATGCTGTAACCACACCAAAAACAGAGAGGAAGACGTTACACACTAACAGAAACTGAGAGAAACAACCGACCCAGGGGAAAAGAAAGGGAAATAAAGAAATAAAAGCAAAGAGACTAAACAACAGAGTTGACAACTTGGTGACTTTGTTGCTATGTTGACCGACTTCACACACTCCCGGGCAACTTTTGTTTTTCTTCCAAACATACAACTAGTGATAAATCTAGTGTCACGACTTTCTGTAATAATCCTAACTACTTTACGAGGAGAAAATGTCCAGTTCTGCCGCACGAGTGAGCTTCATTGAGCTGAGGACAGGACGTGTTCTAGTGATATCTAGAATCATTTCAGGCTTACTGTAGTTACTTTTCATTGAGAGTAGCTGGCTCCAATCTGCGAACACAAGAGTATGACGACGAATAATGGATGAAAATAGTAATAGTGAATGCCAGAGAGAGGTGGGACTAATGAACATAACTGTTTTCCTACAGTAGCTTATTCACTGTGTACGTGAAAACGCAAGGGGCGGCATTGTGAGATTTTCCCACTCTGACACATTTTCCAAAAAAAAAAAAATACAGTTTCAGGTCTCCCAAAATGCTGTTTACATGTGGACGAAAGGCTAAGATGATAAAATAAAAACCTATGTGAATTCACATAAACCTTTTCTTCTGTGTGGATGGGCCCTAAGACTCCTGCAAGACCCTTTAAGTCATTCTGGTGCTTAAAACACACTTAAAATAGAAGCTCGGAGTGTTGACCTGTGTTGGTCCCTGGGCATGCATTCGAAAGCACCTCTTGTTGGCCCAGTATGCTCCCATGCAAGGTTCACACGCAGTGATATGGGACAGAGGCCTTGAAAGTAAAGGGCTTGATCTCCCATACATGAAGCTTTCACCTTGGTTTAATCTGACAGAGCCTAAGCACTACTTAAGTACAGTAACCTTAACTTTTCTATTCTTAATTTTACAAACACACTGCCACAGCCATCCACACCTGTCTGTCTGACAGTTTATAGTATGATCCACATTTCATTCTGTGATCATTGAGAAAGCCACATTTCATTAATGCCACTTGTAAAACATGTAGAGTTTTAAGTGAATGTTTCATGTATGTAGGTTCAAAAACCCAGAGACATTTAAAAGTGTTCTGTGTACAATGAAAAAAAAGGGAAATTAAAAAAACATGGCCCAGCTGAAGAAAAGTGGTAAAAAGGAGTAAAAAGTAACTCATGGCCATTGAATGAAACGATCCATTTTATTAAGATGAAGTGAAGTTGTTTTCAAACTTGGCAAGTTGTCTCTTAGACATCTGCAACCATCTACAACCTTCAGTTTACAACATCATAGTTCTCTATAAACTTTACCACCACACCTTCTTCTTTGCAAAGTCTCCCTGGCCTTCTTAAAACATTATGACCACCTGTTATCTATTGATCCTTTAAAAACTTCAAAATTAAGGTAGCATAAGATCTCTGCACAGTAAACAGTCGTCAGACTCAGATCATAAAGCAACACTAAGTAAGTAATTCAAATGATAAACAAAAAGGAAAAGAGCATTTCTGAGTCCACGGAATTTCATATTAAAGAGTCTAAGAGACAGAGACAACATAAATAAATAAAATTGACTTAACTTTAAATCAGTAAACTGTATTATCTTTAGTTGAAGCCATTTAAGAAAGAATTTTAATGAAAAGATTATAGCAAGCTTCCTAATGGCTACTGATGGTAGAGTGGAAAAACTCAAATCAATAAAAGGACACTTCTTGGAGGGAATCCAACAGCACATCACTTGGCTCAAGTCACTCTGACATAAAATTATGAGCAGAAAGCAGCCTTAAGAGAATGCTAAGGTCATGTCCTAAAGAGAGTGTATTGGCTAAGCTGAAAACTTAAGACCATGGTCTTGGACAGACAACACCCTAATCTGTGTGTCCAGTCTAACAGGCTTTTGAAATACACAAATAATACACTTTGAGAGTGCCGTGTATTTATTTAGGATTAACCTAACTTTGAAATTCCTAAACTTAAAAGCTGTTTGAACTGCACACTGGTGAATACGCTTCTCTAAGCCATTACAGATGAGTAGGTAAGAAAAAAATAAAAATAAATAAAATAAAAAAATCCAAACATTTCTCATGTGAAGTGAATTGCAACTCATGAATTCAGTCTGCTGGTAACTGTATGACACGGCAGCTATTAGCATTTAAGGCAGCAGGCCCACGGATCGACATTCCCAAACACAGTGGAAATGGATGAAATCCCCGCATGGTAATGAAAGCACAGCAGATTTTAAATTATTTAAGACATCGTTACATAATAAATGAGCTTCCTTCAAATGTATATTGTTGAGCAGCTGCGGGATGACGGGGATAATAGGAAAGACGGCCCTGTGAGAGTTTGACAGCACAGCAGCCCCATGGGACTGATATGGCTAAATGTGCTCTGGGCCTCTTATCACAGGCAGGAGATCACAGGACCAAGACGTTCACATAAAGACAGGAGTGTGCCGACAAGCAGATGAGAAAGAGAGGAAAGCGAATGTGAGGAAGTTAAAGGATGGAAAAAAAGAGAAACTGCCTGCAGTAAGTTTTGCCTGTGTGCCTGAAATTGTAACTATCCACATGAAAATATTTTGCATATAAAAAAGCTTGCTCGATAACATCCAAGAAACACATTATACATATTTTACAGAGCATAAAAATAACACTATCTGTCTATTAAACTAAAACAGTATAATACAGACCTACAGAGCATGCATTTAACTTCTGTATTTCTCTTTTATATCACCTTATAATCCTACTCACTTATTATACATTTAACTCCAAATTACAGCTTGGTTCAGTTGGTTATTCATACATTTGATTGATTAATTAAGCAAGAGCACACATAAGAATTTGAAAAGCACCTCTTCCACTAGTCACAACTCTGAAATGCAGATTACACATTAATGCATCAGTAATGATAATCCAATAGCTCTTATACCTATATCATTAGCTGTATTACATTATGAGTGCTTTTTTTTTGACCCTTTGAAAATGCATGAATATTCAACTCTGGCATCACCTTGCTATTTTTTTTCTTGGTTTTCTGGTTGACTTTATTGACATGGACTCGGTTTATGGCCCTTTTTAGTGTGCAACTTCTTGCTGATGGTGCAACTTCCAAGAGAGGACCTGTAAAAAAAGGAGAAATAAAAGACTGGTTTATGCTTCAACTGCCATCAAACTATCTTCTTCACATTTAGTATTATGCTTGAAAACATAATGAAAGTTTCATGTAAAATAAAGAATTCTCTTTGTCTTACTTAGAGTCTTTGTTGTCTGAAGTAAGTAGAGAAGGGAACATTCTCACAGCCTTTAAAACAATATTTGCAATATTTTCAGTGCAATCAGGTGAATGAATGAACCTTCAACAGCCACAAAGAACAGCATTTACGTACATGACAGCGTTTGTTTTTGACGTCATTCGATTGGTTGAATGCGGTTAGAATGGTGAATTTACGGAGCTTGTCTATGCACTTTAAATGCACCACAAAGTGCTTATTTTGCAGCCCATCACGTCTCATGATATGTATTGAATACTGATACTTGTTAGTGCAGAGAATGAAGGATGCCACAGTGTCACTCTAATGCTTAGCAGGGTGTGAATGCTCAGTGAAAAATCAAATCAAACTCTAAATGTTTAGCTAATTTTGTAGTGGTGGTTAATTGCTGCTGAACTGAAGAGGTTATAAAACCTAAAAGGGAATTATATGGTTGGTTAAAGGCTGTGGTTGGTAAAGGAAAGCAAACAGTTTACAGACTAAGTCACTGTGAAGAATATCAGCGTTCTCCTTCAAAAAAAGAATCACTTTTCCCTAATGAATTATAATCATCTCTCATCCACTTTTCCCCTCCTCCCTTCAGGTGGGGTTTAAAAATTCTCTCTTTATCTTCACACTTCCATTCAGCATTCTAGCTGTAATTTTCTCTGACCTCTGCCTTAAAGGATAACCTTCGTATTTACACAAGCAAACCATTCATCCTCCAGTTTCACTGCCAAATGCATTGTACGTACAGTAGATACAGTGACAACTCTTAACTGTTTTGTAAGATGACATTGAGTGCTTTGAAAGGCACCTAAAATAAAATCAGAACTATTGTTAAATGTGAGTTTTTTCTTTTCTTTTTTCACAGTCATCAGTCGTTCTCAGAGACTAATTGGCACCCACAGATGGTTTGTGGATTATATATTTTGTGTCACCAAATGAATTTGCAGGGTTTTTTTTTGAGACTTTTACTTTAGATTTATGAAATAACACATATAAACTAATGTGTGCATTGAAAACGACATCTGTAGCACGTCCGTCTCTTGGAAGAGGGATCCCTCCACCTGTTGAATTTTATTTTATTCCCCTGATACAAGTTTTTCTTGGGGTGGAGTTGTTATTTACCAAAACTGAGGGTCTCTTAATGACAGAGGGTGTCACTTTAATAAGTGACACTTACAGATTACGTCCACCAAGCAACAGTGATTGTGAATTATAATTAAAATGGATTTGATTTCATGTTGTACTGCACTTACTATTGAATTTGCTGTGACAGATTAAAGGCAGCAAATTGTAGGCGGCGGTGACTCCCTGCCACAAATGAATTCTACCAACTGTTGTGTAGTGTATTTCATTTTTATTCTTTTAGCTAATCTGCAGACTGTCGACTGCTTCTTCTCAATTTTCTTCTTCAAAGTTCCAAAATGGTGGATTAATGAAAGAGAGAGGGAGAGACTGGTGGTGGAAAAAAAGCCTCAATCTGAGAGCAGCTCTTCTGGGACTGTGGAGAATCAGTCTGACATGCCTTCAAGCTGCACTATAGGGAAATCAGATGACACCCACCGTGCATCTCCTCTGCCTCACTGGGCGCACAGAGTGAAGAACGTCCACTTTTCCTTAGCAGCGCCCTGCGTTTAGTTTGGCACATCGCCGCTTTCCTGGAAGGTATACAAGTGATGTGATTAGCAGTTACCCTTGAGCAATCACACACTTCATAAATGTTGTGAAAAGCCTCACAATTTCGGATTTACTACAGCAAATACAAGCAAAACTCTTTTAAATGTTTGCAATGCTCCATCTCTCCAAAAACACAATGAGCACATCAACTGATTCCCACGGATTCTTTGATAAGAGTTCAACCCCACAACATACTGTGCAGGATTGCTTGAAAAAGCAATCCTGCACAGCAGGGATGCCATTGGATGACTGAACTGACTGAAATTAAAATTGAAGAATGGAAGATGGTTTACCAGCACTTTTGGAAGGAGACAAAAAAGTGTATGGTCCTCCTTTCATTTGATAATAAACGTGAAAGTTGTTTTTTGATGAATTGTTGATCAGAGAAAGAAGGAAAGATAAAAGTAGAGACATGTTGCTCCACATACAGAAAAAAAACATGTTGCTAAAAAGGCTTAGATATGGAAATTAACTGCGAAGATAATTATATGTAAATAATAAAGACTGCGTAGCAAGAACTGTGTGAGTAACTAATATTTATTTCATGCGGCACATAAAAAAAGAAGCAACATTGTTCATTGAAATTAATTGGCTAAAGGGGAAAAAAAGCATCTATGCTGAGAATCCAGCTGCAGCCTTGTCAGATCCAAACAAATTACACCTGTTCCTGAACTGCTGCACTGCCAAATTATGAGACAGTGAGATTTCTGACATTATCCAGCAGTACATGACACATCAAAAAGAGAAACCTCTTTGCAGAATTTAAATATAGAGAAACCAATGAAACCAATGACCTGGCTGTCTGTGCATAAACAGAAATCAACACTTTCCTTGGGGACATTTTACGGATACTTCCTGAGGAAATAAGACGTCCATACCTGCGCTCATGCCTGAATCGCGTAAGGTACTGCAGGTCATCATTGTTCACTGCTGACACTTGTGGTGTCTTTATTGATAACACTTATCTCAGCCCCAGACAAGAAGCATTCGAAGGCTCACAGCTTGTCACGGTGAGTGACAAGTGTCAGACGTTGACCAACTGAAAGGGAGGAACTAAAAAAAAAATGCCTCAAGGCGAGAGGACAAATATTGCATGTTTAAACTTTTTCTTTAAAAAAAAAGAACAATAGAAACATTGAGTACATTTTTTTTAGTGTCTTTGTGTCAATGTTTTGTCTGGAATGCCCAAGATGTGTGATGTGATTGCAAAGTGCCCCATTCACTCCTTTATTTCAGCACAAGTAATGCAAGTGTCCTTGTGAGACAAGGTGGAAGAGTATCAGTATCCAATAACTCACTCATTAATGCTCAGTTACTTCTATGGTCTTTGCTGATTTGAAGTGGGACCTCATTTCAAGCAGCCGCCTCTGTTTATTAACGATGAACCCAGCGACGCAATGTCGCTGAAGATCCCATTAAGTCACGAAGATGTGACATTTATGGAGAGGACCAGTGGGTGAAGGAACAAATAAGTTAGAAAGGGAGATGAGGCAGTGCTGTCTGCACTTCTTTATGGGCTATAGTTAATGAGCTGGTGGGTTCGGGTGGTCAAAGGATGACCAAAGTGCGAGCCACTGCATGCCACCATATCCAGCAGATGCCTCGCGGATGACAGCTGGTAAAGCAAATGATCCAGAGTGCAAACATTTGAGGTAATTACAGGGTAATTATCTGGCATTGCTGCCATATGGAATCCAAGTGAGTACCATACATCTTATTTTTCTCCCTGAGCAGAATCAGTTCATCATATATCAGGGAACTGGGGTGATATTTTTGACAGACAGGGTGATGTTTTAAAAGTATAGGTCCTTTTGCAAATCAATTTGTTTTGAAATGCCCCTGCAAATTTGAATTGTGTGTTGGTGGTTGTTGGTGGTTGTCTTAGCCCAGCCCCATGCTTCATGCCCAGATAGATGAGTCAGTTATGCTAAATAGACTGCTCCCAGATGGACAAATTATTCATGTGAGCCTTAGGTTTTGCTGTAGTGGGAGTATAAGGCATATATGTTCATGATAAAAGCAGGTTTGTAGCTTCATCAGCAAGATGTGATTAGTTGCTGCACCAGGGAAATAAACAAACCTATCGTTATGTCTTTTCACCAAATCATGCCTCCAATTATTTTTGACATTTCTATGCTCAATCTGCATGGAAAAGAGCACGGTGTAATTAACAAGCCAAACTTTTGTTTATCTGGTCTTCTAATCTGCTGCAGGCAGTTGTTTACCAGTTACTCTTTTTTGTTGCATTAAAAAGTGGACATCATGAACACGATTCGATTTTCACACTTCTAGCAACAAAACCTGCTGTGACAAAAGCTGTGGATGTAAACTCTATCTCTGATCTTGCAAGGCATAACCAGAGCTCCCAGCTCCCTAAGTTTGGGATGCTTTTTGTCTTTTCTCCACACAGCTGAAATGCCTCACCTGCTGCCTGCCGGGCTGAGGAATCACCTGCTCCCCTGAAACCAACACATAATCGCTTATCTGCACTTGTCATGATAGGCCCGGTACCTTTTGTAGCTATTTGTCTTCAGATTGTTTTGGATATCTGTTTTTTTTTAACACCACTTGCACAAACACATGCACACACATGCACACAAAGAAAGACCCACACCACTGACACTTTCATACACAACGTAACATTCCTTTAGGCATGAATTTGTGTCTTTTGTACGGTGAATTAATACAGGTTTTCTCAGTCAACAGAAATAATGTCCCACTTAAAAGTATATGGAGCACACCAAAATATAGCTGATAGCTCCAGATGATCAGTCATCATCTGCATCAGTGCTGTCAGCTGATCATAGATCAAGTGCATTGTATGCACCTGATGGTGTAAACATGAACAGATTCCCTCCTCTTGTTTGCTTCATCTCGTAAAGTGCAAACAGGAGACAGCAATGGTGAGAAGAACGTGCAGGTATTTCTTTTATGAGAGCTATGAAAGTTGAGATAGAGGCCCCAAACATTTTATGAGCTATTACCCAAATTTAAATGTTACTAACGTTGGCACTGTTGATCCACTGGCACGTGATGATATGTTATGTTCTTGAAGGGTGTCCCACTTTGTAGGGGTAGATTTTGAGCACTAGGGGTGTAGGGGTCAAATTAGGAAATGTGATTGGGCCAACATTTTAAGTGAACTTTTCTTTCACAGTTGATAGTTGAGGTGTTACTGAGAAGAACCAGTCGGGAATAATGCCCTGGCTTTTTCAGACAAAAATGGACCCAGCAATGTTTTTAAATTACTCCGACTTAGAGTCTCAAAAGTGCTGAGGTGATTTGGACGGCAGATGTACGTGGAGCAGAGCTGGTGGTGCATTTATGAAACAAAGAGAAGTGTGGCTGTAGCCTCAGGAACAGATCTTATGTCATTAATACAATTATTTTAAAAACCCTCAAAATACCAAATTAGCAACCAAACAATAGAACGTCTTGACCCCCCCCCCCCAACAAAATAAACAAAGTCACATTTATTTCTTTTAATCCACGTGAAAACACGAAGCTGCAACACTTCACCGCATAATATTAGCAAAAACTGCTGTTATTCTTCACGTTAGGTCAGGAAAAATAAATAGTTTTCCTTTGTTAAAAGGAGGCACATTAAATGAACAATTGGCACTGGGATGAAGCAGACTGTTAAGAATGACAACTAATTTCACCAGCCTTTTGTGACCCTCTCTTCGCCTGAGAAGTGTTTATATATTGTATGGAGAATATTAGGCTTGTACAAAAAAAAAAACACACACTCTCTCTGTTCTGTGGAACTTCCTTTGTGCGTCGTCATCACAAGGATGCAGGAAGAAAATGCCAGGGTCGACTGATAACAGGTCAGAAAATATAGAGCTTGAAAAAAGGCACGATAATTTTTGCTCAGTGTGCGTACCCTCGGACGGCCCTGGCTGATGCGTGAAAGAAAGAGGACAAGTAGAGCATCAGTGTTAGTTCAGATATTACTGGAAATACTGCAGAGCTATTGATGTGCGGCAATAAAGAGCAGCAAGAAGCCTTTTAATGTGTCATTTCAGAGCAAGTCTCCATCTCCCTAAGACAATCAATCATAACTACATTTATTGCCAATTAACTGTCTCATTACATCAAAGCCAACACATTCTGTGACAGATTTACCCCCCCAAAAATCCCTATTTATAGAAAACCTTAATATTCTTTTATGACTTTGTTCTACACTTAAAATTTATTTGTACACGAGGTTGAAAGTGAGCTGTGTGTGACTTGGTTGATAGACGATGATTCAGTACTGTCACACTTCGCTCTGGGTAAATGGAACTAACTCAGTGGGGGATGATTTCAGCAAGGCACTTCATCCTAAATTGTTAATAATTAAGTGAATAGTTCTCGTGCTACTTGACGCTGCAGTAGCATTAGAGTTTGCATGAAGACAGTAGGAGGAAAATGAATGAAAATATTGGAATGCTGTCAGCAGGATGTGGATTAAACTACTGCCTTCTGGGAACCTTTGAATTTCAGGCACACATATAGTGTATATCGATCTTGCTGTGTTGAACCAGAAAGAAGGACTTAAAGTACACACGAGGTTGTAGAAGAAAATGACAAAGTAGGGCTGGAACTAACGATCATTTTCATAATCGATGTATGTGTTCATTATTTTCTCAATTCATCTACTCATTGTTTAGTCCATAAAAGGTCAGAAAATGTTTTTTAAAAAAAAGTAATGCCTATTTACTATCTAAAAGGAAAAAAGAATATCACAGGCATTTGTAAGTGTATTTGTAAGTCTGTCATTGATTCTTATTTTTGGACAGTGGAACAAGCTGAAAACACATCACTGATTATTTCACATCCAGCAGCCAGCATGAGGTTTCTGGACTGACTCGTGAGTTTGAAACCTCAGGCTCTCATCTGTTCATTGCTGCACTGTGTTAGACAGCTTGTGGATGCTCTGAGCTGAAATGATGAAATGTTAGGGGGTGTTCGCACACAAATCCCTCCAGAATACCATTTACTAATTAATACTTTGATTCATTTATTGCTGCAGCACTGTCTTTTTTTCTGTCTCAGTCAACAACTGTCACTGCTTTGCATTAGTGTGGATTACGAGTCAAATTACCTTGACAGAAATTCATCAAAACTTTCTTGGACAAGAACAGAATCGATGTATCAGTTACTCTAATTTGGGGATCAAAGTCTTTCCAAGCGTTTAAGGACACACAAGGTCATCTCCACTTCTTTTACTGCTGGGTTTTTGGATGTATGGCGAGATATAAAATTTGATTTATTTTTCTTTTTGGTCTTTTTACCAGTAAATATTGACAGAAAATATTAGGAAGGTGGACTCAATTTAATCCAGAACAATAAATGTCAAAACTGCTCATTTTCCCTCACTATGTTTTCAAAGGACTGTGGTTTTCAGTTTAGAACCTCATATTATCTAAATGTCCTCTCTTCTTTGTGAACCAGCCTGGGGTCTAGACAGTTGCTCTGACATCAATGCTGCATCAGATACAGATCACAAAACACTCACCAAATAAAATATATGCCTGCTTAAGTACACAACATCTTAAGACTACGTTCACTGCTTTAAATCACTGTTAGACAGCTTTTCTATCCTCCCAGCTCAAGTCCATAGATAGAATCTGCATGAGCTATTTGTTCACTGGTGCCTTCATTTGGTAAGTTTATGTCATCAAGGTAAATCCGAATAAAGGATTTCAAACAGTCACGCCACAAGATAACAAATTTGAATGTGCTGACACATTTCTTGTGTGCCATCATAAAAATCATTACATTTTTGAACTTTATTTATGAGCTTCATTGATGTAAGTAAGCATTTTTCAATGTTCAGCGTAGTTTCCTGCTGCAAAAGGATGTCTAACTGTGTGAAGTAGTAGCAAACATATTAGTATTTTAATAGGGGAGCTTTTTGTTTAGTAGCTAAATCTGTTTTTCCCTTCTGTTCCTGTTGGCAGCCATGATATGAGAGAAAGCGAGTGCATCATGTATCAATATCTCATTCAATCACACACAAAAAAAAACCTGAGATATCCTTTAATGAATTTCCTGCATGACCAGACAGACATTTAAGGTGGCCTTTGTTCTTTTAATGGTTAATCTATAGAATCAGCACTAAAACGTAAAATGTTGCATTGCTGAATCTTTCCCTATAAAGTTTAGCAAGTGATATGTTTCACTTCCTAAAATTTAAAAAAGTTATTATTATTGAATATTGGTGCGACCCTTCCCTTTCCACTTGCTCTACTGGGATCATTTTCTGCAAGATCTTACAGTCATGTGTCATTACAGTAATGTAGGGGCAGCTTTAATGGTCTCACTGAGGACGTGACTACACAACACTGTTCTCACAAATTACTGTACGTTTCCATGCACATTCAAGTTGAACACCTGCCAGCTGAACTGCTGTCCTTGTCCCAGTGTACAAGCTCTGGGGGGGGAACTGATTTATTGAATGAAGAGAGTGCCTACCGTCCATTAACTTAAAAATATCAAATTCCTTAAGCTGACAGAGCATAAAATCGAGAAATCACCATCAGTCCAAAATAATGTATCAAGCTTAATTTCATCATATTGTTGTTATAGTTTACTTATCCTTCTTTGTAAAGGCTTTTATTTCCAGGTATTAGTGGGGGGTGGGAACTGTGGTGCATGTGCAAAGGCCCCAGGCCAGCTCTGTTTTAGTGCCACACTCTATACTTAAATGTTTTGTGTATTTTTATGTTTCCCTATACACAGTAAACTATTTCAATGGCTCTCAATCCTGGTTCCTCAATCCTCATTTGTCACATGACTTGTGACAATAAATGCAGACTCCAACATCTTGGACTTCATGTTCTTGGACGTCATGTCAAAATACTAACAGTCCTTAATTTCATGTAGGCTACATAATTAAACATTTTCTTAAATTCTTAGATGTGAATAAATCAGAATACTTCTGTAAGATTTAGTTTCATTTGTTTATTTATTAAGATACGGTAAAAATCACAAAATAAAATATATAGGCAGCAAGATAACAAAGTAGAAATAGTATAAAGTAGTTCTTTGGTACATGTTCTATAAGTTATTAATGAGGAGATGATAATGCCCAACCTCAGCAGGTAAAAACACAACAAAGGGGGAAAAAACACCAGACATTCCCAAACAAAATATACCAGCAGTCCATATCATAACAATCCTTTTGATATTAAGGGAAAAGAAAAACACATATTGTATGCACATATACAGTACATGGCATGTACACACACAGGGGTGAGAAAACAATTATCATTGCTAGTTTGTAATATTGAATAGTTTTTCCAACCATAAAAGGGCTATGAGGCTGCCAGGACATGGTGCTATGAATAAACTTGTTGAGAGAAGTTTGCTGCTGATGCAGAATGCAAACATCTAAAGAGCCTGAGGCTGACATGGTGCAGTTAGGAGTGGTGTTTTCGGCATGCACCATCCATGGCACATTGTGGTGTAGGGCTGTAAGGGTGAAGGCTGAGGAGAGCACTACTATTGAACAAAAAGGAAATCAGATATTCTGAGTTAAAGCTTCAAGTTCTGATGCTTTCTGAATAATTACCTACTGTGTATGTGTTACATAGTTTTCCCTCCCTGGCCTGTATCAACCCTCACACATAAACAGTATACTGTATATACAACACAGAGTGGGAGGGAGAAGAGAAAATCCTTAATTTACTTCATTCTGGAAACTTAATTGGAGCTGCATGTTGATGGAAACAGCAGCTGTGACTGAACATGCGGACATGTAGCCAGTCAGCTGTTCAGGGAGTGGTTGATTGCTATTAGCCGAGCATGCTTTTTTCAGTATTGTATGATCACATTTATGACCACTACTATTGTTCTGTGGTGGTATGAAATTGTTTGTTTCAAACTTCTCTTTGTGTCAAAAATCTGAATGTTCACGATAACGCATCCCTTTTCTTAAATCTGTAGTCGGTAGATTGCAGATTTTTCACTGTTGAGTATTTTAAAATACACTTATTTCATACCCAACAGATGACCCAAGCAAAGATGTTCCAACAAAAACCTCCATCTTTTCACTGGAGAGGACCTGTTTGCAGACTCGATGCAATAACTGCCTTGTGATTTATCAAAGTTGCCTGTCACTCTCTGAACTGCTCTGCGGTCTGATTTGTGAGGCTGTAAACAGAACTGAGATGAGGTTGAGAAGTGTAATTATTTCTCAGGTCACTGGATTTACATAATCCTGAAAGGTATAAAGTATTCATATAATGCCCAAAAGGTTTGCCTACTGTATTTGTAATTGTTTATACTTTATAGTGTTGTCCAGACATGTTTTTTCTGATATCAGTGAGATTAATTATGTCTGTGGGTCAGACTTTAATGACACCTTTGCTTCTATATGTGGAACTACGGTCCCTCAGTTGCTGACGATCATCAGCTCATTTTTTGTACAGACTCGAGTGACATGTGCTCAGATCAGCCTCTGATTTAAATTTATAGGCTCCAACTTTAAGATCCAACAGACATATATAATGAAGATATAAATCATGGTGTCAGTTTTAAAATGCTGCTCCAACATTTTGGCTTCTTTCAAGGACTCTCAGTCTTTGTAACTCCAAAATCTTGTCGTCTTTGCAATCCATCCGGCAGCACAGTTCTCATGTCATAGAACAGCTGAAATAATGTGATTAGGCTGCAAAATGGAGGATAACATTTAGAAATGGAGAAATGTCAGCATTTGACGGAGTGATCCTCGGGTCAGTAGTATTGATCAACAACACTGTCAGCTGGCTTGCAAATGGATAGTGGTCATTTAGCACTCTGGAGCAAGTAAAGACTGTAGTTATTGCTCTTTAAATGATCAGGAGCAAAACCAGAGAAACTGACAGAGAAAAGGAATAAAATTCACAGAAAATTGTTGTGACAGACAGTGAGGGAGATGAGGATAAATTATTAAGGGAGGAAAGGCTGGAATTTGGCAGATGGGTTCCTGTACTCACTCAATGATAGACTGTGACCCGATGTGTCAACAGGACAGCATAGATTCAGGTGTCTTTCCTGAGTAATATATTCAGCTTATTTTATGAGTTAATCTATTCTGTCTATACTTTTATTCAGGCACATTTACATTGATCATGTGTCTACCTTCCACACAGTAATAATTGTAGACTGTAGCGCTATGTGTCATCGAGTAGTGTTTGTGCGTAAGATGGAGAGAGCGAGAGAGATGTCGCACCCCTGTCACAACCAGCAGCAGGACCCGTTTGACAAGGGCAGCGCTCTTCAATATATTCTGATGCCCCCGCCACCCAGGCACACACATGCACCCAGACACACACACACGTGCACACGCAGACACACACACACACACACACAGGCACACAGTTCTGAAGGTCATCCTCCACACAGATAAGGAAGCAGTAGGGACCGACATTTCACAAGTAATAATCAACTGCTTATTCCTTGAAATGTCATTACTGAGAAGTGTCTGCACAATTTTGTTGTAATACATGCTGTCAGGTGGTTTTGTGTGTCACTAGAGGGGGGGATTTGTTGCTGTTAGGTCTCATTCAAAGGGCGCCATGTTGACAAACAGAATTAATTGAGGTTGTTTTCCTTTGTTGCAAGAGAAGCCCAAAGAGCAGCAAAATAAGTCATAAACATTGACTGAAACAACGGCTGAGGGAAGGAGATGGCATTTCACAAAATGGACAAATTTGCTGAAAAATATATCTGAGGATTTGTGCTGAAGGGTTTGTGTTGTTGTTAGGAGTGGGTAGTTTTATGGCTGGTGCCACACTTGTCTTCGTCCTCAATGTGCCTTCTGACACGTTAATGAGTTCCAGACGTTACATTAATCTTTCTAAATGTTTATGTTTATGTTACGTTATTCAGAGGAAAAAAGTACATTTCATTAGGCCATTGGCAAAGTAGCTCAACAGAGTATGAAAAACGTCTTTGGTCATTTTGAAATGTCATATCTTCCTTTTAAAATTACTCCCACTGTTTACAGTCAGCTCCATACTGGTTTAGATTCAATTTAGCTCCAGTGACACACAGCCCGACTTCAAGAAATGTTTTCACTTTCAAAGGTCACATACACTGGAGCTTGGTTCATGGCTACCTTGTCTATGTTGCTATGGAGATGGCCATGTAACAGGCGGAAGATTTCAGCACCCTCCTCACACCTATGAGACAAAACAATCATTTGTCACTCCATTTTGAAGTGACAAATGTGACTGACTTACTGTAATTTTCTCATCTCCTGGCTCTTTTGATGACATTTGATTATCAGTGGTAAAGTACATTTTTGTTGCGATGCTATTACACTCTACTCACAACAAACTGCTCATCAGTCACAGCAAGGGTACTGTCATATTGGCAGTGTGTTTTTAAGTTATAAATGTCATATCACACGCTACATAAATGAAGAACAAATTAAAAAAGTGACACACTGCATATGAATGTGAAAATACATTCAGAAAACACTGCCCTCTGTGGACATTGAGTGGGCAGATAGAAAGAGATATGATGCATGTAGAGAAATGCATCAATGAAAGAATAAATCCAATGAAAAAAAAATAGTTATAAGGGCCTGTACCCGGAAGCGAAATATCCTGTTTTGGCTGAAAAACTGTGTTGGCTCATCATTAAGCGTTGTGTCAAGCGAGAGCTTAGCAGAGAAATATATGACACACCCTAAAGACTTGCCTTTCTGCTGAAAATGCTGTTCCTCACACCTTGGTCTCCAATATTTTATCCCCACTGTTTGTAATCTTGTCTAAAGCTTTCAGCTGTGCCGCCTTAGACTGATTATGAGTGGCAGCACCATATAGTCATTTTTAGACATAAACTCTGGATAAGATGATTTTGGCCAAGACATTATTGAAACACAGGAAGACCTGTTCACAACAGTGTTTAAAAATAAACATACACATTAATATGTTAATAAAACAAAATAAGAATGATATTTTATCAAACATGCTTGTAACATCTTAACGTATGTCGTGGGATGGTAGCACACTTGCTTGAAACCACATATTGTAACTTAAGCCCTGATATGAGTCTATATTTTGAAAGACCAAAGCACGAACAGTCTTTATTACATTTGAGGACACGAGTGTGAAAGTTTTGAAAGTCTAAAAGTTCTCTGTATGTCTTTTGAAGCAGAGACAAATTTACAAAGGCCTTTCAGACTTATTCCCCAGACCTCTGACACAAAGGAGGCCGGGCTGCACTGTCTCTGTGAATTGCACATCAGAGCAGTTTTTGTAGAGACCAATACCTCGTACACACCAAATCAAATCAGGCCTGTCAAACTGAAGCTGCTGGCTTCCTGGCCAGTCCCAGGCAGCACCGGCTGCTCGAAGCAGTGTCACTGCAACACAGCAAATATACAGAAACTCTGTACTGTGTTGTGTGAGCAGCCTGGGGCATACCAATCATTATTTGTGGTGAAAGTAATCGCTATGCATTTTTATTATTATCATCTTTTTTTGCATCATAGATTGATGAGTGTTTTTTGAACATAATGGGTTCGGATTCCGCAGCTATTGAGTTGCCACCATGTCCTTGCGAATGTTCATTTCTTGACACACATCTGTACGGCCTGCCCATACTAATGAATTCCTCCATGGACGACATCGTTGTGAAATTGTAATTATCTGTCAAACTTATAGCAAGGTCACGTAGTACTAGACAGGAGTTAACAAGTCCCATGAATCCCTGTGTCGGGTGGGAAGGAAATGAGAGAGTCATTAAAACTATTGATTCATGAGAGCTGAACTGCAGCAGACACAAGTACACCACAGATGCAGATCTGCTTTATGGTGTAAATTCACTCCAGTGTCCGCAGTCAACAGAAACCAGCATGTTACAATTTCGGCAACTTAACTTTATGTGGAGAACTGCAGCATTTGTACAACAGTCAAAAAAACTGAGCTTGTGTTTCACAAATAGGATTATCTTTCATTGTATTGTTGTTGCAAGATAAAATGAAAAGATCTCATCAAGTTCCATGAAGGAATAATAAAACTGTGCGGTATTCAAAGCCATAATTCAGTCATAATTTTAGATTGTTTCCGCTGAACCAAAATGTGCATAACTTGACTTTTAAAGTATATGTTGCTTTTAAAATGCAGCATAACTGAAAATACACCATACACTTCAAAACCCTCAAATATAGTATATTCAGATATAAAAACCTATGTTTAATTTAAACAAAAATTAAATATCTTGTTCAATGTTGTTTAGTGAGTTAATGAAACAGTTCATGGAAAAAAAAAATATTTAAACATACTGTAGGTTTATGACAAAGTGCCCTAATTTAGAGCAAATATACATCCAAAGCTGGTTTTAGATGTAATGTAAACAATAAATAATATATCAAAATAATCTGAATAAGTAAATAAATGAACAAATAGGTAATTAAATTCTATAAAATAAGGTAATTTCTTTGTTAATGTAGAATATAGATAAATATTGATAAATATAAATGACTGAAGGTTATTGTTATCCTATTATGATCATTTTATACATACACATAAGTGTATGTGTGTATTAGTCATAAGTGTTTTGTGTGTATTAGGTTTTAATAGGAGGTGCACAAAAGATTGCTCTACAAGCAAAGCTTCATCCAAACTAAAAAGTGCCTCCTTAATCTGAATGAAAATCAGGTCATTGGTGTGATAATGAAGTTATTGACCGACTGATAATGAACCAGATAATTGATATGTTTGTAGATAAAGAAGTGTTCAGTATTTCCATACTAATTTATGCATCTAAATACGAGAACAGGCATATGTTGCTCAAAGCCTAAAAATACTCAATATTCATCACACAACCATAGCCTATTTCCATTTTTGCCTGCATTAATAAACAAACAAAGCCCAAGTTCAGATCTCATCTCAGGTTTGTTGGTGCCTGTGAAGCTGATGAATGAGGAGAGAGAAACAGAGAATCATCTCTCATTTAGAACTTTTTCCTTTGTGATCTCAAATCACACTTTGTGATTTTTTTTGGTGATCTTCTATCACACGCTCAGCTATATAATGGGTATAATAGAAATAGATTAAAGTATATAGGGGCAGCTCATGGTCAAGTGGGGAACATGGCTTCCAACCAGAAGGCTGCTGGCTCACGCTCCCACCAGGCCGAGGGCTGGGGCACCCAATCCCCCAGTCCCTATCACCTGCCACCAACATGACACCTCAAATTATTCCCAGTGGGCTGCATCAGGAAGGGCATCCGGCATTAAAATCTGCCAAATCATGTGTGCAGATCATCCACCACAGCAAGCCCTAGACCGGGAGAAGCCAAAAAGGAGAGGGAAAAAAAAGTATGGCATATATTTGTCATCACACAAACAAACACAAAGTTCATCTCAGGGTGAGAATGCTGAGGCATTTTATTTTTTCAAATATGATATTGAGCGTACTCATTAGGTGCCCGGACAAATAAATGAATAGGTGCACACCTATAAAATCATGGTTTATTGGCACTTCTTATTTTGTTTTCAGAAAGTCTTCAATATCAATTAGGTTTCCCTCTAAGGCTTAAATGACAACACTGATACCACCCACAAGGGTGCATGTTTAATATAGAGTTAAACCCAGCAGCAGGTTAACTAAGCTTAGCATAAACACAAACAGGGTTCAGCATGTGCCAAATCGTGAAAAAAATTTCCTGCTCAATATTCAACATTCAGCCTTATAAGATGTCAGGAAACAAATTTTGCTGATGTAGCAGATGCCATAATGTAATGTTCATGTTGTAGATCCGTGTGAAGGCTGGCCAGTTCATATTCTGTTCTTTCCCAAATAAACACAAAGAGAGAATCCCGTCTCCTGCTCATCCTAGATAAAAATACACAACACGGAGTCAGGAAACTTTTGAACCAGCCGGCCACAGCCAAGTATTATTGTGTGAGTCTGACTAATACACTTTTAAAATGCATGTGAAAATGTGAGTCCATCTGAAATTGTAATGAACTGAATTTTTGCACTTTGCACACTGGGTGTGTTTTCCTTTTTTTTGTGTGCGAAAAATATTTTTTAGAAAGGATCCAGTTTTTTCACATCCGGAGCTTCCTTTTCCTGACGAATATACAACTGACTAATCAGAACGAGTGTTGTTGGTGACGTACAGTCCAAACATTGAACACGGTAGTGGATGGCTTGGGTGTGTGTGTGTGTGTGTGTGAGAAGCCTTCTTTGGTCACAGAGAGGCCATAATGCAAATTTTTTTCCTCCTTCTCTTCATAATTTATTAATTTCTTTGCATCCTGCTTGATGTGCATGGGAGGGTGCGTCATAATTTGCATCCAAATTATTCGCACTTTTGTCCTGTATATTTGCAACACATCCGGTGTACAAAGCCCTTTAATTACAAGCTAAACCAGAAAACACCTGGTATAATAACAAACTAAAAGGTAGGGGCCATATCCCCGCATAGCTTAGCAGAGGAGGACACACTCAATAAGTCAATTCCCCACTCGTGCTTGTATGCTGAGAAAAGGGCAGTAGTCCAATATAACACGGTTGTAGCTTGACTGAAGTGCGCATAGAAACAACCTGACGGTCATTGAAATAGGGCTGTTTACCATGTCCATGAGAGGAGGACATTTAATCACCCTTCTGTCATATTCATGGCCTGTATTCTGAAAGCTCAGAGTTCAGGATCCTGTCCTGTGTATGACCTCTCTATGTCGTACAAGCGCCATTTGAATGCAGCAGTGGACACACTGAGTAACATACTACTTTGTAGAGGCAAAAAGTAGTTTCGCCTTCTGCTTGACTTTTACTTCCACACAAAAGCCTTCTCCCCCTGGACTCACAGGTAACTTGATGCATACATAACGTTAACCTCTATTTTCACTGATGCCTGGCTTTTAAACCCATGAAGCTTTCCGGTCTTAGTGGCACTCACAATCAGGATCACACTTGTTTTGCACTGACTTGCTGGTACTCAGCTGTGACTACTGGTGACCTTTAATATTTTATCAATGATTTATCAACATGTTTAACGCCACAAAGACTAAAGTGTAAACGTGATGAGCAGTGCTACGTCCTGAATTATTTCTTGGTTGTGAGCAGTGTCTCCGCTGTTTCACTATAATGAAAAAAGGCACCCTTTTTAACAATATACAGATTAAACAAACAATTCACAATGTGGTCATTCGTAGCCTGTGCAAGTTCCAGCACCATAGACATGAGAAAGTGTCCAATTAAAACTATAAATGGGTTATACAATTTTTTATTATGTGATTCTGTGAACTGTATAGACAGAGGGAGAAGACTGTTTATGTATTTAACATATTAGAAGGGAATGGAGATATTTAACTGCAGCAGGCATAACTGATAATTGTAACAGTAGTAAGAGGGAAGGTGCAGGGCAAGAACATCAGGGACATGGATTGCTGCCAGAGCTAAACCTCAAAAGTCAAAAATAACAGCCCCAGAAAGTGGAAATTGATTGTCAACTGATTGCAGAACAAAAAAATCCATCAAAACAACAGGAAGAGGCAAAGTGCAAATTGTGCAAAAGTACACCAGGAATACGGGGGGGTTAGAAAAGTAAACCAGCATCAGAAATTTACTGGATTACAAAATGATGTGGTAGCATCTTTATAGTCCCCAGTCAGTCACTTAGATGATGTCCATAAACAGCCCCAGCAGCACTGTTGTAGCAACAGGGGTTAAGAGTAAACAAACGACGTAAACTGCAAAACAGTCACAATGTGACAAGAGACACACAAGTCAGACGAAAAGACACAATACATAAAACAGCAAATTGACACAAAACAGACGCAGAGAAGCATAATGCAGTGACTATCAAGAAGTAGGTCTTAACACATTTTACATCCCCATTTTAAAGTAACTTACCCCTGCTTCTGTCGTGTCCCAGAAAACCCCACCCTTCCTCCCCTTATACAGTTTATAGACAGTCCCATGGAGACACTGAAACCAGGTGTTGAGGAACCAGCCTGTGCTCACAGGAAGCTGTTCCTCATGAATATGGAGCCTCATGTAATTTACAATTGGAGTTATGAATGTCAACAAATAAAAGCTACACACAATACAGATAACAGTAAACAAACAGAATAAGAAAATAGAGAAACAAAAAACACATAAAAACATTAACTGTACAGTTTGGCTTCTAAAGTGGTCGGCAGGGACAGACGGAACTGATCTCTATGTTCATGTCTCTATGTTGCTTCTTCTTCACTTTTTGTGCATTACAGAGAGTGTTGTTGCTGGGGAAACATATGAGTTCATTAGAGAGTGAGAGGTGGAGCAGCCTCCCACATCACATCTGTGGGAGGTGACTGAACACCATATGAGCTTAGACCGCAATTATTTTTCTCTTATGAGCTGCCTTGTCTTTAAATACTTTCATAACGTAACATACAGACAATGGATAAACTAACACAACTCAGAGTATGTGTTATTGAACGGTTATTGTCTACAAGACTATTTGCTAAGAATCGGATATTTTTGATAAGTGACACCAGTGCAGAAACGGAAGTCTTTCTCTACATTCAGCATCCAGTCACTACACTGTAGGCAGTGAGCAGCCTCATGGAGTGTGACTGCAGCCATGATGAGTGCCCAGCAGTATGTCTGTGAGGTACTGTCGCTTTAATGATAAAGAGGATATGTTTATTAAAGAGTCACTGCAATTTGAGAGAGAGAGAGTTGTCTGTGCTCTAAAGCTGTTTTTTGTTATAAAGGACTTTGTCTCTGCTGTGTCCATTAAAAACAAAATGTTGCACTTAAACATAAAAAAGAACAAATGAGGTCAAATATAGAAGAAACCTTTCCCTTTAAATTTAAGCATGAAAATCAAAGCAGAAAACATAACATGACCATTTTAAGTCTTTGACTTTTTGCAGGCTGTTTTTCGAGTATTCACACATATACATTTACTCCTGTGGTCCAAGTCTGTGAACAGAAGAACTGGCAGGTGAACAGTTTAACTGCTATTTCCACGGCTGGTCATTTTACTTTCAATGTGCTGGCGACCCATCTGCCGTGGCATGGAATGGCTTCGGCCCCAAAACTGACCATTTTCACAATAAGGTGACACAAAGGCATTACCTGCACTCACTGACAGACCGTGACAGCGGCCATTATCAGCTCCCCTGGCACTCTGCGAATAGCCTGTCCAGGTTATTATCTCGTGGAGTTGGTGAATTTTGGCTGGTTGGAGAAAAAAAGGAATCTCAGACAATGAGAAAGCAGCAGAAAGACATGGCTTTACATCTTCAATACATCTGTAGCCAGGGGTGAAACAGTTGCAGCCAAAGTTACATGAGGCATGCAGTTACCCTCATTTTCTCCAGACCACTTAAAGCTTCAGCTGTCTTTATCAAGAAATAGTGTAAGTATGGGCTTTTTAGAACGACTCTCACACCCCATTTAAAGTTATCCAGTGAAGGACGTGGAATACTGTTCACTTTCAAAAGCAGACAGAAGATAATAAAGGATAGAAACAATTTTAAAATAGGATAATTTCACTGGACACAAAAAAAGATCATTCTGAACTATGTATGAGCAGTATTTCTGTGCTGTTTCAAATGCTCATCATTCCATCACTGCTCTGTTAACATAAACTAATATTAAGTTACAAGTCAGACCAAACATGACCGCGGCAGAATTGCCTGGCGGTGAGAAACGCTGAACCCTTTTGTTCTTTCTTGTCTCCTTAAAACGATGTGTGCACCAAACAAAATCACTTTCTCAATTATGTTTCATCAGGGGAGTATTTTCTGGAACAGTATTATGCCACTTATTTACATGTCTACACATGCATACATCAATGTGATAACACTTTAAATCCCTGTGGCGCTATTTGGTAAAAATGAGGGCGGTGATAACCATTTCTTGGTTATGAATGTCATTAGGTTGAAGCATAAAAAGCACCAGGCTAGTAAAGATCATGTTTTCTTTTTTCTTGAAAGTGTCACATTTCTCTGCGTGTGTACACCGTATATATACATCAATATAATCCTATATTAAATTCATTTCTAAAAAAACTTAAGTAAGAATAGAGACTAGTTGTGTGGGAATGTAATTTTGGAAAGACATGGTTATATTGTTATCAGGTTGAATGCAGTATTTCATCTTTAAATTTGTTATCTACTCTAACCCCGAGGCTTTACTGTTTGTCAGTGTTGTTGTTGCTGCTGTTTTTGTTGTTTAATACCAGGTGGCATCTGTTTATGTCACATTACTGCCTTCAGCTTCTCCTTCCTTTGCCTTTTCTTCACCTTCACTGTCAATTCTTATGAGGAAAAGTCACAAGTCTTCTCCAATATCTTCATCATCATCAATATCACCTTCGGTCATCCTGAAAATATAGAAACCCTTAAATCCTAAACAGTACAACAAGCCACTTATTGTACAACATACTTTTAACCGTTTTCTGTTATGGAGCCTCACAGACCTGGATCAGAGATGTGAACACTTTATCAGCAGCCTTTATCTTCCTTAAAGACATTTGACAGGAATTTAGACGATCATTTCTGTTCCATCTCCAGAGAACACAAGCTCCATGTTTGGTGTTTGTTTGATTAATGATAAATTTTAAGATGCTGCACTCATTTGTCGGCCTCTCTCAAACTGGATTAACAACAGCATCATTTTCATGACCTGCATCACAAGGAAAATTCATCTAAGCTTTTGTCAATCCTGTCTATAATCACGTTTAAACAACAGCTTTGCTTTAATTCACTTATCACAAATGATCTTTTAATCAGATTACGGGAATCCCCTTGATGATATACAAGATGAATAAATTAGTGCTTTTTCAGGTTCTAATTTGGAATTATTATTTTTTTATTTTTTTAAAAAAAAAAAATCAAGTTCATGAAATCTGCAAAATAACATATGGGATTGTTATTCATGATTTGTTGTTTTCTTTTGCCCACAACACTCATAAACATTTCATTTCCCCTGATAACTGATGTGATCAATTTAAACTGAAAATACTGTGACAAGAATTATTAAGGGCTTCATATTACAGGTGCTTCAATTGCTTCTGCCTGTGGCGATTTGCTGGTAATGAGTTTAAATGAATTGAAAAACGCAGCTGGACCTGAACTGCCAGCGGAGAAACTGATTCCACTGTGGCTGACATATCCATGCTAAAAGCAGAGCTTCAATGAAGGAGGAATGAAGGACACCTGCTACTGTACAACCTGCAAGACCCAATCATGTTGTTGCTCTCTGGATTTTAAAATGACTAAGCAGTCTTTCCTAAACTTTGTGCTATGCCCTGGTGTCCTACGATATTTATTCATTATTTTGCCTCACCTCGGTGCAGCTCTTTTTTACTTTGACTTACAGCTATCAATATGCATTTAGGTCATACTGATCTTGAATGACCACTTGAGTAATAACTCTTTACTTTGAAGTATTGCTGCTTATGCTTTCATCTAGCTGCTTATGCACGAGTCAGACATGTGCAGTAAATTGTTCCCATATTTCTTCAGTGCAGGTTGGACTCAGTGGAACATATTGAAAATTAATCTATGTGTTGTTAATCAGTGTAAGTATTGTCAGTTATTTGTTGCCAGTTTGTCAGAGGGGACACTGTGCACGATTCCACAAGTAATGGACAAATGGGATGTAGGGTACTCAAACTTATTTTGAAGGTTGGAGATTCTCTGGAGGGGCCGTGTGTGTGAATGGAAATGTCTGCAGAAGTTGCCCAGAGATTCTTCTGCCAGGTCCCAGGTCTAATCGCTGCATGTCTTCAAAGGGAACTGGTTATGATTAACCGTTATTGTGGCTGAGAAAGGAAGAAAAAGTAAAATTCATTTTACTTTTTAAAAGTTAAAAAAGGAAAAAAAAAAACCCACAAGACTATCACAATGTAAATGGATTTGCAGAGTCATGATGAGCTGGTGTTTAATGGAATTGGTTCCCTCATCCAACACTTAAGGTATTAGTTGGTAACTAAGTGCTACTTTGAAGTTGAGTGAGTTAGATGGGCTTAATGCACATTTAAGGTTGGCAAGAGGAGCTCTTGAGAGCAAAGGTTGGCCTGTTATAGATCATGCATAATAAAGTAAGCACCTATTTAATATTTGTCTCAAGAATTTTACTTACTTTATCCTTCATTCCTCCCTCTGCAGATTATGAAGCTGTTAGTTTTTTATGAGTAAAATGAACTAAGTGAGCTCCCTAACACAAAAAGATGTCTCTGTTTCATGAAATAAATGCTTACGCAGATGTGAAACTGCATACATTTCATGTGTATGTATCATGGAAACATCTTTCTGTGGGGAAAAGTAAGCGTGAGACACTTAATTAAATCTAAAACTTACCATGGCTCAAATCTATTTCCGACTGCTTGCGCTGAGGGAAACAAAACGTTGGAATAAACCTATTCACCTCTTGCTCTGTCCGCCTGTGAAGCAAACTCACACCTCACTGTGCTTTGTGTATGAGCCAAGACGATGGCAGTGGACAAGGCTTTACAGTACATAACTCAGTCACTGTAAACTGTATGTGAGTCTAGTCAGATAAAGAGCCAGCATCTACAAAAGGCATCACATTTGATATAACTAAATTCCACTCTAAAGTGTCAGTGAGGGGAACAATGCCCCATTTTGAATTGAGGATGAGCTCAGATGCCTCCATTTCTGGCTGAAATAGTTGACAATAGGTAAACTAAGTACATCTCATTCTTCTTTTTCAAGCTAATGAGACCAAAATAAAGATCTATTTGGAGATGGAAGGATCATGAAAGAAGGAAACATTTTCTATAACTACAGGGGAGACTAGCCTGCACTCCCCTTTGGCATCATTTTGAACATTAAAAACTCAAAAATGTAGGGCAGACCTACTTTTCAATTCCATTCTCCCATCTGCATCATAAAATTAGGTGTTTAATTACTGCTCTGATGAAATAAGATTAAATGCCCTCTTGCAAAACGCAGACACAAAAACCTTTACTTACACCTGGATTTTCCCTCATAAACCTTCTGTCACTCAAGGCCCTTCCATTTAGTTCCGTGTGTATCTATCTCCTTTTTCCCTTATCTATCCAGGACTGAAAGCCTCTGGCACAAGTCAGTGGAAACTGATGGGTGGTCGAAATAGCTGCATTGGCCCAGGTTATGTCTAATTATTAAATTCATTTAAACATGGGCTGGAGATGTATCACCAAAACCCTCACCACTGGTGATGTTTATAGGCCCCTCAGTGTGTCTGTGCTTTTTTTTTGGGTGGCGTCCCTGTTCCTCTCACAGGACTGTGAGTACAGACTGACCCAAATACATTGTTTTTGAGCAGCGTGGCACATTTTCACTGAGAAACTGATTCATGCTTCACAAGCATCTCATTGCCAAATTAAATGGCTTAGTGAATCCCATTTTGGACTATGCTCATGGTTTTGAGTCAGATTGTGTCTACTTTTCTCTCAGCAGATTCAGAACAAGAAACTTCACAAATTTTGGTTCCCTACCTCAGAGACACCTTTTAAAGGTAATTCTGGTTGCACATTGATGACCAGAATACTGTGTATGTGCATGGGTCTTCAGATTCTATTAATTAACACCAGGAACTGAGTGGTAACCTGACTTACTACTGAGGCTTTCACATTTCACCCTCCAGCCTCCACTACTATTCCCTCCCTCCATTTCTCAATGGAATTATACAAAACAAACTTCTCACTTTCCAAAAAAAAAAAAAAAAAAAAAAAAACACTGACTACTCTGTTTTGGAACCAAATCTCCGTGCCCATTGGAATTTCAAAGCACTCCCAATTCATGTGCTGCCCTGACTCGCCTCCCCCTCTCCTCTACCATCTTGCGTCTTCTGCTTAACGATAGAGGATTGAGCTGCCGAAGGAGCCAGCACATTTTCATTCATGGGCCAAGAAAGCACATGAAAGAGAAATATTTATATAGTATTTTGCATGGTGATGTAAACCTTTCTCATTGTATTTGTGGCCTAGTTAACGATTGTGAAAATGGCTTAAATGTGTATGAACCATCGCCGTCTTGTTGATCTCACCTTTCCATAACCAAAAACCAAAAGTGTATCTGCTTTTAAAAAAAGCTACAAATGTTAACATATCTACCCACATAAGAACATTAGTAATAGTAGTAATCGCAGTGTTACTAGTCAAATGTCCATGTGGAAAACGTCTACACACAATGTCTTACCTCTTTTATCAAAGACGACTACAATGCAAAACTAATATATAAGTCATTAAGAGATCAATTTAGTTATATTTACACATGGTAATCCAATAAGGGAATTTTGTTTTCGTTTCGTATGGGTGCCCCAGCACTGAGGTACAGTAAACACCTACAAAACCAGGACAATGAACGATTATAAATCAATTAAATGTTAGCATCCAGCACTATACAGTTTACTCAACATTATGGAAAACAAACAAAAAAAGAACAGAATAAACCATGAAATTAGCAATAAATAAGATATGTTGATAGTCGACCAGACACTGAATTGAAACAATTTATTAACTATATGCACATTCTTCTCCTGGTTTTCACTAAGCCAGCTTGACTATTCCCGGTAAGCTATCAGCCAATTTGACAATTCACTCATAGGATCACCTTAAAAAAGCTGCTTGAGTTCATAATATACAGCCTAGAAGTGTATTAGACTGTAATAACCAAGTTGTCCTGCAGATGCTGCTGTGAGCACAGCTTGGCCTTCAGAATACAACAGTGATGCTACGTGATGCTGCGACAATGGCGGTCACATACAAGCCATACTGTCTTCCTGAGCAGAAAATCCCGACACCACAGCTTCTGAAAAGCGATATGTGGAAGACTTTGTGGGTCGACTACAGATTCGGTGGGGGCATCACACTCAAACCCGTCATCACTTTTATTACTCTCAACAGATGGGTAGAAAGCGAGATGTCTCACTTCTTAAAAAAACCATGTTCAGCCCCACACTGTGAAAAAGATGATGAAGGAACACAATTATTGACAATTGGCTAATTGTTGTACCCCTAGTTGCCATTCTAAAGCCCACATTTGTCTCTTTCAGAAACTGCTTAAATGTTTGAGCATTATAATATCTGCTACTGTTACAGAGGTTAACATCTGTCTATAAATACTGGGAACATTTGTCTGTCACGCATAACTGGTCAATGGGTCACTTGACAGGTGGCAGCTGACTTACTAAGAGCTATAGTGCCTACTTTGGCAGAGTTTGGATGAGAAATGCAATGGATATAGTGCAAAAAGTGCCACTTCTGTTCCTCCACCCAACAGACACACACACTTCACAGGACATTGGACTGACCCACTTTCATTACCTGGAGACTTTACTAGAATTACTAGTGCCCTTAATCTAATCCTGACACTAACCTTAACCTAACCCTAATCTCACTCTTTTAAACATGTCTACAACTTAAAACGTAGTAATTTACATTATGGGGACTTGATTTTTCATATGACGTCTTCATATGACTGTGTAAGCAGATTTAGGTCACCTCAACATAAGGATTATCAGGTACACACACACACACACACAGTGAAAAGGTTTGCATGACAGGCTTCAAACATGGCAGGTGACTTACTTAGGGAACCAGTCTGTGCAGTGCCGATTGTGAGGTTGTTTGTCTAAGAAATGCAAGAAATACAACAGCTATATCACTAAAATAGTTGCTTCTGCCTCCTCAGAAAAATAGGCCTATACTGAACGGGTATTGTACCAGTAAATAAGATTCCAGTGCTTCAGAGCTACATATTCAGGCAAAGTGCAAAGGTTGAAATTAAGCATCACACAGCGCAAATACTGCTGGAACCTGCTCAAGGCTGGTATGTTATGGTAGTTGGGTTCAATTATGATATCGCCCTCAATACAAAAAATAATTAAATAATAATAAATAAAATAAATAAAAATAGCTGAGGCTGCAAAATAAATAGTACCAAACCCCCCCCCCCCACAGTGAAGAGTGTAACTTCATACAATTTAACCTTGATAGAAATTTCGGACTCCAGCCAGCCAATATATTTATGACCTCTCTAATGTTCCTGATCTACCTCAGCTCATTAGTACCATGGATTTTATAAATCATCTGCAGAGGTAAAAGCTATAATGTTTATGAAACAAACCCATCCCCCTCACACTGAGTGATTAATGGGTACTGTCAGTCATGGTGCAACATTAGTGCGGCGATTTACCGAGAGCCACATCTAGTAAGAGCTCTGGAGATGGCATGGCACATTCTGCTAATGTGTTTAGCGCTCAAATAAAGTGAGTTATTGTTAGGTACATATCAGAAATATAGTATCTCTTGCTCTGTTTGTTTACAGATATCTCTTATAGCTCTTCTCTAAACAATGTCAAAGTCGGCACTGCACATACTGGTGCCCTTAGTAAGTCACCTGCCAAGTTTAAAGCCTGTTGAGCAACCTGTTCCACAGTTCTGTGAGATTTTCCTTGCATTTATAGATACCATTTTCTGAACACGACGCAAGAAGAGAACAACTAATAGCAAGTAATAATGGTATGTATTAAATATTACCTTGACAAATAAGTGTCAGTGAAAGGTTTTTCTTCTCCTTTAGTTATGATTTTGGACACTTTAATAATGTCATGCATTTCAGTGTATACATATAATAAACCTCTTGGGAGCATGTAAATGGGTAAATTTATGGGTAAATGGACACTTGAGAGTAGCTGTGTATTTAATTAATCAGTGATGTGAATTTCAGGGAGGCCTTTGCAAACAGGAATTCTAAATCACTGTCAAACAGCGGGGCCATCAAAGTCCATTAAAGCACATCCAGTATGCTGTTTATCTGGATATTTATGATAATGAAGTCACTTCTACTTCCACAACTCCATGTTTCATTTACTGAGAAGGAGGACTTTTACAAAATAGAGAAATAGTAAAAAGTATTTGGAAACAAAAAAAGAGAGAGGAAAATAATGTCCTTAGATTTTTCCAAAAAAAAAAAAAAAATAATAAAAAAAAAATCCCACTGATTAATATTGACTGGGAATCTCCATGGTTTTATATTTTGTTTACAATAGTCTTTGTTTTATTCACTAAAAATGACTCTCTCCCCGTTAAGGGTGCACACACAGGTTTTCAGCTGTCTCCACACTTCGTTTGTCACTGTAAAATCCTTCCCCCCCCGACGAGATGGTGGCTGCTCTGCAGATTTCTGCCTCCTGCTCATGAGTGAGTGTGTGTTGCTGCTGAGTCTATAAAAAAGTAATTCATTGTATGCATGGAATGTAGATAGGTTAACAAAAAGCCTTTTAGGAAAATGTGCTGCCTAATTAGCTCATCAAAACTTAGCATCCCTGAGTGACACTAACTTTTCTGCCATTATAGCTTATGCTGTGAATAAAGGAATCTGTCATTGGTTCCCCATTTAAAAGAAACACAATCAACGCTTGTAGCTGAAGGTTACATTAACATTAAACTTATATTAACATATTATAATAGATCTAAAGGTTTGCTTATTACAGATGACGGAAAGACAAGTGTGGTGTTCATTATATTTTACAAAAAAGACCTCTGATTGTTGATACAAACTATGAAGGACAATTTCTTTTTCTTCTTTTTTTTTGAAGAACCTTGCATAAATCCTTTTATTTTTAGCGTCAAGTCAGTCTCTTTGCCTGAGGTTCTGTTATGCATGACAGCAAGGACTAATGTGTTTCAGGGTAAAGACATTGTATCACACGTGATGATAAGTTTACTGTCATGACTCCCCATGTGCACCTGTTCAGACAGTGAAGGAAGCTTAGCTTACGTTAACATTAAATCCAAAATCCAAAGATTTGGTCAGTCGCTGTGTTTTATGTGTAAGGAAACATTAGGAGCATTAGAATCTACTCATTACAATATGTGATAACATCACTCGAACCTTAGCTTTGACGCATTCAAAGGGATGTGATGCGATAATGGGGGGACTGTGGAGTGATAAAGCAGATGGTTATTTTAAAATGTAAAATGTAAATCAAAATGCTTCTTATTTGATTTTAATAACGTGGCAGTCATTATCTCCCTCTGTTGCACAGCCCGACCACGTGGGACTATGAGCAACATCAATCACATGCAAATGCTGTTAGATAAAGCTTTGTTTTGCAGTCCTCACCTCTGATCAAGCACTTTTATATCAGATTTAACCTGACATCACATCAAATATTGCATGAACACCAGCATCTATTTCTTAACTTTCTCTTGGTAGCATCAAATATCATAACCAAATGACCTGCACCTCCTCTTCCATGGATATAGAGTATTGAGGGTGTGGTTGGCAGTCAGTCCACTGTGACCTCTCTGATCTAATAGCCCCATGGGGATCAGCTTAGCCTGTCCATTTTGTCTTTCCCATTTGCGGGTTAGAATGGGGATGTGTAAGGATGGGAAGCCTTAACGCCCCCATTTGTTTTCCTGTAGGTAATCGATGGTAGACTCAGGGTTACAGCTAATGTGATTTATGTGTCCTATTTCCACTGTTATGCTTCATGTACAAATTGTCTTTGATGATGTAAATTCCACAGTTTTTTTTCAGAACTTGCTGACACTGAATCCTCATTGCCAAACCTATTAATTCATATTTGTGTCCAGGGTCTGCAAATCATGACATGTTGATGGTTTTTGCTGTGTGATCCTTTGCTTAACACTAATCTCTCGCTGTATTTTTCTCAGGGTGATGTAGTAAAGGCCACAAGGTTGGTGCAGTGGTTAGCATTCTTGCCTTTGCAGCAAGAAGACCCGGGTCCGTGACCCAGTCCAAACCAGGGCCTTTCTGCGTGGAGTTTGCATGTTTCCCCCGTCTGTGTGGGTTTTCTCGGGGTAATCCGCTTCCTCCTACAGTCCAAAAACATGTGTGAAACCTGTAGGTGTGAAAGTGAGAGTGGATGATTGATTGTCTCTGTGTGTGGCTCTGTGATGGACTGGCGTACTGGTGTACCCTGCCTTTCGCCCTATGTCAGCTGGGATCACCCCCCCCCCCCCCCCCCCCCCCCCCCCCCCCCCCCCCAACCCACATGTGGAGGATAAAAGCAGCAGTAGCAGATGAGTGAGTGATGTAGTAGATGCATGCAAAAAACCTTTCTACATTTGTCATCAAATCACAGCGATGGGGCTCATGATAACTGGCAGATTTTTATATTTAGGATGTCATTCGGGACGGCACAGTGAAACTAATCGTGCTTTACTCTTAATTCTTAAGTAAATAATTTGCAGTCTGAACGCAATGAAAATCAAATCAGTCTATTCATTCAGTGATGCATACCTTTGTAATTATGCCACCACTTGATGCATTTAAGTGCACCTTAATATCTCCTCTCAGCCTCAAAGCGGGGAACACTGATGCAATAAGCATGGATTATAAAAATGTGTACTGTGTTTGCACATGGACATTTTCATCACAGGGGTGCACAGTACTGTATTCACAATTCTTCTGATAACAGACATGACAGCCACAAACATATATATATATTTACCTTTAAGAAATGAAGCAAATCAAAGATTGTTTGCTGACAGTTTAGGAGAAAACTCAGAGACAAAAGTCAGAAAACTGAGAGCATTGCTGTAAGTAGACAGGAATAATTGAGTTCTGAGTGAACCAGCAGTTGCAATCACACAAAAGGACAAACACACACTTTAAAAACCAATTTCTTACCACAATGAAGTGTTCTGAAAAAAAAGTGTTATACATTATAAGTTCAAGGTATGTACAGTGGATTTCTCTTTGAAAGATTTTCTGGTGAGATGAGAAAACATGCTCGTTCAGCCGTTGCACTTGGTTGTCAAGGGAACATTTGTGTAAATGGAGAGTGTTATGCTCTTAGAGAGCCTGCTCAAATGTTTGCATAGAGCCAAACCTCAAATTTGAAGATGAGGAAATTGAATTGAGCATTTTATTTTTCATGACAGAGCCTCTTTCAACACAACTCAAAATGCCTGCATGAGAAAGCAACAGCGTATCAGCTGCATGACTTCCCTTCTTCCACTCTTCTGGGTGTTTTCTGTAGATGCTTTATGTTTCAGCAAATGTGGCTGGTGTTTTATCACCTTCTATCTGTTGTGTGTTATCCTCCCTGGAGCTGAACAGTGGTGATGCAGTGTCCCTGTACAGGAGCCAAGGACAGTCCTCTGTAGGAGGCTAAGCAGAGGCTGATGGACGATGGAGAAAGGGCAAAAGAGGACAGACTAGAGTCCTGGATGGTGGCTAATAACTCATAAATCATAAATCAAAACATGCACCCTTGTATTGGTGTGACTGTATAATTACATTAATTAGAAAAAGGAACTTTGACACCAACTGAGTATAAATATATAAATCAGTGTATAAATCAGCTTCATCTGAAAAGAGACAATAGCCTGTAGAGAAAATGAAGCAATTTTCTCTCTGCTCATGAATTAAACACAAAGTGAAGGGAGCCATAGAGGGGAAACGCTGAGCATGTATAAATGAAAAAAATTCAGCAGTTATGACTTAAAGTCCAAATCCAGGTTAACAATGGATTTAATTAAGAGGTTACTATAGTCTGGCAACATAAAAGGCAACCAAAGGAAAAATATAAATTAAAGACAGGATTAGGTGTGGGAGTAAGAGTTGATAGTGTATCAATCTCATGCTGATTTTGGACAGAAGGAGACAAGGTTAAGGTTACAGAGATACTGCTGTATACCGCTGTGGAACAGACAAGCAATCCATGCATGTACGTTTGCAGCTCAGCTTAAGCTGACACTTACAAGTCATTACAAGTCAAAATATGAATGTGCCTGAACCTGAAAAGACTCAAATGTTCGACCTGAATTTGACCTGTCAGTCATATGAAATCATGGGACCTAGACCGATGCAGAACCTCTGAAACACTAAACCAAAACCCTGCTGGGATACACAGACCCAGTCTGCACAAAATTCACATTTGGTCGCTTTAAAAAGTAAATATTAATTCAAAGTTAACACATAATTTTAGTAGCCATCTTCACTGTGCAGTTGCAGTAATAATGAAATAAAGCTACTTGAAAATACATTCAGATTTTCTTTTATTCCTTAACTGGTGACTGAAATAGCAGCATATCGAACCTAATTCACTCATGACAACAACTTTTTAATGTTGGTATGTGTGTCTGTGTTGAAACATGATGTTTGTGTGTTGCATGTGAATGTGTATATGTTCTGAAGCACATTTGGTGAGAGCACTAAAGGATTCATTTTATTTAAGTACACAATGTACATTACAATAAAGGTGTCTATTGTAAATGGTAGAGTGAAAATGGGGTTTTCTGTTTTGCTACAATGTAACAAAGTCAACTTGGACTATTTGCTCTTTTGCAACACCTTCATTGTTCTGCTCCTATTACTGCTGATAGCAGCATTGATCATCTGCTCTCTCCAGATGAGCCTGACTTCTATTAAGTTCTTGACTCTACTCAGTTACTGTTATAATTTCAAACAGAAATGCGACCTCTGCTAACAGAAATGGGATCAACTCAACTGACTGTATAAAAATATGAATTCCAATTCTCGAGTCCAAAGATTCAGGTGGACCCATAAGCACTTCTAGTTGCAACATTACCCAGCTTGACTGAGTGTGAGTGTCGCTGTTCATAGGGACAGATGGCTGTTAATGGATGTCCAGCCTGTGAAGGGAATCAGACCTGTGACCTTTCATTGTGCAACAATTTTCCTAACCACCAATCCACCATCTCTAACACCTGTTAAATGTGTTGCAGTAACATTTCAGCACTAGTAGTTGTTAAACTGAAGCTTTCCTTGTATTTTATGAGGCCTGTCAAAAAGTCAAAACAAACTAACAGAAAAATGTCGTCAACTTTACAATTTGAGATGATTATAATCCAGCACTGCACTTGTCATGTCGATAAATCCACTGGAAATTGCCAATGAGAAAGCAGCTCTGTAAAAAATCATTTATCTGACATGAGGCCTTCATATGTTTCCATGGTAAATGCAAGATGGCCTCCATTAACAGTCATGATGGCAGCTGGTGGCTGATCCACAGCTGGTAAATCTGTATCAATACCTATTCATGACTGCAAAAAAAATCTGCATGATTGATTGCAATTATGTTTAGTTGTCATTACACAGTTGGATGAAAATTGTAGCCACACTGCATAGAGAACCAATACTTTGACTCTTCAATAAGTACGATTCATGAAATGAGCACTAAATGACTTCCTACTGTAGTAATAAAACTGGTTTGGTTCCTCTGAGGAAGGATTATCACTAATTGGCCCAGCTGGATAAACAGAGCTGGTGGTGTAGTGCACATACTGCATGGCACAGCAAACACACAACCTTTCCTTGATTTTATAATTGTGTAAGTATGATCATCCAGCCAAAGCATATTATATTTCAGAGGATAAAAATGTTCCATTGACATTTAGTCCCAGGGCTGGATGAAAGAGGGGTGTTTCCCTTTCACCCCTCTTTCATCATGTCACTCCTCAGTACCTCATCTCATTCACATCTGTACCTTCCCATCTACCCTTACCCCTCATCTCTTTTGGTCTTGGGCCCCATCTAAGTCTTCTGATTCACTGCTCTGTCAGTGGATCAATAGAAAGACTCTCTGTCAAGAGGAACCACTGCCTGCCTCACACCTCTCTCCATTTCTCCCTCCCTCCCTCCCTCCCTCCCTCCCATCCTTTCCTCCATGCCTCCCCAGACTGCAGACACACACAGCCTAGTGGAAGCTGGATTTCTGTATCCCATCACCCACCGCCCTGGATCACTTTTCATCCCTGCACCTCAAGCCCGATGGAAAGGAGAAAATGCTGAGACTTGATGGCATTCTCAAAAATAATCGAAACCAAGGCATTTTCCTGGGAGCTAAAATAGAATCAGCCAGAGAAAACAGGATATCAGCACAGGGCACAATGTGAAAAGAGGCAAGGGATGTGGGGGGGGGGGGGGGGGGGGGGAAAGAAAAAAGTTTGGGTTTGGGGGGGGGGGGGGGGGGGGGGGGGGGGGTGAAAGAAAGAAGTTGTGCATTCAGCTAAGCTGCAAAAGGCTGGCTCGTCTTCCCTCCTCTCCCCGCCTTTCTCCACCCCCTGGAAAAGTGTTCTATCTCTCCCTCACTCTACCTCTTTTCCCTCTCTGCAGCTGTGGTCTGCTGAGCATCACCTCCACACAGCAAGTGCCTTTACTTGAGCAAAATAGGGAGAAGAGAGAGGAGGGTGGCAGCAAGAGAGAGAGAGAGAGAGAGAGAGAGAGAAAATGAAAGCCAAGGAGTGTGTATATGAGGACTACAGAGAAGCATTTCCCTGACTTTGTAGAGAGGGCTGAGGAGAGAGGCAGAGAGGCAGAGAGGCAGGCAGTGTTGGATTATCATAGAGCTGGTGGTGCTGGCAGAGCATGCTGAGCAGAGACAGGGGGAATCCACTTGAGCTGCCGATACTGGTGTCACTGGCAGAAGCTGCTTGAGGAAGAGGCAAAAATCGGCACAGCAGACTGGATCTCGCCAGGGGGGCAGCATTTTACAACGACAATGAAGCGTGGAGACAGCTGAAACCTGCGCACACACACACACACGCTATAGCCTGCTTTATCTGAAACAAAATGGAAAGCAGCTACAAAATGTGTCATTCTGTTGTCCAGGGATGGTGAATGTCAGAGAGGAAAACTTCTGGAGAGTTAATTTTCTTTCAAGCAGGACTCACCACAGAGTTTTTAAAAATTTGTTTCTCTTCTCTCTATTTTTGGAGTCGGAAGCTTAAACCATCCATCCAAACACAACAACAACAAAACTCTTTTCTTAGTTGCAGAAACTGTAAGCAGTGTTTGGGACTATTTAGATTCCCCCTCTTGATTAAATCCAAACAGTTAAGTGGATTATGAGAGAAACATTTTTGGATTCATCTTTCAAGTGAAAAAAGGAGAAGATAAACCCAGATACATATCTGGCTGTTGGATTTATGCCTATCAGATAAGAGGAGGATCTTTTTTCACATTCTTCCTCTTTCCAGTGGATTACAGATGGGCTTCTTGATCTCCTGGTGCATTCTCATGGATGATAACTTGCTGCCGATCAATCGGATAAAGTATAGGCAAGGACACAAGTGAGTATCCAGCTGGATTTTTTTAACTCTTCGGCTTAAGTCTGTTCAAAAAACAGTTGTGCTTGGAGTGAATGTGTTACGTGAGCACATAGCAGCAACTTCTTCTTCTTCCTCTCTTGATAAGAGAAATGGTAACAACATTGATTAAACTGTTGTGTCCCATACTTATCATGGTGAAAAATGACTTATGATTTTTCGCACACATTAACCTGTATGTTTACAAGCCAATAACCACAATTGACTAAATGAGGGGTACTGTCCAAGCGGCTGGTGGTTTGGGCACAAGTGGAGATTGATTGAAGTTACCTGTGTGAATCCTATTAATGCATCCTGGATTCTTGCCAAGGCAGAAGCAGCGGAGGGGAACACCATTGTTTAGCAGCACTGCCTGATCTGCCACTTCACTGGACAAACTGAGGACACGTTTGCACCGCCCACTTCCCACTGCCAAAACATTCCTTCTCCTCCTCCTCCTTTCCCTTGTCAGGCAAGAATGGTACCCCCACCTCCCACCAACAAGCCGCATGTATGCCTATCCACCATCCTGATCATGAGCAGCATGGCGCTGATTGATGCCTACCTGGTGGAGCAAAACCACGGACCACGCAAGATTGGCATCTGCATCATGGTGATGGTGGGAGACATCTGCTTCCTGATCGTCTTACGTTACGTAGCCGTGTGGGTGGGTGCTGAGGTGCGCACAGCAAAGCGAGGCTATGCCATGATCCTCTGGTTCCTATACATCTTCGTGCTGGAGATCAAGGTCTACTTTGTGTATCAAAACTACAAGGCAGACAGGAAGAGCTTGGATGCTCTTGCAAGGAAGGCATTAACATTACTGCTGTCTATCTGCATTCCAGTGCTTTTTGTTGTGCTGGTCGCTATCGATCATATGGAGTATGTACGTGCTTTTAAGAAGCGTGAGGAGATTCGCAACCGTCTCTTCTGGGTGGTGGTGGACTTGCTGGACATACTGGACATCCAGGCTAACCTTTGGGAGCCTCAAAAAAAAGGTCTCCCTCTGTGGGCTGAAGGCCTGATGTTCTTCTACTGCTACATTCTTCTGCTTGTGCTGCCCTGTGTGTCCTTGAGTGAGATCAGCATGCAGGGCATCAACATTGTGCCCCACAAGATGCTCCTGTACCCAATTCTCAGCCTGGTGACCATCAACATCATCACAATTTTCATCCGTGGTGGGAACATGATTTTGTACAGGGATGCCAGAGTCTCTGGGATCCTAATAGGAAAGAACATCCTGGCCATCATCCTAAAGACCTGCAGCTTTGTGCAGTACAGGAGACAGTTGCAGAATGCTCCTCCTGCCTTTGGGGTGGAGCTGCAGAAAAACTCAGTGGCCCATGCTCGCCCTTCCCCCACCCCACCTCAAGTGGTCATCCAGGACCAGACGCCCCTTCCTGAGGTGACAACATGTGAACACACATGACAGAATGGTGAGCTGGATCATAAAAAAATTGAATGTGAATATATACAAAGGCCCCCTGAAGCTGGCAGAACACATTGCTCCACACCTTTAGGGCGTGTGAATGCTGATGTGGGCACACAAGAGATCACTATCTCTTCTACTCAATGGCACACGGAACACTGCAAACACTTAGGAAAGCTGTAGCAGTGATGTATTCAAAGCTGTCATGGTGCAAAATATAGTATCCATTGTGAGTTTGTCAAAGAATTTCACCCCCCAGTGAATTGAGCCAACTGTGTATTTTTCTAACTGTACAAAAGAAAAAAAGAAAATTACTGTAAGATTACAGGATATATTTTTGAATTGTGACATTCTCATCATAAATTTAAGGGTCTGTGTGTTGTGTATTTTTTTGTTCCTGTTGCTCAAAGTAGTAGAAGGCTTTAATGTGACAAAATCAGAGGGTGCAACCAGCAAGAGAATCAAAGTGATGAAAATGAAAAACAACAGTCAAAGCTCTCTCTTGAAATATGATTGTTTTATACTGTATGTGATTGTTTGATAAAGTATTGTGTACAAGATAAAGGAATTTATCGCTCTTTCACTGGCTGTAAAGGGGTTTCCGTGAAATTATTTAAAAGGTATTGAACCAATCAAGTCTATTTCACTTTTTTAATTAAAATTCAGCAAACGTCTTTTAATTAACCTGGGTTACAAAAGAGAACAAAGAATTTTTTTCTTTGCACTACTTAGTTACAAACTACTTAACGGCTGCAGTGATGTCAGTGCATTGTCATTCATGGTGAATGGGAGCCTAACATACCAGAATAACTTTTTTTGAGCAAATAGAAGAACATGAAGAGAGTCAGATGTCCATTAACTGTTTGATCACTGATGAGCGACTGGTACTGCAGCCCGTCATGTACGACAGAATATTCGACCTAGGGGCAGCAGTGAAGATGGATAATGACTCAAGGACTCAATGACTCAACAAACCTGTTTAGAATCCTCCTCAGACGCTCAGTGACTAACTGTGCTTGTGCTAAGCAGCAGCATCCAATCTGGCATGACATGATAGGATACAACACAATAACAAACTAACAATGACACAGGTGCCATAGTATAAAAGAGAACGAAAAAGATTCACATTTTTACAAGAGGTTCATTACCTCTATTACTTTTTTTTTTTTTTTTTGCATAATCTCACCAGTGGCTACTTGCATAATTTAAAGCGGACTGCTTGTAGAGTGTGGAGATTGCAGAAGCTGCTCCAACATTTTAATCTGTGCCCAGCACAGCTACAAGAGTGTGGCAATTTTCTGTAAAGAGGGTTAAAACAAAACACTGCTGCAGCCAGCATTATTTGTCTGCAATGTTGGCTTGTAAAGTTACATCAGCAATTTTGACACTTCAATATTCTGTTGGGGCCGCACGGCGGATTACTAGCACACGCTGTTGCCTTGCAGCAAAAAGACCTGGGTTCACCACATGGTCTGACCCAGGCCTTTTCTGTGTGGAGCTCGCATGTTCTCCCCATGTGTGGATTTTCTCCATCATGCAGAGCTTACCTGGACACTCTAATTTGACCTTAGGTGTGAATGTGAGGTTGAAGGTTTTGTCTCTAAATGTTTGACCTGCGATGCACTGGCGACCAGTCCAGGGTAGACCCCAGCTTTCACTCTATGTCAGCTGGGATTGGATCCAGTAATTAGTTTGTTTTTACAGCAATGGAAGAAAAACATTCATTTTTTAGAGTTTTCCTATGTGCCAAATTATTACTGTAGTTATTTTCTCAACCACATTGGAGACAATATGAAAATCTACATAAAAACAGCCTCATTTAAGTGTGCTCAACCAGCAATATAAGAGTGTCTACAGATTACTGACATTAGGCTAAATGACTAACAACAATTATAGTCTGAAGACTAAGACGAGAATGAGCATTCATATTATATTTTACAGTAGATAATTCATAGATTGTAATGTGTTTGGTGAATACGAAGAAGGTGATGAGAACATGTCTTTCAACCAGCAGTTAAAACTTAAATGCAAAAATACATTAATTTACACAGTTTCGCACACAAGATCAAAGAAGTGTGTGTATGGATCTGTGGAAGGAAGTAAGGAAGGAAGGAAGGAAGGAAGGAAGGAAGGAAAATCAGCTACTGCAAACAGTTGGACATAAACAGAACACTGTGAAAATTAATGATCAGATTTAAACAAGTCCTTCCTGCACTGATCTGACACACTGAATCCAAGCATGATTTAAATGTTGCTGGTGTAACACGCTTATTTTACATGTGCATGAGCTTGATGAGTATCTTGCCATGACTGTGGCCAGATGAGTGATAATGACTTCACTGTGGCTGAATCCAGAAGACCTTTAGTCTTTGTAATAATTATTTTGTCACAGTATGATAATTTGTCTTCTTTTGTTGAATCTAACACGATTAGTCACTTATGACCTCACCTGATTACTCTGCTCTTAATCTATCTGATGGTTACACATTTGGCATATATTATCAATATTTATCGGGAGTTGTACTATCAACGAAACATGGCCAGTACCAGTTTTGTTTCCTATCATGAACAAATGATAATAAGTACGAAAACATTGATCTTCTCCTGTGGGGGCCACACGTCTTTAAACTGTTTTCCCAACCCAGTCAAACAGCACAGAGCCCCCGACCGCATGCACACGGCCCACACTGCCTGATCCCAAGTGAGTATTTCATTCATCCAGATGACCAAGTTTTGTTTTTTCATTCCCGCATGTAAATAAACTGGAAAGGCTGCTGTATGCACTTCCCCACTCACCACATAAACACTGACAAAGTGGCTTGCACCAAACAAGCAAGACAAACGTCTGCAGTAAATCCACACCTCGACCTTCGGCAGTCTAGGACGGCAATGGAGCCGGGAAACAAATGTATTTTTCATGGTAGACATGTTAGAGCACAACAAAAACAAACCGCTTCAGAAAATTAATGCCCATCATGTATTGATCCTCTTGTCTGGAGGATAACTGATATTAGATTTTAAAAGACCACGTTCTTGACACAAATAATAACCTTTTTTTTTTCCTTAGATGAAGCAGAGGAAAGCACGTGATGCTGTTGCGCTGTATTTAATGGTTTCTCTGTGATGTTGTTAGTCAACATACTGTGCATCTTAAGAGGTCAGCTTAAGAATGATCAATGAATGCTTCAGTCTACAATTTTAAATACCATGCTCGAAGCAAAGAAAAGGTGTGTGTTCTTGTACACAGGACGGAACAAATCGGACTCCTGGAAAACATTCACACTGACTTTTCATGCACATGCACATTAGCTTTGGGGAGCTTTTAATCTTTCTTTTTTGATGAGCAGTTACACTTATTTATCTCACAATTGTGCAATTTTATCTCGTTTTTTCTCGGCACACTCAATCTTCAAATGACCAGTGGTGTAATTTTTTAAAAAAAGGGTTACCTCACATATACCTGTATGCATTTTATGAGAATGAGGTCTGAGAGCTGTGTTGCTACTTGCAGTGCAGGACTTCACTATCTTGTTCGTGCACAGTTCAGCGATAATTAAGAACAGCTGTGAGGTGTGAACCTGACAGGATCAAGCGTGTGACTCACAGATTCGGCATGATCAGGTCACTCTGCTGGACTGCCAGCAACTTTCAGTCGACCCCAACAGGGAACCCAGGTGTTGGATAAGAGAGGTGGTGGCTTTGAGCGCTGAGAAGAGCTGAATGTAAATGTGAAATACAGAGAGAGGTCTGTCAGCGTTTGAACTAAGAGGGTTCTTGAGACTTAGAACTAAAATTTTAGTATTTCCCTTAAGAGTTCTATCTTGTGTTGTTGACCTATAAAAGAAGACTGCTGCTTACAGGGCTTATTCTTAGGCACCCTTTTGTATGTAAAGGAACCCATCAAAATCCCTAAGGATCTAGGGGAACATATTGTTTTTCCTCTGTATATGTCTGTTCTTCACTTACAATTAAAAGAGAAAATATTTAAATATTATATAGCGGGAGGTCTTCTGTTCCACGTGTATATTATTTTATTGTTCAGGCAACAGAAAGATGCATTTTATCTTGTGACAGCAAGCTTATTTCCAGTTTGAACCCCCTTTAGTCGGTCAGGTCCACTCAAAACCTGTCACTCATTTTGATGAGCTGTCTACCTTGAAATGACATCTAGCCAAGGTTGACGGATCAGTCTCCACAAGTGTTAATTTGTGAGTTCATTATTATTACTGTTAAAAATAAAGGAAATACATCGATACCACTCCATATTTATGTAAAAATGCTTATATTCTGCTCTGGATAGGAGTGCTGTCCACGCTACCCTGGTGCTTTTGAGTATCAGATATTGAGAACAATAAAAATTGTGCTGGCTCCATTTAGTTTGAAAACTCCAGCACTGATGATGAAGCAGTTATCTGCGTCTGATTGGTTGTTATTGGCCCTGACTCAACACTAAACTAAGAATGAAAAGCTCCATTTACAATTGCAGTTTAATTTTCTTCTCATTATCAGTGGCATAACAGAAAACCTTGCACCAAATTTTCATATTGTCGTTTCTCGTTCTAGAATCTAAGAAAACAAATGCGGGAAGAGAAGAGAAACAGCTTCCTGTTTACAACAGCAGACACATTCCCAGTGTGAGTGACTGAAAGGTCATGTTAAGTTTGTAGTACTGTTAGTATGGTCAAAGATCTGATCTGATGGACCGGGACAAACATTTTGTTTTGTGGGAAAATACAGTTTTTGAATGAAAACATAGGTGTATGGATGAAGCTAAGCCAGTGTCCGGGTGCTCAGCATGTGATATAATGCACGCTGTCACCTTTGCCATTATGTTGATAGATAAACTGGACCCTCAGACAAAAAAAGGGAAATAATATATGGGTAGATTTGTTATTTTATTAAAAAGTCTGTCAGTGTTCTCTGTTAGGGTCAAAACTTTACTTCATATCATTTTGTGATTTTTAGGACACTTGTCTTTGACAATCTGGTCAAAAAACAAAAAGGTCAACAGTCCTGTAGCCGTATCGCTTTCACATGAAGACTGTTCCATGATACACCAAAACTGTTTAGTTGACAGACTGGCACATGATGAATTTTAATTGAGAAGGCACCTTATGTCAAACATCTTGACTATTCCTTTAAGGACAGATGGTGAACCTATTATATGTGTTAACTCATTCAGTGATTATTCATCTAATAACTCCGCTGTCATGTAAAAATGTCAGCAAACAGATAGGTTTGTCACTCCAAACACGTGATCAGTCAGCATATGGAACATTTAGTATACACTTATTATCAATGTAATATTACTGCAACTGTAAATGCCCCATATACTGTATGAATATACAACGGAAGGACCATATATTCTATAACAGAGTCAGCCTTTGTGCAATTAGTCTCACCTTCCTATGAAAACTAAAATGCTATATAGACCTGACAAGAAGCTTTGCAGAATCTTTCTTCTACTGAATCGTTACTTGCCCTCTGGAAGAAAAACTGTCATTTTCAACCAACTCATGGTGCCAGTGTTTGTCTGTCAGGCGGCTACATTTGTCATAAACAGCTGGACAAAACAACAACAACAACAACAACAACCACCTCCTTTGCCAGGTAGAAAAGATGGGGAAACGTGTTCTGTGTTTATCTGCAACAAAAATTAAGTAGTTATGTTTTTTTTATGCCTGTCACTGTGTGCTATTGTTTACAAAAAGCCTGATGGGTGAACAGCTTGAAATAACACAATGGTGTCACCATGGAAAAAGCCATGGTGATGACTTTTTAAAAAAAAAAAAAAAACAGACAGGATTTAATAAATGGTAAGTTACACAAGTGTTTCTACTGGTATGACATGTGTGTTGTAACCACGACCTGTAAACACCAGGTCTGCATCAAAACACACACAAACACTCAAAGATAAGCTGTGAGTATGTAAAACATCCAGCACAAAGTAGCTGAGACAAACAGGTAGAGAAAGTCCATTATTGAAACAGCCGGCTATGTTTCCTCTGAGCTGGTAAGAAATTACATAGACAGAAATAGTTGGTTATTTTAGGACAGCGCACATCAACCTCCATGACCTTTATTTTCACTGCACTACTGTGTCTAAAAGATGAAAAGGCAATTTGTCACTTCTATTGTTTGGTTGGGCTTTTCTTTTGTCTCCCAATAAATTACATAAAATCACAACAAAATTTGTCAGAATGATCATTTGTCTGGAATCAATAGAGGAACAGTCATTTTGGAGTTTTAAACTTGCAGCAGCCCCTGCTCCTCACCAATGAATGCATACTTTATAGTGCTAACTCTTTCAGTCAGGAGCCTGTTTTCTATTTTCTAAATAAATAAAACAGACAAAAAAACTAAATTAAATGGGTCTGATTTGTTTCATTTATGTAAGATTCCTGCTTCTTTTAGACATCAAGGGATTCCCCCTAAGTTCTAATATTGTGTCAGGAAGGTGTTATTAATGTGTCTTTAATCCTTCCTATCGATCTTTGAATTTTAGTTAAACTGAGATACATTTTAGATATCAAAAAATTGTATGTATAAATGCATAAAGGAGACACACAAAAAAAAGAAATATAACATGTGAATCCTGTTAACATCTGTCAATTATGTATCCAATAAGTGTTACTTCAATTTTTGCCTGAATTTTAAAACATAATGAAGAAAATATATTCTTTGCCATCCTCAAAAACACTGTGGAATAAATATATATTCTAAGCAACACCTAAGTGGTAGTATAATTTAATATAAGTCTTGATACTAGCATTTCCTCCTGCAATTAAAAAAAAAAACTACAGGCTAAAAACACTTTACATCAGACAGCAAAGTTGTCTCCAGCTGTGTAAACATCTGTAAACTAGAAACAGACTTTAAAGCGAGGCCTTGTGACGATGCAGGCAGTTTTTGACTCTTGTTAAAGAGACGTGTCCAGAGGCTGCTGATCATTACAGCGACCTGTGAAGTGAAACGGTCAAAGGTGCATCAGCTGGCTATAAATGGTGATAATATATACTGCCAACCTGCCAGTGGTATAGATAAAGTGCCCTCTGGAGAGAGCTTAGACAGCCTGGGCAGAAGTGGAGGAAGATGGAGCCGCTTAAACCTCAGCGAGGGATGTTTGGAGGAAAGGATGCAAGGGCTGCTGATGTTTACAGAAGGCAGACCAAAGGATGTTATTAGATTGAAGCAGGGAGCCGATTTTTGCTGTGGCCACAGTGACAGAGGGAAAAGAAAAAGGCCAAGTCACAATCTCCATCTGAGCAGGAAAGCAACCTTCTGCTGAATTGTCCAGGAACATTCCCAGGAACATGTTAAGCCAAGATATCGAAAGGGGGCACGAATCATTTGCTCACCATCTCTGAACCTGCCACTGTACCGATGACCTTGTAGTGACATCCACTAACCTCCTTTGTATTTCTAGACACAAGAGGGATTAGTTATACACTAAGTACACAATACATTCTGAAAGTGTTGGACATCGAGTAGGAGGAATATATTAAACTGCCAAGTTGCCAAGCTGATATAATAGTAGATCAAGGGAAGCAATCACATACCACATGCTTTGATGAGCAGTGTATTTATTCATGTAAAGAATAATATTGAATTATTATTATTATTTTTTTTACAGCATCCATTCACGTCTAACTTTGACACCTACACGACCTTGAAAGTTTTAATCGCTCAGTTTGACAGTTCATCCATGAGCAGAGCGCTTGTGAAACCTAATTAGTGACAGGAAAGCAGGAAATCAAGATGAAGCAGGGTGGATCAAGAGTGGATTGGATGGGGGATGGACAGTGTAATGTGATAAAGGTAAGGTCAGAAACAAGAACCTTACAAGTGAGATTGAGAGAGGAAGAGAGACGCAAGCTTGCCAAGTAAATGAGGAGATTTTAGGAGTTGTTCTTAAACACTCATCCTGAGGTTACGGAAAGCCGTACACTGCTCATGTATTTAAAGGAATCAGTCAATTTCTTTCTCAGTTTCGATTTAAAAGATCATGTGAGCTTTAGCCTTAATTATATTGAAGCTCTGGACATTTTCATCTTATCTTAGTCAAAGAACTACGTTCACATTATAAGGCTGAAGTGATTCATATCTGATATTTTTTGACTGATGTGGCTCAGATCTGTTTTTTTTTCAGGGCTGTGAGGATTCCGATTTTTAAATTAGATCTGTGTCACTTCATTAGGTGGTCCTAGATTAGATGTACTGTATACAGTATTTGATAAATATCTGATATATCTGATATATATGTCAGTTTGATGAGATGACATTTCTAGGTGAACCATCAGTCTGAATGTGGCTAGTAATCTGAAAGTGGCCAAGTTAGTCCACTTTCACTGACAAAATCATGTTACAGAAGTGACAGCCTCCATTAGCAATGCTGCCATGAAAACAAGCATGTTTTACTGGTGGGAATTTCATCGACTAGTTGAGCTTTTACCCCACAGACAAACTTCTCCGTGAGATGCAATATTCGATCACGCAGCATGTTTTAATGATGAAACTTCAGCATTTGACAACATCAGCCTGGTTAGACTTACTTGAAACAGCTTCAATATATTGATGCAACGGTACAAAAATTCTCAAAACGCCAAAGTAACAAGTAAATAAATATGTTATTATTTGCAAAATTGTGAAAGTATATGGTCTTAAATGTTTATTACAGTATTGTGATAGTAATCTGAGTGGATATTTCAATTGTAAATCATTTTTGGGATGCTATATATAGATATATTTAATTTGGTGTGTACATACAGTACATTTGGGACAAGAAATTTGTACATTTATTTTGGGTATAAATATATTTGAAGCCACACATCTTTGTTGAGTTAGAGGTCTTTGATTGCTAAAGGCTCTGTGTAACTTTGTTTGACCAAACTATGTCTGTGATGGGATTTTATACTTTGGCTCCAGTGTGTTTACTAAGCTTCTGAATCATTCATTGTCCGCTGCAGAGAATGGCCATCGGTCTGCAGCTTTTTTATTCATGATGCATCTTGTGATCTCTTGAGCTCAGTTGCTCTGTTATGGAGAAATTAGGTTGTAAATGTTTCCTTTAGAGTCTTTTAAACTGGCCGGTTCTTTTATTTGACATCTTTTCTAATCCTTTCAGGGTGATAATGATATGCCATGTGGCATATTTTTATATTATGTATATTCCCTGACATGGAGATCATCATAATCTGGCCGTGTGTCACTCACTCACTTATCTTCTACTGCTTTATCCTCCACATGGGGGTCACAGGAGGCACTGGTGCCTAATCCCAGCTGACGTAGGACGACAAGTCGCCAGTCCATTGCTGGGCCACACATGGAGACGAACAACCATCCACTCGCACATTCACACCTACGGTCAATTTAAAGTGTCCATTTGGCTTAATTCCCAAATCTACATACACACACACATGGGGAGGACATGCAAAAAGAAAGGTCCTTGTTTTGATCGGGGTCTTCTTGCTGCACCAAACGTGCGGCCCCTGCACATTGTTTTGTGTTAGGACATAATCTTTTCTCTAAAATTTGGGGTTCATGATCTGATCCCAATAAAACTGCTCACGTATCCACAATTTCAAAATCTTCATGTTCTCACCTACATCCATGCTCATCTCTCAGACAACATTTTCACTGCACAGTATATATGATGAAATCTATAGGTCTCCCCTCTGCTCTGTTTCACTGTGGCTAAAACTTACTTATTGTTTGATACCAACACAGATCTATGATGGCATCAAAACACTTCATTTCACTGCATTTATTGTGTTATTAAACAATAAAACATAAATGTCTGTCATCGTTAAATGATCTTCAACAATGCTCACATAGTGGAAGCAGAAATGCTTTCAGATAAATACATATTTTTTCCTCCCCAGTGGAGGCCTTTTCACACTCTTTTGATTGAAGTCGGCCACACGGTTGGTGTGATGGTTAGCATCCTTGCTTTTGCTGCAAGAAGACCCGGGTTCATTCCCACAAATAATAGTTATCCTGCAGTGAAAGAAAACCATCCATGTTCCTCAGGGAAACGGGGCTGCAAAGACTCTTTGTGCTTTCAGTCATGCAGATTTATCCATCCCACCACAGCAGCTCCTTCTGAACCCCTTTCTCTTTCACCAGGTTTAGTTAATCCTCTTGAGCAATCTACTGGCAGTTGTTGCACAGCATCCACTATTGTCAACAGCAGAGCTGGAGATGGAACTCATCACTGGGCTGTGTGTTATAGCTGCCATAAGGTTCAGAAACTGGAGGAGCTCCTGCATAGAGATAGATGTGTGTCTGAGGCAGGGTGGTGGGCAGCGCCGGCAGCCAGCTGTCTGTGTGATTTAACAGTGTGTGTAAATCAAAAGGGAGCCTGTGCTCGACCAGCCAGCCTCTTTTCAATCTCTCCACAAATCACACCACGCAGGCAGTGTGAAGGGGGTGATGGTGGTTGGGGGGGTGGGGGGGGGGGGGGGGGGGGGGGGTGCTATAAAAGCACCCCAAAATAATCATCCTCTGCAACTCTCTTTCTTATGCTTTCATTTATTAAGTAGATGAGCTGAAATCTGACATCCATCATGAGAGACACAGGGAATATGGTCGGCTCCCACAACAGTTTACATCACGCTTTTTCCCTCTTGATTTGTCATCTGTGGTTTCGTGTGTGTAGGCTGTCTCGTCCTGCTCATCAGTGCAAAGAAAACTGAGGTGGATAATTGCAAAATCACAGATAATAGCTTATAGAGGTGCTGCAAAGTTTTTACAATCCCAAGGTTGGGAGAGAATTTTATTTATGATGTATAAAAAAAAGGCTATTGAATTAGTACTCCTCCTCCTGTCAGACAGCCCGTGTTGAGTTAGATATTTGACTGAACAAATGCCCGGCAGCAGGCAACATGATGATTCACTACCTGCAGATTATTCCCCTGCTCTGTAAAGGGAGTTACCTCAGTGAGGAAACAGACTATGAAGGCTACATACACTCGTGACAGCTCCAACAGAAGCATAAAACATGCTGGACAACAATTAACTCTTCCCAAGCTGCCACACAAGAGCTACTGGTCAATATCTAGTTTAGAAAAACAATATTAGTTGTGTTTTAAAAGCCCCTTGTGTCCCTCTGTCCCACACAGCACTGAAAGCTGTTTTTACCGCAGCTCATCAATGCACAAAACAAGCACATGATTCAAATAACACGACAGGGTACGCACATTTAAACAGACACATTTTCAGCAAATGCTTGGTGGTAACTTCTAATATTATAACACAAGAGGCATTTATGTGGGTCTTAGCATAGTCCAAACATTAAGCTAGAGTTCATCAGTATTCTTAAGGGACAGTCCACGGCATTAATGAATTCAGGCAAGCATCCACTTTGTGAGATGGCTTTAATAGAGGGCTTCCCATTTTCATGAATGGAATGTTATAGATTTATTCAGATGGGATTGAACTGGAGTTACTACAGTACTGCAAATTATCTGGACAGAGACGCTAGGATTGTTCTCTGCTTGTCTTCAAAATTGTTTCTGAGTGCACTTAAGCTGCACCGCATCCAATGGTATTTATATTCCGTATCATGTCCATCCTAGGTACCGCAGGATTTTCCCCAGAAACATGTGCAAACCAATTTATTTGTGTGGAATTTAAAGTACACATCTCAGTTCAACTCTGCCCAAACTAGTGTAACAGAAAAAAGGGTTTTGTTGGAAACAGAATCATTTTCAAAAGCATTGTTTTTATTTGAATTAATGAAACACATTATTTATAAATGGCACATTAGAGTTACCAGGAGGATCTGTGATCACAAATGATATTGTCATTTCTTGTCATTTCTTCTGTCGTTTCTTGTATGTTTAGTATCAACAAACAGTTTAATAGAATTGCATCAAAAACTTAATATATTTTTGACACAGTGCTGTTATATTCAGGCATAATATCTTGGTTGGTCAGATACATAGATGAACTTCACCTTTTTAAGGTCCCATAGTTGTTTTGTTATTGTTTATAAACAGTTTAGAAATCCATAAAATACTATACTATAGACTATAGTCTATACTAACTACACTGTATATAGGGACATATATACAGTCTTTTTTCTTTTTTCTTGGTGGTAGATGATTGAGCAAGTTTGCTGTCCACACTGTAACGTACACAGTGAGACAGAGAACTCAAATACAGCGAAGACAAACAATCAAAGCCCAGTCCGAAATCCAAACACTTCAGTCCAGTGGGCAGGGAAAGTCACAAATCAGGCAAACAAGTTAGGCAAGGGCAAGGCAAAAAAATCCACAAATAAAAAGCAGGTCAAAGATCCACAAGCAAACAATAGGAAAAATGAAAGAGAGCAAAGTATACAATGGAAATAAAGACAATCTGGCAGGGACATGCTGCTGAAATACATATACACAGGCTGACTAGGTGAGAACAAAAGGGGCAGAAAGTGGCTGTGGTTGGATAAATGGCAGGAAGCACTAATAAAAGTCCTCACTAAAGACTGAATAAAAATAAAACTTTGAGTTTGGCAGTTTAGTCAGCGATGTATTGGTTCTTTTGACTTGGAGAGACTTCTTGATGGTTGAGAGGGTAAAGTTGGGGAAGAAGTGAGGATCTTATTAAAAAAAAGTTTTTAAAATAAAAAGTAAGAAGTAGAATATTTTTTTCCCTAGACATACATACAAACTGACTTCTTGTTCTTTGAGTCACCTTCTACTGGCCATTGAAGAAAATAATAACAAGACTATGTTTATTGTTTTATCAAGTGAAAAAAAAATGTTCTGCAGGCATAGTGAGTATTTCATTGCAATATCATACCGTTTTGTGAGTACAGACTGTGTGCTTTTATCTGTGGATGTAATGCATTCACAGCATTTAAATAGCAACTAGACTATATTTATAATCAAATAGGACATGAAAAATCTCCCTTTTTACATTGTGGGACCTTTAAAAAAAAGACATACGGTATGTTACCAAGGTAATATTGATTAGTGGCGATCTGATTTGGAAAGTTGATCTCCACAATGTGACCACTTAGGAAGAGACAAAAAAGTTATTGTCATTGTCCCCACAAGTATGTCAAAGACTCAATTACAAATTCAGCTTAACTTCACTGCAAGAAGCAGTTTTTACAAAAACAAGTTGCTCAATCCTTTTAGAACCAGAGAGGTTATTCATAGCTACAGCCATCTGGAATTAACCCAAGACCATTTTTCATTCAATGAGGATCATACATGCCCATACATGCTCAGGCCCAAGTGCAATATACATTATTAAAGCCTGTGCCAATGACGAGGACAATACAACGACCTTTAAGAAAACTGCTGAGTTGTTTCTTCCTCATATCAACCTAAGTGTGTATCAACACTGTATCAAACCCTTTGTTGCAAATTAGGCTGTACACTGAATGAAATGATTGATTATCGAGCAAATGGAAGTTGATGTTTCCAAATTGTTTGATAAATGTTGATCTGGGTTCCGAATGAGCAAGCATTCCACATTTAACCTGTTTTATCTGTAGACTTTGGGCACTCACTGGACACAGTTTCCAACAAAACAAACCAAACAATTGCAGCCTGAAAAACAGCCATAAACCTCTGTGCCACGTTCAACATCAGTTTTCATGAAAACTAGAAATGAGCAAAATGAGTGAAGAAAAACTGAAGCATGCATAACTGTTAAGGCTATAACACCAGAGACAGGCTGTCATAATTAAGTTATTCACTAACTACAAAAACAAGTTTATTTTGGAGAGATCCACTCACTACCGTATGAAAGAAAGTCAAACTGCTGCAGTACAATGTTTTATTCTGTTTTATTTTTAATTGACAAACAGACAGGAAAGAACTGGGAATGGTTAAAACTGCCTGCTACAGAACATGATTACAGATACTTAAGATTACAGACACCACTGTTATTACAGAGAAATGGTAATAACTACCCACTAAAAGCTTTCTAAAGTCAAAACTCTTCCATTGCAAAGAGGCAATTACTCTGCTAACTGAGACTTTCAGATTGTTCTCAATGGCCACTTTTGCAGAGGGAGCACCAGAGTAATGTTGTGCTGAATTCCACCACAAGCAAACCAGCTCTGAAACATTTATAAGGAAAATTGACAGCGTGACTTCCTGAATGGCTCTCTGCTGGGAGATGTCTACCTTCATGGCTTTCTGCCAGGAAGCATTACTGTGAGAGGAACTTTGTGGCTTCAGTTTTCAGGCACAGTTTGGTCCAGATTAGACACCAGATCTCCTTGGGTGGGTGTAGGAAACAGTCATCGTTCAATTGACCCTTTCACAACATTTACAGTGTGCAAAAAGGCAGAGAACCTTAAAGGAAAACATCTCCCATATGCAAATATTGGTGTTAGTTTCACAGTCGTAGAAAATGTTAAATGTTGAAATTGCAATGATAGGATTTGGTCTGTGACATTTTATTGAGTGTCTTAACAGAAGCACATCAATCAAAAGCACATCAATCAATAACATGTCTAATATTGAGACTTGCCAAGTGTGTGCAGTTATAAACAATTTCTTTATTACATAACTAATTATGAAACTAATTTTGCCCACTTAAAACACACTGGGTATTAAAATAATGACAATGTTTCTATTTTCTGTCTCGGTGCCCCAAATATCAGTTCACGGCCTCCAGCTGATTTCGGCTGGAACCTTTGCATGACACCAAGACATATTTTGGTAGGATGAGAACAAAGGAATTGCTTCAAGAAAACACACCAGTGTTTTTTGTACACAGATCTGTCTGAAGGAGGCGGACTCCAGCTGACAAGTGACAACCATTGTCATGAATAAAACATAATGTTTTCATAGAAAATAAAATCGAAGAATTCGGGGAGACTGATGCGTGTTGAGCGTGTGATGCATCATGAAGGAATTTTTAGTCGTGTCTACTCTCCCATGTTTCTTGCGAGTGTATAACATGAAGTTACTCCACTGTGCCTGCAGTCAAAATTAGCTAATTGGTCTAAGCTCTCAAGACTTTTAAATGAAAGGCTGTGATGTAGATTAAGGCAGCCCATTTTCACCCTGCTGATATGGCTGGTTCCTCTCCTTACAGACAACCCGCTCTAACTAAGCTCTGACAAAGACTCATATCCCCTTGCAACGCTTTGCATTGGACCATAATCTTACTTAGTTTCTTCCCTTTGTGATACAATTTACATTACTGCCAGGCTTTGCAAACATTTGGGCAAGAAGGATGTATGCATCTCCTGTTTTAATTATTTAAGGAGCTGGACCACAGTTAACACTGGTAAAATTAAACTGCACATTATCACACATTTATCAGTATGTCCTGTGTAATTACTGTATGGTTGAGCCTTCACAGCCAAATTGAGCATTAAGAGAATGCATGAGGAGATGCTGGGTTTGTTTTGCTGAGCAGTTGCAAAGAGGAGCTTTGTGTTGGTGTGTGTCAAAACAAGTGTTTATTTAAGTGCGACTGTGTATTTATCTATCTTCTTATTCTGTAAAGGGTCCTTGGGTATCTAAAAAGCTAGTTCAAATAACATGTATCATTTGTTATTATAATTTCTTCCTGCTTTGTCTAATATTGATGTTCACCCATACAAGTGCAACAACCCTCAGCAGTGATGAAGCTAAAGAGGATCTCTGGGGGGGGTTATTATTGTTGCATAGATTTGAAATATTATCTGATTTTATGTGATATGATGCAAAATCTGTGTAATGCAATGCAATCTAGACAACTTTAACAGCGACTCAAAGAGGATTCATAGCTTTTATATCATGCTTTCTAAAAAAAATCTCATAGAAGTTTTGTCATGGTCTGTCACCTTTGGACATTTGCTTTTTAATGGTATAAACATTTGATATTAGTGGATTTGTTGCTTTGCCTAGACTGTGTATTTTAGACTTTACTTTTACTTTGTGTATTCTTGTGTATCTACCAATATTTTCTAAATGCTGTGGATGGATGTTGATATTTTGTTGTACAATCACCTCAAGTGCTTTTTTTGGATTTTGTTTGCTCAGAAACTTGATTAAATCTGCTTTTGTTTTCAGACACAGTATTTTTGTGTATTACTTCAGTAATACTTTACAATAAAATTAAACAGTCATGAAGCAATCATTAGGAAATATGAACTAATGATTTCTTAATGGTTACTTAACCTTTTATTGTAAAGAATCACCATTACTACTGTGACAAACTGAGGACGAACTAGGACAGCTCTCTTGATAAGTCTGTATTACAGACTGCCATGTCTGTATCATCATGTCATGTAAGGAGAAGAAATTTCATCACAACAAACCTGAAAAACATGAGAATAATCAGAATAATGCTCAGACGATTTTGGTGTCAGTCAAGTAAATTACGTTATCAGTCCCATAGTCTGGATGATTGTTTTTTTAAATTATTATTCTGAGGTTACCTTCAAAGTCAAATTTGAGACCTACACAGAGACCAAAGCATAATATCTTTTTCAAAGATCCATTGGTCTTTATAGGCCTTTCACCTCCATTTCCTGCTGGTGATGTGACAGGAAGTACTTGTCTTTCACAGCGTATCTGATGTCATGTGATAATGAGGATGATGACGCTGCTAGACACAACAAGGTCAACACTTGCTGAAACAAATCTGTCTTGGGCAGAATGAATGCCATACAAATACAGCACAACTCATTGTTTGCTGGTTTTATGTAGGAAAACAGTTACATTCTATTTGTGGGTGTGTGTGAACATGGGATTGTACAAGCGTATGCTTAAGTTTATCACTGTCACATGGTTAGATGCTAATGTGGGCGGCTGTAGTCACCTTGTACGGGACCCTAGTGGTAGCCATGTAGTGATCGAAGGCACCGATGTTCCAGCCCCACAGAGCAGATGAGCACCCGAGGTCTTACATCCCAGAAACGGTCCAGCACCCAGCACAACCGGCACATCTCCCATCCAAGGGTTATCTTGTCCTCACTGTTATAAAAATTCATTGCTGATGCTCCACCCTCCCTTCCCCTTTTCTGGCTATGTGCATTTATTTTCAACAGAGCCATGGAGCCATGTCCATGCCGGGCTGCATCTGTTTTTGCATGCTTCTCACCATTCAAAAAAAGCCGGACCGATGTTTACTGATGTGTGGCCCCTCTTGCTCAGTGATTTCCTCTGACAACTGTTTTCCTCTGCTTCATTTTCAGCAGCTCTGCCATGATGAACTTAAATAATATATTGCTGCCAAGATCTTATAGCTGCTACCTGGCTAGGTGGTATGTGCATAGTGTCGTGAAGCAATTCGTCTTTTTGCGAGACCCAAGACTTTGCAAGATCTCCTGATTCTGAGGATTCTGGGTTGGCAGCCATGATATTGCAAGACTGATCTTTCCACTAACAGACAGTTAGTGGGGACAGCCCCCATTCCGCCCTCAACAAGCCATTACAATGAAGCCAAAGCTATTAAATAAGGGTAAAGTCCTGTATAGTTTTGCCCAAACTGACTGTTAGTGTGTATTTTTTCTTAATCAAGTCGAAGCCTGTTTAATTTTAGAGGGAGCTCTTCATCAGAAAATGCGTGGTTATCACCACAAATTGCCCCACACGCTCCCCTCCCATTATCTGTTGAGGAGCAGCAGAAAAAAATCAGTGGTGTTTCAGATCATTAGGTCAGGATTCTTTTGTTCACATTTTTATCTTGGAAAAACAAACCCAAACACAATGTGAAAAATACAATTGCTGTTTTCTCAAAAGATGCCTGCATATGAGCTACTTGCTAAACAAGCAGGTAGACATTTTGCAGAAGTCTCCTCTGAGAATGTTCCCTCCCACATTTAACCTCCACATTTAATCCAGAACGTTAGATTCCAGGGTCTAAAATTCTGCTCTTCTCTGATGACAAGTGCCGGTTTCATCATATGATGGTATTGCCCAATAAATAACTGAAAATGGTCTGCAGGTATACCATAAACATCCACTCCAGTTATTTATTGCCACACGCCCAACATCTCTCTCTCACTCACCTTTGAAATGAGCCTACTAACAGAAGCCAAGTCCTGCATCCAAAATGCTTCACTCACAGTCAATATACCAACCCAAATGCGAGCTTGTCTGGACAGTTACGCATTTGTAGACATCCTAATAAATATTCATATCTGGTGGCTGGACATCTGTGTTGACATAGCAGTCATGCAAATCTGTCTATTATAGTTATGGATCATTCACTGACATTAAAAGTGGGGTGGGAGAATATTTTATGGAGCATTTTTACTGTATTACTTAAAATCCTCTTCACACCCTGATCGTAACCAATTAATTAATGCATTGTCACAGAAATGAAATTTGTCAGTCATCTGTTGAGTGGACAGGACTGTAAAAACACCATCCAATCATAATGAACGACCCAAACAAAATAATTGGATCGTGACGCATCAATCAAACTGCCATCTACTCCTTCCTCCCTCTATGTGCGTCCTTCTCTTTGTGCACTAATCACGCATGTGCAAACACAGAAAAGACAATGTCAGAACTCACGCAGCGTTGTGCACACATATACACTTGTTTAATATTAGTAGGGACAATCTGGCTTTCTCCAAATATTGGTGAGGATACGTCCCCACCATCCATATCCAAACCTACACCCTGGGTTATAACGGCCCACTTCATGTTTTTGAGAAAAGCTATTGCAAAGAAAAAGGCTTATGCAGAGTGATCCAAGACCAGTGAACATCGGTGCTGCGTTTGAACGGTGGCAACAAGTGAAAGTCCAGAAAGGGCTGTAAAGTGATGCCACTTGGCCCAGTTTTACTGGACAGTTAGGGTAACTGTCAACTGTTATGTCTTTGTAATCATTTGAGAGCATTTGTTGTTTTCTGGCATTATGTTGTCAACATAATGCAATAACGCTCTTCGTGAACAACCGGAACATGTACCTGTGCTCTGTGGCTTCAGAGGGAAGTCTTAGGAAAGGGGCTTGGGCTTTGAATTCAAAATATAGTCTGCTTCAACAGTTTTTCCAGGATCTCCCACCCTACAATTAAAGGAATAAGATTTTTTGTTTTCTTTTTGTTTTTAGAAAATAAACAGAATAAAATGGTTGATTAAGATTTCAAATAAGCGATGAGTAGCACAATTCCCACAGCCCCATATCTCCCACATCTCTCTCACGAGTTATAAACACACTCAAGCTTTTTTCCATTTGGTCTTCTCCCCTTCAAATCCTCTACATAAATAAACCATACAAATGACAGGTGCATCCTGGGATATCAAACATGTCTAATTCTGAATAATTTCAGAGGCTGGGTGACAAATTCTGCCTTGCTCCTTCACTATGCATAGCCAGAGAGTGCAGGCATGCATACAAAGTAGGGTGTAGATTTAGCTTGGCTTGCTGTAGCATGACTCCCTCGCTCCCTGCAAACCACCCCGCACTTCCCTCTATGCCTTCCTCTGACTTCTCCATGCAGCCCCAGCTCCTGAACCTCAGAGGACATGCCCTCTGAGGTTCCTGTCTGCTCCTAAGTGTCTTCTGAGATCGCACATCTCTGAGATACACAGCGCCGGCAAGAAAAAATAAAAATCACAAAAAAAAATTGATAAAATGTATTTGCCATAGAAGACAGCATAGGATTACTATTCATCCCTACTCCTCCCCCATATGTATAAACATCCAAGTGAGCTTAATATTTTAAAATTCATGAAACACATTCACACTGGAAAGAAAATAAATGTTGTTTAGTCCCACAATGGGGAAATTTACAGCGTAAAAGTAGCAAAGACAGTAAAGTTAAAGGTAATAAACAATAAACATTTCCACATCCATAAATGTACAATATAGACAAATATCAACTATTAAGATTATAAAAACAGAATATAGGGTATAGACAAAAAAAGTTACCATAATAGATACAATATGAGCTTGATTTTTACAGTGTAAACAAGGATTGCACATGAAAATTTAAGTGAAATTACAATGTCACAATGCACAAACAATGAGTAACATGTTATACTGTAACATGTACACTGGTCTACTGAGAGCAGAGTTCGTTGTACATTCTAACAGCAGCAGGGATGAACAAACTTTCATACGACTTAGACATTTAGGATGTCTTCAGTCTGTCACTGAAGGAGCTGTCCGGTGCTGGGATGGTGTCCTGCAGGGGGTGGGACAGGTTGTCCTTCAATGATGGTAGCTTGGCTATTATCATTCTCCTCTCTCCCACCACCTCCTCTGAGTCAAGGGGCCACCCAGGGCACCAAGGTGGCTTTTCATATCAGTCTGTCCAGCCTCTTCTGCAGTCGAGATACCACTGCCCCAGCAGACCATTTCAAAAAAGGTGGCTCAGGCCACTACACAGTCACAGAAGGTCTTAAGGAGCGTCCCCTTCAGCTTAGTCTCCTCAACAGTTAGAGTCAGCTCAGACCCTTCCTATAGAGGGTAGCAGCATGGTCCCTCCAGTCCAGTTAATTGTTTAGGTGGACACCAAGGTACTTATAAGATGTCACCATCCATCTCACTGTCCATTTCTAGGATGTTCACAGGTGTGTTTGGGGAGGGGGGGGACCCAACACCTGGTAGCCTCTACCTGCTGAGGTCCTTGGGGTAACTCCGCTTCAGGCTCAAGTTGAAGATGATCCCCATAATCCTGCACAGCTGGTCAGTGCAGATTTTGGGCGGGGGGGGTGCTGTGTGTGCAGCCTCTTACTACAGAGTGCAGGACGTCACAGGCTGCATCAGCATTAGCAGAATAGCCAGGGTTAGCCGTGTCTCCATGACCAGCATGATAGTGCACTGCTGGCACTCCCTCTTGTGCTGGGTCAGCACCATTAACTGATTTTGTTCAGAATAGTAAAACAGTTATGTAGTGTTTCCCCCATGTGGCACTGTGCTCCAACATGGCTCCCCCATCGCCTCCTTCTCACCTCATGGACATCAGATCAGGTTGCTCCATGGGCAGGACAGCCGATGCTTATTGTAAACAACAGGACCATGGCTGTACACAGGATCCCCAGACATGATCGGGGACGAAAAACACAAGTGTACTTAGTGTCTATGCTACACAGTTTAAAGAGATAAAAAGAAAAAGTAGGAAAGGTAAGAAAAAGGACAGTTATATTGCCTAATTACCCCACTTGGCATTAACCTGTAAAATCTGCTGCCTCGAGGAATAACAAGTCTTACCAAAATAATTGATTAAAAAAAAAAAAAAAGAAAGAAAGAAAAGAAAAGCAAGGTGGGAGAGAAAGTTCTGATTTGGAAATGTAAAGCCTTTTACAGGTCCAATGCCAAATTCTGACTCAGTGTTGTCGGCCAAGCTGAGGCCATGACTCACACTGCAGCTCAAAACTTCCAATACTGAGTTTCGAGTTTGCTCCAAGGCCTCTGAGGTGCTGTAGAATAACTTCTTAATGATAATGATAAGGCAATGTACTGTAAAAATATCCATGAATAAAAATAGTGCAGGGACTGACACCAGGATTATTAGAGTCTAACATTTGTACAAAGACAAGACCGGTTCATGCCTAATAAATATTGCACAAAATTCTTAAATAGACACTATATTGTGACTATATGAGCTTGAACAGTTCAGAATTTCTACACTTATCTAAATTATAAGAAATGTTTCATACCCAAAAATACAAATTACTGAGACATATCTCTGATGTGGCCTTTGTGAGTGTTACATTTTTCTTCCGAGATGTATTTATGTTTGTAAGGTCTGTTGATACTTTGATTGATTGATTGATTGTTTATTTGCTAAAAGTAACAGTTGGATTCAGTGTTGTTGGGAGTACCGAAGAAAAGGTAACAAAAAGCTATAATATACAGTATAAAATAAAAAGCCAAAAGCATTAATAAAATGAAATGATGGAGGTTATATAAGCCTATGTCTATGGTGATAGATATATGACCATGGAGTTCAAATAAATGTGGCTATTGTTTTAAAATATCAGTATCATTTCTGTGGACTGAATCTTTTCCTCCTTAAATGTAACAAACTATATTTACGCTGTGAACTGCTTGGAGAAACAAAGAAAGTCCTCCTGCCTGCACACAGACTCCCATTAATTCCAATTTCTCTGATCCCATGCACAGTAATAGATTTTAGGGTCTGGTTGCATAGATTACAAATAGCATATAATGTATATGGTTAAAGAATGTGTTTGAATAAAACCATTCTAAGTGTTTTCCAGAATTTTAGATGCCTTTTGCATGACTATAATATGTCATCTTCAAAGAGGACATATTATAAATGGATATTGTTTAAGCTATTTTCTGCTTCTATTGCAAAAGTCTTGGTGATTGGTCAACCACTTCCACATGTCATAATCTCATACCCCTTATACTCCTCAGTATTTTTGGGATTGCCATAATTTTACACATTTTTGGGTGAAACTGGACCGACAGTTGATTAAATATAGCAAAAACCTGTTACTGTAATGTCAGATAACAGTTGAGTTACAGCTTAGCAACTACAAAAACATTGCTGTGATTGTTTCAAACCAAAAAAAATCAACTAATGATAAAGCATATTCACTTGTGTTGTGATCAGGAATCCTCTGTATTTCCTGAATGGCCAAACAAATCTTTGAAGACCAAATGCTTTTCTATGTATAAAAGCTTCTTTCTATTAAAGTAGCTGTTTACAAAGCAGTCCTTGGAGAAGTGCCATGAACACCGGTTGGGCTTGTGTTGAGCAATACTGTTAAAAATAAATTTTAACTACTGGCTCTTCAACTCGCTGTCACCGTCATGTGGCACTGACTAAAGAGAAACCTTGCCCTCACATTTACTAACACGGCGTTTCCTCGACATCGTAATACTAATATCCAAACTCTTTAGAACCTGACTCCACTCTGTCTGGGATCATGTCCAGTCCGGGGGGGGGGGGGCGGCGCATCCTCATCTGTGTGGGCGGCGAACATCCTCATCTGTGTGTTTGTCACATCAGTGTCATTGTGTTATCATGACGTTATGGAAGTAACTGTCTGAAAAGTGACTGGCCATTTTCTGGGAGAATCTTAGGGAACATAAAAATATATATAATGCACTAGATGAAAGGAAAATCCTGAAAAGAATAACACGGTTCTTTTAAAATTCTGTCTCGGGCCCCAACCTGTCTTGTTTGAAAAGCCCACAGCACAACAAAAAGAATGAAGGGCAAACTACAATATGGATCGATGATTAGATTGATTTTTTTTTATGCACTTTTTACTTGCACACGCACATTAAAGAACACAACTGTGTCAAATTCTGTTAAAATTCCTCACACCTTCAAGACCTCTACCCTCACAAAAGAGCAGGTTATTAAAATAGTATCCAGGAAGCGAAATGTGAATTTTTCCTCCTGCTTATGGTTTCTTGTTTGAGCAAAGACATTTACAGCAAATGCTGCAGGTTTCCTGGTGCCTGTGTTTCGTAGTTTGCAGTGGAAATTTACATGCAAGTGCAGAACCACTTCCTCTTTGTATGCAAAAGGCCACCATTGTTCTCTGACACACTTGGGAAAGGGAAGGGTGAGCTGAGGAGTCCTGTCACCATTAGATGTCACCAAGTCTCTCACACTGGACCTTTATAAATATCAAACCTTTCAAAGACTTTCAAGGCCAAATTCCTTTCACTTCAAGGACCAAATCCTTTAAGCTTAAGATAAAAGTTGATCCCGTTCGCAGCACAAATAAGCATCATAGCGAGAATCCACAGGATTTTCAGAAAATAGTTAAAAGAGATGTTTACATGTGAAAAAGTCTCCGGAATTTGCAGAGTAATGTAAATTTGTAACAGTAATACAGACTGATGTCTTCTGTAAAGCAGCTAAGCAAATCAACATGTTACACATTACACTGCCGATTTACAAATATTTAATTATGTTTTACAAACATGTAGACACAACCAAACTTCATTCTCAGTTTTTACTTTAAATACAATTCAAGCAGATTCAATGACCAATGTCTTTCAAAAACTTTCAAGGATGTTTCATAGGCTTCCATCACCATAATTGTAGCCAAATTCTGAATTTAATGACATTTACTGAAATGGGTACATTTGTACATAATTGGATTATTTTATTGATTGAATGTTGCATGTAGTTTGTAAACATGCATACTTTAAAATGAGAGACATTATTCTATATTTGATTATTATTCTATATTAACTTGATTTATAATGTCTCATTGCAGGGCAGCAGGTTGCAGTGTGTGCTGGTTCATCTTATTCCACATCAGTGACTATAGTTGATGCTGAAAACAGAAATACAACTGCTTCACTTTAAATAATCCTCAAATGGTCCTTGGAGATTGTATCAGAGAATGAATCAGAAATTCTACCATACTCTGGTCAGAGGAGAAGTTGATGTTTTCTCATTTCTTCCTTAACTCCTCATTAACATTCTTTTTTTCTCCGTTTCTATTGTTATTTTCTTTTCTTTAATTCTGTAATTTATAATTTATATTTGCTTTGAAAAATGAAAATGATTTATCACCATTTTGAATATGTGCCTTTCAAACTGATGGTGTTGGTACAGCAATTTGATTGATGGAATATTGTGGATATTTTGGCACTAAAGTGAGTCCATAATATCCCTTCAGTTCTGTCTTTGCGGAAGCTGGAAAGCGAGCACTGTTGAAGAAGTAGGCCAGTGCAGATAGTGACAGCGCCAGTAAAACTGTCTCTCATTTATGAGTCAGGAAATGTCCATCATCTCTGCAAAAAATGTGTTGAAATATGGGGGGGGGGGCGGACATTATGTTCATTAGTCATATTTTCTCACATAAAAAGGTGAAGAGGCTTCAAGTTTCTCTTCAGATATAGGAGTTTAATTAAAGAATAACCTTTCCTTTGTTGTTGGTATAAAAATAATGTTGGTATTTCTCTATTAAATCTCAGACTCCAGCTTCGCATCAATAGTCTGGGACTATATTTTTAAAAACAAGCTTGATTTTCACAAGCGTCACCTCAAAGCAGGCTGATAACACCAACTCATCATGACAGGACATGTTAATAGATGTCAGAGGAAAAAGTTTCCTCTCCTGCAGCCGCACACAAGCGACGCAGGGACCGCGTTAAACCACAGTAACCATGGTAATGTGCATTACCTGACAGCGTTGGTCATATCTGACAGTGTGGTGGGTGTTGCATTATGCAGACGAGACATTTCGGCATGCCGCTGACAGTCATGCTGTGGGCAGTGACAGTGACCACCCTGACATCTCCCTGTGGCGGTGTTACAGTATGTACGCACAGCTCAGGTGCAACATGGGCAGATTTGTAAATGCCGATACATGCTGTGCCAAATATGCATCAAGGAAAAAAAAATTGATGTGTAATTGCTGCTGCTGTTTTGTGTGTGTGTGTGTATGATTACAATGGATGAGCAGTATTAGGAGAATGTTGCTCATGTCCAGTAAAGTTTATTTTATTTTTTTTTTAACCAGACATCAACCAAACAGTTAGAAAACTTTGTCCTGATATTTTGCATTTTTGCGATAAATCTAAGCCAAATCATGACCCAGACTAATTTTAAATAAGCTTGCCTCATTTTTGGTGCTTCTTGCATAAGGCTTGCGGCTTTTTTTGAAAATCCTCGTGCGACTCAACATTATAGTTTAATGGGGCTTTAATGGGGTTAGAGATGGACATGATTAATTGATGTTTTGTGTAATATGTGTAAACAGTCTGCAGTATCAATTGGGTTGTTGGGTTGAGTGAATCATCTTATGTTTCTGTTCCACGACAACAGTTTTTTGACATTATATTTGCACATAGCTTCACTTTCTTTATTCATCCTGCCCATAAGCGGTGGAACAAATTGCTAAAAAGATTATATTAGATGATTATTAGTGTTTCTGCTGCTTTTTGAAGAAGGAGGTGTTAGGAAATATTATTAGATGTATATTTCACAGACCATTGCATGTTTTTTGCCTTGCAGTTTGTATAACTTACATTAGGTTTTACTTTATATGAAAAAGTGGACATTTCAAACTTTCATCTTTGTTTTTTCCACTGCAGGACATAAATAAATAAATAAATAAATAAAACAAACCTACTTGTGTCACTGTAATTCTATTTGGTGAATCCAAACCTTGAGATTAATGTCAAAACAGGATCAATTTTCTATGCCACAGATATTCCAAATCCACACCCCGCAGCGTGAATACACAAGGCCACAGCACAACCAGCAATGCTGCACATCATGACTTATGTCTGCACAATAAACCATCTTTTAAAAAGAAGAATTTCAAGCAGACAGGCTGGGGATGTATGATAGATTAGTTGTGTCAGGTTTTATATCACCCATTTAAGTTGTCATCCTCCACAGCAAACAGCCTTGGAGGCAGACAAAGTTCAGTGGATTTCAGCACGACCAGCACTCTTCTTCCTTGTCTGATTGAAATCAAGCAGTTGAATATGATTGAGAGATTACAGATGTATGACAAAAGCCAACTGCAGAGAATGAACTGCACAGTGTAGACAGCACATCATCAGCCTCTGCAGACATCATGTCCATACCAGTGTGCTCCACTGTGTCTGTCCTTCTCCCACAAGATATTCATCAATATCAGCCATTCTTAATAAACCCATTCTGGATTTCTCATCGTCTCTTATTTGAGCCTTACCTCTCGTGGCCCACCCAGCTGCATCCCCGCCTCTCTAATGGCATTTTCTCATATCAGCTGGATTATCAAATCAAAATTCCAATGATGGATAAATCTGCCTGAGCTGATGCGCTGCAGTGCCGCCTGCTGCTATCAATCACCGTGTTGCCAGGTGATTGTTTCCTGTTGAGATGTATGACATTATGAGGTCTATTTGCTGGGAAACAACAGTGACAATCGCTCACAGTCATGTTTCAGCATTGTTCTCCGTTACATTTTCTATGCTTTCCTGGAAAAACTGTTTAGATCTCATTATTTCTTTTATTCAAGTTGTTCTCTCTATGAAGACCAGAGCCCTTGAGACAGGGTGGCTGTGGATCAGAAGGGTTTGTGTTTAAGAAACCCGACCATAAATTGCCTCTGTGCCATGATTACGCGAGAGTGTGTCAGGGATGAATGTGGCAGATATTGTAAAGCAATTTAGGTCGTCGATAAATCTATAAATGCTGCTGTGTGTATTTTAAGTGTACTCCAGTTACCATGTACCATTCACTGTCTTAGGTTCTGTTTTTTAATGATAATCATTGCTGTATGTAGAAAACATACATGCAATGTACATACAATTCAGGAATCTCTGTTTCACAAAGTCCTTGAGACTAATGCAGTCAAAACACGTGATGGCAGCGTGACTGCATCCACTTCTGCAAAGAAAAAGCATGTTGACACCAGCAGAGGGTGGATATCACTAACATTCAAACCATGGACAATATTGGAAACAATGGAAAGTTGTCTTTAAAAAAATGCAGGAGAACAACAAAAAAAGCCATTCAATTCTGAGTTGGAGAGAGAGGCTGATCCCACCAGCTGTGAAGCTCCACAACATGGTCCTCAATGGTTATTGTTATATTATTAAATGAGAACTCAGGGCTCTGGGATTATCTGTACACTGATGTTGACATAAACATTCTGTTACTTTGTATGACCCTTACCAAAAATAACGACCACTGTACATAAGCTGTGTCTGTATCCGTTTTGAGAAATATTGTTCTCGTCCGATGAGTTCAATCTGAATAAAATGTTCCATTAAACATTGATATTTGACTTTGGTGTGAATATGTTACATCTGTCTCAGGTCAGGTTTTCTTTTTCTCATGTTTCTTATTTTTGTCTCTGCTCTCTGCCAAGTGAGTTTTTTTTTGTAGTTTTGCCCTATTTTACTACCTGTGTTCCAAATCCTCTCTTTATCTACTAAACTGAAAATTTCAGTTTTCTGTATTCAAGGTCAGATCGGTGTTGTGTTGAGTCCTGCATTTAGCTGAGCTGCGAGCAGAATAATTTCGTTGTAACAATTCAAGGGGTCTGCATTTTTATTATCAGCTATCAGTGTTTCCTCGTGCCATTCTGAGCTGCAGCTACTGAATACAAATAAAACCTGTCAAAAGTCTTCATTCAAATACGGTGCCATAATAGTTACTATTATGTATTTATTTATTGTGACGAACTTTGTCCTAAAACAAGACACAAGGAAAGTCTGGAACAAATGCTTAAATCATTAGTTTATTGAAAACTCTTTAGTCCCCGTCAAGATTTCGTATTCATGATTTTTTTTTTCCATTAATATGATTGGTGGGTTGTATTTAGGCTGTTGACAGGATTAGATCTGATCCCCTTCAGTTGTGCAGAAGAAGGAACCACGGCGACAAGCTGCATCAGTGAGACCTTTGCGTCTTGCATCTTATTTCACCTGCAGCATTTTCAACATTTAACCTCACTGCCCTGAGATTTACTATACATTAATTATTATTCAGCTTATGAGTAGTAGAATGTGGAAGGATTTTTAACACTAATTTCACTTTTGGATTAGTTATTCAGCTTGTGCTGATTACATCATTTAATTCACTTCTCTCACAGTGTTGGCAACATGGCAACTTGGGAGGCTGAAGTTAACAACTTGATTTGTTTATATTCTCTGCAAAACCTTCCCAAAAGCAGTCAATATGTGTAGCAATGCAACTAAGATGATAAACACGGTTGAATGATTAATTCTGTCTTTTTACTCTCTGCTAATATTGAAATTAGCATGCTCTGGAAGGTCCATTATCCAATTAAACACACGGGATGCTGGTATGCTTGGGAGACTTTAGAGCCTGTCTCAGTTTGGAATGAAATCCATGACTGAGAAATTCAAATTAAATTATTTGGGCTTTAATGATGCAACTTCAAGGCTAACGTGACTAATAATTGAACCACAGTGCACAAAGCATTTCACATTTAATTTAATTCAACCAATGATGTTAGATTAGCTTGACGTTAGGCAGTAAGTTATTCACAAACTTGTATAAAGAGTCACCTGGGCTCACTTTTACAACGCATTCTCCTCGCTTCACATGAAAAAGCGACAAAGTAAAGTTTAAAGGTCATAGCTGAAATTGCCTGGTGCCTGCAATAACATTCAAGAATATAGACATGGGGGGGGAAATGGGTTATTTATGACCCATGCTCCCAGCAAAATGAGCAAAGCACACATAGTAACCTCATGCATATCTCAGGGCAGATAAACCACGGCACTTCACATATAACGAAATCACAATGTCCTTTTGATTAAATTAAGGATCTTAACTCGTGCGTGTGGCTGAAAGAGATTCTGAGGTACGCAATCGATTCCCTTAGGCTTTTGACGTCTAGAAATCGAAGACATTTCTGGAGAGGGATGTAAATAAACAATACAACAGTGGGAGGGAAGACGCAAAAGATAAACAGGGAGAAAAAGGGACCGATCTTTCTCAAATGAATAACATTTGAAAAAATAGAGCCTAGTCTGTGCTGCATGATGAGTCAGACACAGCATATTCAAAATTCACTGGTGTTTTGAATAGCTATTTATTTTGCAGATAAAAGACTACATGTTTAAAATACTTATGTCATCCCTGACGTGTAAAATCATCACTGGAATAAAGATTAAAATACATTTTAACATTACACTCATGATTTAACTCAACAAAAATGTGCAGCACATCACATGTTGATTTAAACGTCCGTATGGGTTAGGGCACACAAAAGCTTTCATTCGACTTTTGTTCTCCAATTTGTTAAAATCCATGTGAATGAGGACCTCATCTTTCATTGTACAATTCAAAGAAAAAGGGTTGCAGTGTTTTGCAATTTTAGTGATTGTGTATGATTGGATTTCAGCGTTTCTTTTATTTCATGCTTTATCTTTTAGGATTTGCTTACATGAATACTAATATTCAAAATACCTTTTTTTTTTAATAGCTTCTGTGAAATTCAGCTCCAAATCAATGCCAAACTGTATTATACTCTAGTATTTTAATGCTTCTTGTTTTTTCCATGAACATTTTTGATTTTACTGCTTCTTTTATAATGGTCCAAGCACCAATTGTTTTACTCCACGTTATCATTATAATTACTTCTAAGGATATCACGCTTCTGATTGTCCTGATGGTGCCAAGTCACATGCACAAGTATATAGTACTTACAGAAAAAAGTGATCTGCATCAGCATTTTTAAGGTTTTTGCAAACAATACTCTTATTTTCCTACTTTATTAATGTATCTTATTTGTATGTTATTGTTGGTTAGTTAGTTAATATCGCAGTTAGTGGCGTCAGTAATTATTTCATATAGGCACAATAACAACATAAGAATATTTTAGAATCAGAGCAAACTAAATACAAAATAACAAAGCAGAGCGACACAGGTAACATCTCTCTGTTTCTGATGCACAACCCTTCAAGAACAACACATCACTCGAAGAAAAAACCTCGGCATTATTTAGTGAACGTCTAATCAGCCACAGCCAAATAAAGCAGCGCTCTGTGTCTCACAGCTTCTTCTCTCTCTCCTGCTGTCGATCTGTTGTTGACCGTCACGCTTCCTTCACTTTCCTGATGTTTCATTCTTGTCTGAGGTTTGCAACAAAAACTGACGATTGAATTTGGGCAGAATGGTCAGTTTATAACAGCAAAAATCAAGCATGCCAAGAAACAGAACTTTATGTTCAGGAGTCACACAACTGGTAATGGTTCTAAAACCACAGTTTAGACACAATTGATTAGTTAAATCTTAGTTCACAAAAAGACTCACTTACTCATCTTCTATCACTTTATCCATGGAATTATAAAAATACAACAATAGGACAATCACTTTTGTTTTCTTATGGAACAAATCAATCCTTGTCGCTTGTCTACCTCATCGTGAATGGACACCTGGATTTCTGCACCCTGGTGGTCCGCAAAGTCACAGTGGGAAACCCAGGTTCAACAGAATCATGATCCTCCCTATGTTTCCGAGGCTGAATTCAAACCTCAGGTGATAAAAGATAAAAAAAAATGCTAACATTAATATCATTACATGGTGTCTAACGATACTGTACGTGCTTATTCAGTGACATGACATTTGCAGTACAGGAGCCTGGTCAACGACGCTTGCAGCTTTATCATTAATTTTATTATTATTATCATTATTATTCCACCTTGATCAATAAGCCTATTTCATTAAGTGTAATTGTAAGCTATGTATTCCAAGTTGTTCATCACAGTGGATTAAAGGTGCACAGCCTTTAATTTAAAATTCTCTCAGACCAATACTTCTAATAGAAGTTAAGTCAGAAAGGAGTTTATCACCCTCCATTCAGTCTTCATTATTCTGCTATTAATTCTTGCTCTGAGTGAAATCCTGTCATGGTCTGTGCTTTGAATGCAGAGTCCCACTATATCAGAGGAAGAGCTACTGAAGTCCGAATAACAGCTTCATCCACTACATCCTCTTTGTTATATCAATCTCTTTGTTGGCTCCATGAAAGCCGTGACACTGGCTCACTCAAAAACAATCATTCATACAAATTTCATCATTCAACTGTGAAGTGCGTGTGTGTTCTTGTATTGGGGGCTTTTGGTAAAGTGAGGACATTCTGGCAGGTCCTCACATCTTAAAAGACTTTTTCAGTGTTAAGACCTGATTTCAGGGTTAGGGGTCAGATTAGAATTGGGTTAAGGGGATAGGGAATGTATGCGGAATGAATGAGTGTCTGTGTGTGTGTGTGTGTGTGTGTGTGTGTGTGTGTGTGTGCGTGTGCGTGTGCGCAGAAACCTAAGGTGATAATTCACTCAATTTATGCTCTTCCCACAGCCGACAGAGTATCAGCCAATGAAGAATCAAAGATTCCTCCTCTTATCTGTGGTCATGGTTAGTTGTGAGAGGAAGTTTATTATTACCTGTTTACAACTGCTATAAAATTGTTTTTCAAGTTATTGGAGAGCCTTCACATTTAAGGAGAGGAGTAAATGTACCCAAGATGCAATGATGATGATGATGATGGAGTGTGATCTTATTAGGGGGTGTTCACAGACATACTGTGGTCACATTGAACCCACATGTGAAAGAAATTGCATTATCAATACACATGCAATCTTCTGCTCTTTTAATTTTTTGGGTGTTGAGAGGTAAGAGCGTGTGACATGTGCTGTAGTTAATGGCTCTCCATCAGATCTTAATGTGGAGGTCATTTATTACCAGATGTGAATCCACTTCAGTTAAAAACATACAGAAGATGGACAGAAGAAAAGATGTATCCTAATGCTCAGTATGAATGGAGCCCATGTTATACAAAGTCATTAAACTGGGTCACTGACTGTAACTCTGAGTGTAGTTTTATTTAGAGCACTGACTTTAATTTGTATGAAAAAGAAACCCATTGTATATGCTATTTTGTTCATTTGGCCCAGGGATCTGACATTGAAAGAGGCCGACACTGTGGAGGGACTACAGAATATTTTGTAATTAATTAGAATTATTATCTTCTTGGCATCAGTCCCACGATCTAGTCCATGATTTGTACCGATACTGGAGGTGTGAGCAAAGGTGAACATATAAAATGTCAAGAATAACAGTCATAAAAAACACTCTCCTGAAAGGCAGGAGTGAAGTGGGGCTATAGCACTGCTTGATGCTTTGTTACATGTGGTGCACTTTATCAACTCGGCACTCACTCATCCTTACTCACTTGTTCATTTTTGATTTATCACTTAGGTAAAGTAGCAGCAACAAAGCTTCACTTTCCACTTTATCAATAGTTTTTTTTCTATTAAAGACAAGATTTAGATGAAACTATTTCAGGACTTAATTTGTTACAGAGCTTTTTCTTCTTATATGAATCTACTGCTATGCTCAATTTCTATCAAGCTGGTGATTATACTTATTATTAGCAGTTTCTCATGGCTATTCTTATTGCCTTTCAGTTTTGAACCACATTCTCTTTTTTATTTAGTTAGAAATTACAGGGAATAAGGAATCCATATGTCAGTAACACTGTGCTTTGAATGGGTGGTACAGTTCAGCATACATTTTTGTAGTGAAGTGCAAAACTAGATTTGACAGTGAAAATAATTTAACAACAATCATGACTATTATGAGACAAGCTTGCAAAAAGAGAAAGATAATACTTTTCATTCAATCATATAGAAATGTTCAGAGTTTCACTAAAATGTACTCTTGATGAAACAATGTCACTTCTATGAGAAGGAAATGCCATTAACCGATTTTAAATGTACCAATTATTGCACTGAATATTACATTTTAAATGTCTGGCCATTTGTGATTTGGGTTCGGAGTTATTGCTGACATGCAAGTGGCACTGTCTGAAAAAACATCTTTGTTTTAGTGTAGCCTTTGGCACAGCATTTTCCTCTATGCAAGTATTTACCATTACAATGCAGAGAAATACAAATGAAAATAATTAACCTACATAACTGGATGAGTCTGCAATTTTCAACTCTCATTCTAACTTTCCTACTGTCTCCTTTCGAGTCTCAGGCTTCATTTGCAATAATATATGATTTCAGGTAATAGTTACATAATCGGGTGTTGCAGTAGGATGATAACACGTTCTTGTGTTCATCACTCTTTAAATATCTCTCCACAAAGTGGGCTGGAGGAATTCATTTGAAAAGTGCGTATTTTAAACTAGATAATAACCCAAAAAGGATATTTAGTGAGGGACCGGACCAGCTAATTATAGGCAACTATAGTACATTCAGCACACTGTGAAAAATTCTTTTTAAAATTATGCAGTAAATTACTTTTCGTGATAAATCTTCCATTCTGACCAGCTCTGCAATATGAAACCCACACTTGTTCATTTAATTCTATTACACCGTACGACTGAAATATTGTAAGTCTGCAAGAGCCTGTAACATGAGAGCAGCAGCTTTATCTGCAGGCCATGTCCTCATGCGCATAATCTGTGCTTCAAAACATATGATCAAACATCAGATTAAAGCTGGAAATATATAATTGATAAAAAGATAATTTCAAAAATGTTTTTTTGATTTATTTTTGAAGTGATGATCACATTAATCCATCTCCTTTGAGCCAAATCTGGGCTGAAAAGATTTCTTTTCTCCATGAATTCCTTTAATGGAGAGTTTGACCTGCAGATGTGCAGAATAGAGTGTCAGGCAAGAAATTCAAGTGGACACATGGGCAAATTATGGCACTGTGATCCAGCCCATGGACCGGCTTTACTAGCTCACTAAGTCTTCAAAGGCAAATTGCAAATGACAACATTATGAACCTTAGAAACCTCAGACACTTGGCCAGATTACTGATTACAGACTTAAAATGAAATGACACTCGGGCTTTGTAGAATAATCTGTTAATTTAATGCTAATGACTGAATGTTTCACATCAAACTACTGTATCTATACATAAAAGGCATTTATCTATCAAAACACAGCTTGCCTTTTATTTTTAAGTGCATTGGAAAAACATGTAGCTTTGCTTAATTGGTCTTTTCCCTGCTTTTTCATCGCAGGTGCGGATGTTACTATATAAAGCTCATATTGATGTACATTTCTATTATTAGGATACACCCCTGAGATAAACCATCTAATTGTCGGGTTCTAATATAAAAAAGACACAGCAATAACAAACAGAAAACATACACATTGTTTAGAAGAGACAAAAATAACAACATACCCAGTTACAACCTCTTTATATATCCATAAATACGGACTCTAGGTTTCAGTTTTATACTTGCTCTTGGCTTCTTTACACTAAAACATGTAAATATTATGCATGACGACTACAGGAATGGGCTCAATTAGAATGATCTAATAATAGGTGCTGTCATAATTCAGTGAGTGGCTTTTCGCCTACTTCATGTGTCAGTGGAAAAAAATGTTGCCCTTCCCCGATGTGTGATGTGAACATCTAACTTTGTCATTGGCTGAAGAAACAGGATACATTGATGTATGTGACAACATTTGTGGAGACAGGATGATGGCAGAAGACAAAGATTTGAATGTTGAGAACACACAAGAGACAACCGTTGGCGCATGGAGACGTATTAATCTAGTCTAAATTTCACATTGATCTGACACAGACAAGCAAAACAGGAAATGAGATCTAAAAACCAGCTAATAAGAGCCACAAGGATACATGAAATACATAGCATGCACATAGTGAACGCATGTTACATAGGTGTAACAATGGCAATTTGACAAGGAATTAAAACTACTTGGCTTTACGCACACACAAACCGGTTTCCATTTACCGATTTCAGAGGACATTGCATTGACTTACATTAATTTCCTGGAGACTTGCTCTAAACTTAACCATAATTACTAGTGCTCTAACCCTAACCCTGACCCTAACCTTAATGAAACCCTAACCTCACTCTAACTTTAAACATGTCTTCACATTAAAATGTATTAATTACATTTTTGGGGACATGATTGTTGTCCCCACAAGGAAGACAAGTCCCCATCAGATAAGTTTGTTGACTATGTACACAAAGTTAGGTCCCCACAACATAAGGAATATACAGAACCTGATACACACACACACACACACAGACAGACAGACACACTCACACAAAGGCAGGTAGTGAAAAGACAGGAAATGCTGGTATAACTCACAATAAAACTAAAAGTGCAGAATCGATCAAATGACACATTACAGTTGAGAGTCTGCACAGATGTGATTCCTCAGCAGTGCTGGCAGAGCAGATGTGCAAATAACAGTGTGACAGAGCATGTGCGGGAGACAAAGTAGCATAAGCTGAGTCCATGCTGCCTCCTCTTTGTAATTGTGGCCGATGTGACAGGAAGCGTTTTAGAGCCATCTGGATTCTGGTTCAAATGACCATCTGAGGTGTTTTACTGGGCCTGTGGCTCGGCTCACTGTCTGGATGAAGAGACGCATTTTGCAAGATGGAGTTTGGGCTGTTTCCCTCCCTCACAGTGGGGCATGCATAGTGGATAATTAGTATTAGTACTGTTATGATTATGATGATGGCATAGAAGAATATAGAATGTAGAAAATTTAAATTTTATTTTAACAATGATAATGCAGGGAATCCAATCATAGACTGCTCAAAAAAATAAGGGACCGCCTAAATCACACACAGAAAAATTGATGAATAAAATATGTCAGCTGAAAATCTTTAATGATATTATTATTAAGTTGTATAAAACATCCATCAGTGGAAACCAAGATCACAAAACCACTCAGATCTGGATTCAAAATCAAAGATATATATCATGGATAATGGATAGAAAAATGACTGCAAATTCATCTCATATTTTTGAAAATGTACACTACTTTGGCAGTTTGTGATAACTTGTGCTTGTTTTCTGTTGTTTTGGTCTGAGGTATGAAATGCTGTGGTGTTATTACTGCAGTCAGTGTTACCATCTTACACAACATGGTCACATTTGCATTTTAACATGCTTGTGACCTTGAAGTGCTGCAATAAAAAGTGCTGCTGTAACAAACCAGTGAAATAAATCAGCCTTAGCTCAATAAGGCAGTCGAATTTGATGAATGATCAATAATACAAACCCACCAAATGTTCACAGGATCCGGATCAATCTGTGATATTACACAACCTATTGTGCCCTTATCCCGTATTTTATTTTATTTTTTTGCCGAGCGCCCTGTCTTGCAATGAAAAAGAATCCTTCAAAAAAAATTCCTGGATCCCGATCACCACCAAAATCTAATCATCTGTCCCTTTTCCACCTTTCCTGAAAATGTCATCAAAATCTGTCCATAACTTTTTGAGTTATTTTGCTAACAGACAAACCAACGCTGGCAAAAAAAATAACCTTCTTGGCAGAAATAAAAATCATTTGTATAACACTTTACAGGTTTAAAAAAAAAAAAAACATGAAACAGGATAAAGAGCGAAACAGCACTTTGAGCCTGATGACCACTCGGGAGGAGGAGGAAGATGAGGAGTAGGATGAAGACTGCATCTTATCTCTAAAATCCTCAATAAGCAGGAGGTAGCAGGGCAGATAAGCTCCGCTGAGACTCTGCCCCTCCTTTTCTGTCCTGTCTCGTTTTAAAAGGGCAAAAAAGAACAGAAACGAGAAGTTATTACAAAGAAACCTGTCGAGCTACGGAAACTTCTTCTGCTGAATGACCATTTCACTATAATTTGTTCTCATTTTCACCGGAGAAAAGAGCAACTAACAGCAGGGCCAATGCTACTGCTATTCAGCGAATTCATCAAACTCAAAAACATTTTTCATTCGGTGTCTAATTGTAATTTCATTGTATAGCAACTTGGGTCTAGGAAGAGCTGGCAACCATGCATTCAAAATGTCAGGCAGGTTTATCTACTGAAGACATTTGAGTAAATGGAAAAAGCACAAGCAAAACATATATGCAGCGATGACTGTACATTAGAAACACGTGCAGCATGTATGGAGACTACTGAACCCTCAAAGTTGTGTTTTAATGCACTTTATACAAATATTGAGCCAGATGTTAGTGAATGCAGCAGCTATTAGATATACAGCTGCTGTATTACTGTACGTATGAGCGCAGGTTGACAATTTTCAGCAACAATGTTGTTTGACTTACAGTAAGTCTAACATCTAGGCAGATACTTCGTATGTGATCATTCTGCGATTGGGGCAGCAGCATTTTTGCAGACACAAGCAGCTCTCTCCTGTGTTCTGGTAACCGCAGTGACAAAATAACCTTAGCTCGTTAGTCCACTTTGCAGTGAGGTGCATGAAAAAGAGACTTCCTTTATCAGAGGGGTCTTGTATTCTGCAAGAAAATGTCATAAGACTGCACTGCCTCTGCTCATTTACCTTCATCCATGTGTTGGTTATTTGTTTAAATGTTGATTAGAGAGCGTGCACATATCATTATCTTGAAGCAGTTTGGCCATTCTCCACCGACCTTCAACAAGGACCATTCACTGTAAACCATTTAGAGGGTGGTGCATCAACCTTTCTTCCATATTCTGATGCTCAGTATGAACATCAGCTGATCATCCTGACCGTGTCTAAATGTACTGACTTGTTGCCATGTGATTGGCTGATTAGATATGTAGCTTAACGACCAGTTGAACTGGTATATTTAAAGAAATGGGCGGTGAGTGAATAACTATTATAGTCTTTTTCAAAATACTGCAGAGATTGCCAGGGGTTAATTACCAAACGCTTCTCTGAGATAGAACTGTTCTCTGTGGGAAGATGACAGACATTGATTGGCTGCTGGATGAAGCAGCGATGACCAACTGTTCTGACTCAGCTGGAGGTCATCACATCTCCAAAACATCCAACATATTTATTATCAAAAGGTTCACTCTCCCACCAAAGTAAGATGTTATATTGCGGGGAAACACCATTTTCTTTCTTTACTTGCCCACGAGGCGAAAGGCTGCCTAAGATACACTTCAGAGCTAAGTTTCACTGCTTAACTTTCAAGGCTTGTCTGCATTTTCTTTTATTGCAATCAAAGGGAGAAAAAACTAAATCTCAGAGGTGAGAAAGAATGTTTAAATAACTGCTCCTTAACTGTTTCCATATGAGAATTTCATGATAACATAGTCTTTAAGGACAAATCCCTGGTCTGAGGGAGATTTTTAGTCCTTTTTACGTGCAAATGCAAAAAGCCAGCTAAAGACAACTGAAGGAATTAAAAGAAATTCACCTGAGGGTGTTCAAACACATTGCAGCAGTGTGAAGATCTGCAGAGAAAAAAAATTGTGTTTTTCATGTTGGAGGCAAAGGCTGCATTTGATTGGGTTATCTCCATCCCGCAGGGCATGAAAACCCAGAAATTGATAGAGGTAAATTGTAGACAATTCAAGTGAGTAACAGGGGCTGACAGGCAACAGGTGGATCAGGGTGAATCATTTCATCAAGGTTGAAGGTTCACATTACAGGATAATCTGCATCCTGTCTTTGTACTGCTGTCTGAAAACATGTACTGCTATGCCATTTCTTTGCATGATGGAGGAGTGTTTACACTGTGCGTAAACACTTTATACAAATGAGGAGCTGAACACACAAAGTGCACATCTGACTGATGACAGATTCAGTCACCGAATCCAGTTGATTTAACCTCACAAAGAAAAACCAGAGAGAGAAAGGAATACAAATGGCAGTATTTCATGTCTTTTTCTTCAGCTCCTTTGTCTCTCTACACTTGAGGCTGAAATTACTGACCAGTAGTTGTGTCTCAATCCAGGAGCTGGATCCTCAGGAGGAGATGGAAGTCAGTCACTGTGTGAAATGAGACGGCCTAAGCCAAAGTATTTTTATGAGTCTGTTGTAGCCAGTGTGATCCTGTATGCTGTTGCATGCTGGGGCAGCAGGCTGAGGGTTGCTGATGCAGACAGACTGAACAAACTGATCCGCAAAGCCAGTAACGTTGAGGGGGTGGAGTTAGACTCTCTGACGGCGGTCTCCGAGAGGAGAATGTTGTCCATGTTAAGGTCAATGCATGACGTGCTGGTCGGCTGCAGGAGCTCGTTCAGTGAGAGATTGATTCCAGCGAGATGCACAACTGAGCGGCACAGGAAATCATTCCTGCCTGTGGCCATCAGACTTTACAACTCCCATCTTTAGATGTATCCGTACTCATTATTCATTATCATGATGATGCTTAACTTGCACACATTGTACATTGTCATTGTTGTTCTTGTACAAGGGCTTTGTGCTATTTTATTTTATTTTTTTCTTTAAATTCTCTTAATTTAACTTGTGTGCTCTTTTCCTTTGGTACTTACTGTGTCTGATATGGAGCAATTGTAACAACAATTTCCTTCGGGATAATAAAAGTATTCTGATTCTGATTCTGAAACAACTCACAGGTCACCCTTCTTCTTCTTCTCCTAATAAATTTGGACAGACTGGACACTGGACAGAGGTTAAGTGCAAAGTTCAAAGTCCTGAGTCACGGTTCGTCCCGCTTCTCAAAGCCTGACTGTTGATTTAAGCCCTAATCAGCCAAAACGTCCCCAAAATCAGATATAATTAAGCAAATCTGATGTAAAAAAAATATACCTAAAATACATTTCATTTTTCAAAGTTGTTGGAGAACTTATAGTGGTATTTTTTTAGTCAGTTGTAGTTTTGCGTTGTGCCACTTGTATTAGTTTTGTAACCCTCCAGTTATTATGATTTTTATAAATATTTCATGTACAGTACATGTAATACTGGAGAAAATGGAGATGCACCCATGCAGACGAATGTCAGGCTGAGAGACAAACAAGTCAAATAAATTCCCCTAAATGCTACTATCCTGGAGTATGATACATAAATAAAACACATTTCCACACAAATTTATGATTTGAACAACAGACAGAATTTGTACAGAAATAAACCACTATTTTTACAACAGTAGTTTAACAATATGGAATACAGTATATAGTAGTAGTATAGTATATAAGTCAACTATTCAACCAAGGCAGTCAACTCTATAATTATTAACTATTCACAGCAGATAATTTTGGACATGAAATAGAAGAAACAGAGGTTTGACCAGGTCAAATAAACCTAGTAATGCTCCTTATTTTTTCCAAAAATTGAATCCACAAATGTAAATTCTTCAGAACTAAAACCTGTTTGAATAATATGAAGAATGAACTGAAACTACTTACAGTAAGTCCCTGTCAGTATAAAATGATAAAGCTTCAAAATTATATCTAACCGTATTATAATTATATCTTCTTTTGTGTTGTTATTATTTTGGAGTTTATTTTATTTATTTATTCTTTTCCACTTAGTTTACAATTCCCCGAACTCCACCAAGCCTGTTGTCATGTTCTTGTAATTAAAGGTTTCCAAAAAAATAAATAAAATTGCTCTATTTACTGGCATGCAAGGGCGTCTGGCATATGGTTGGCCATGAAGGATACACTGATGTATCCTGACACCTGGGACAGCCTAGTTGCGGTCGCATTTTGACAACATCCAGATAAATCCACACTTGGGAGGATCCAGACCCTGGATTGAGACCCAGCTCGTGTCTGCTCTCATTTTGTGAATCTTGAAGTGTTTAGTTGGTACCGGAGCTAGAGGCACAGTATGCATCTAGTCCACAGGAATCAAGCATTGTTGCCTCAGATCTGACAGCTTCTGGGCTCTGTGCTTTGTTGCTGAATAGTCTGACCATCTAATCTGGACAGAGAAAAAAAGGCTGATGGCACAAGGACCAAACATTACTCAACATGTTGTCTGGACATTTATCTTTTCCAGCAGTAGAGGAAGATACAAAGGCAACATTTACGTCATACAGGATGCATGGTTCGATGAGAAAGGATCTTGGGTGTACACTTGCAAAAACGTTGCACTAAACCTATTACATGTATTATGCTTTCTATTCCATTACCCTGGATGAACCAGCATTTTCAGGCAGTTCTGCATAATTACATGCCAAGTCAGATATATGATGTTCCCTGTGATATGTCATAGGTGAGATATTCTGAAGTTTATTTTCCACAGTATGTGTCAAACTCAAACTACACCTTCTATAATTCAGTAGCATCCTCCTTTACAGCCTCCCTGCAAGTGTCTTAGAAAATCCATATCCTCACTACACGGCACCTCTGTCTTTCTCTGAGACCAATCTACCATAACCCTGATGACATTACTATCTGCAGGGTCTGTAAAACCTCCAGAGCCACAGATGAAATGTTTGACTGCAATCCCATTCTGTTTATTCAATAGTAAATACTGATCATATTCATTATATGTTCTGTTATTTAGGTGATACTTAAGGGTTAAAGCAGACTCAACATCGTTTGACCATAGCGCTACAACAAAACCGTCACAGCTTTTTTTTTTTTTTTTATTTTGCCTAAAACATACTAGGCATAAGAAAGTGTTATTTTCACTAAACCAGCAGACCCTACACCAAAACTATTCATGCTGCTTTTTGATAATGTTCTACAAAACAAAAAACAAAAGCACCCTTCACACAGGTCGTCTAACTCCCAAGCCATTTGGTGCGAACACTAAAACAATCCATTATTCTCCTTTCCTTGTGGATCCTTTCTGCTACCTACACACTTCTGTAATTTATTTATCACTGTTGAGGGTCACACATGGAGCTCTGCATAATGTTTGCTAAATCAGGCATAAAGGAGATCAACAAGGCCTCAGGACAGAAAGAAAAAGAAAAAACCTCCAGGCAAGACCAGTATGATACAGGTGCAGAGGTTTGTATTCACACTCATGTGAGTAAGATGTTAAAACGTCAGTAATGTCGGCCTTTATATAGCGGCATGTTTCCAGTAGTGAGGTCTGTTAAAAAAAAGTCATATTATGGGGAGTTTCTCACAATATGGATCTCTGAAAACAAAAAAAAAACAGAGTAAGGGGAAAAAAGTTTTCAAAATAACTTTTAAATGGAATCAACACAAGCAGGATGTCAACGGACACAGGTGTGTTTTCTCATACAATCCAACAATATAAATCAAATAAGTAAGGGAACAACAAACTTTACCATCAGCATTGCTTATTTATCTTCTTGAAGCAACCCACACTTTTCTACAAAAATGACAATGAACTCTTAAACTCTCCTTTTTTTTTCATTAAAGTTGCAGAGCTCCTGTATATAACTATGAAGTCTGCAGCTGCCTTAAACGCATAAATGCTCACCGACAGTCCTGGACAACTCATTCATCTTCACTGGCTTTGTGATTTGCTGGGGACACTAGGAAAACTAAGGCTGCAGAGAAAAAGTACAGCACACAGAATTGCAGGTTTGTTATTCCGAGCTTAAGGCAGCAAACACGGTGGAATGAGGAAGGATGTGGGTCTTTGTGGGTTGCAGATAATCACCCGACTTTAAATGGCTTGTTGGTCCTGATGCTGTTGGAGGAGCACTAAGTATACTAAAGAGGTGGAGTTACACTCAGCTGTGTTTCTATGACAGATTCATCAATGCACACTGAGGTGGCACATGGGAAACTAAACCTCCAGGAATCACATTCATTTAACCAAAGGTCTGACGGACTGAGGCACCACATAAAAGTGGAAGCAAACCCTCAGGAGCAGGAGTGAAGCCTATGGCAATACTGTAACACTCCATTATATCCACATGCACTCCAACACACTACTCAGTGACACTATTTGCCTCTCCGGCTCCCACTAACCAACAATTACATCCACAGGAACATGTTTGCCAGGTGCAAATTGGTTTTAAGAAACGGAAACAAAATAAAACCTGGAATTAGTTTTATTTCCCTAGTTAGTATACCCTAGTTAATATGTTACTGAACAATGGGGGGAGGTCAGGGACAAGAATGCAGTGAAAAGTTTTTTTTTTTAATGGTCTTTTATTAAGGATATTTTTAAAATTCCATATTATCATTATTTAGAACTTTTCTAACAATTTTCTTTTACAACTGAGCTGACTTTTTCTTTAATTTCCTCAAAATTTTGCCAGTAAAATTGCATGACATAAACAATACTTTACAAGCTACTTTACTGTATAAGATTTAAGATTGAAGAAAAGGTGCTCAATCTTAAATAATGATGATGTAATTCCTCTATGTAAAATATTAATTTTAATTAAACTAAAAGATGACTAAAAATACTTACAGTGAATTGTAATTCAAAATTTTATCCTAGTTTTTTTTTTTTAAGATTAGTAGAGGCTTTAAGACTGTACTGTGTACTGTGTAGCTCAATCGATATCTACAGTATTATGGTCTCATGTTGAATTAATTAATGCAGGAATGAAATACAAGGCAGAACTTTGCATTTTGAGAAATGGAGTGTAGTTTTCATGTTTTTGCCAACTGATACAGTCGATGATGGGAATAACACATCTTCTGTCCATCATTTAGTTTGGGTCTAGAACATCTACGTCTGCAGTACATGTCAGTTACTGCAGACGTAGATGTTACTGACATTTAAGAACATATAATTGTTTTTGGGTGTTAATTGGAAAGAATGTTTTGGAGAGAGCCACATCTTCTGCTGTGTGGTGATATTTCTCTGCGCACGTCCTCTAACAAGTGATTTGTCTTTACCCTTTTATTTGATCCATAACAGTGACTCCAAAAATACTAGTCTAATGTCAATAAACTTTGTCACTTAACTGCCTCCAGCAAGACATCAATAAAATATAACTATGGTTTGTTGTAAGTTGCTGGCATAGACCTATGGAGGTCATTAAATATAAAAAAAAAAGTACATTTATCACTTCAACTCAGCCAAACGCTGATAATATAAAAGCAATAATGACTTTTTTCAAGCTCCCATCCCTCTAAGTTTCTCAGTCTTTTCTTGATGATATTGAAAAGCAGTTTGTAGACACACCAGGTGTGACCACTCCAAACTCTTATTTTGACTAAAGGATAAAGTGTTAATGTAACAGTGATGAGTGTGTCTGGGAGCACAGTGACGTCAGTGAGGCCCCTATCACCACCTTTCAGTTGGCATGGGAACATAATTGACTCATGTTGCTGATACTTCAGAGTTTAAGTGATGCTGTGTGACCTATGCATCACCCAGTACGCCACCGTTGTTCCACGAACAAACGACAGAAGATCCTGAACTGAAAGACAGTGTAACTCTACAGGCTTTTGTCACATTTTTTTTCCTCTTTTAATCACTTTGTACAACATATTCAGTGGAGTATGAATTCACGCTGCACAGAGCGGACACTGCACCAGGGTCAAGCCTCTGAAGGCGGTTTTAACATCGAACTAAAACTGATAACCAGCAAATATCACTCACACATACCTTTTTCTACAATGACAATGACTGCCATGGCCCTGGTTAACAAAGGCAATAGCAAGGCCTCTGCTGCTCTAAGCCAGAGAGATAACCTCAATAATCCAGAGAGATTTACCAGTCTAATTACCTTTGCATTCCATGGCTTCAATTTCCACCAGGGAGCCAGAGGCGTCAAGAATAGATCCTGCCAGCAAAACCTCTCCAGTTTAGACTCTATTAGTTCAGCTGGTCGAAATGAATACAATAGTTTTTTTTTGTACCAGGAGTGTGTTTGCACATCCATTACATCCATACAGTGTGGTTATGCCTTGGAGAGAAAGGGATCAGGTTCTGCCCTTGATTCCTTATTTGGGCTCCTACAACCATCGGCCCTTCACCTACTGCATCTCGCACCACGGTCCACCCCGCAGTGAAGGTTTCGCACTACATGAGTGGCTCTGACAGAGGAAATGAAAAACCGCACCTCAGAAACGGAGAGCAAGACAGCTTTAACAGGGTTATTGAACAATTCTCTCCCAGTGTTTCTATGTTGAAAATTACCATCATATGTCTGTCCTGGTCACAATATGCTGATCCACCAGAACCAGATGACCGAGCCAGAGCCTTAGAGTAGAAGGGGACACAAGGGGATTTTTTAAGTGTGGTTATATTAGACACTAGGTAACCCACTGCACGTAAAATCAACATAAGACAGGCATGCCCACTCTAAATGAATACAAGACTCCCAGCAGGCAAACAGTGAACACAAAAGCTCTCCTAATAAAAATCTACACCTGCTCAATTCTACATATTTGCCATTTTTTCTTGTTGTTTGATAGCCCCCTTCAACTATACACAGTTTCCATCGAGAAAAGGCTGAGTTAAAGCAGTGATGACCACATTCTTAAAATATTGTAGACTTAAGCAGGTGCAGAATTTATTGTAAAACTCTTGTTTTTCCTCACATCACAGCTGGCAGTTATGTTTTCAAAGAGAGTGCATCTGCCACACTCTGACTGAAAACATGATAACATGGTCGGCCTGTGGTCTTTTTCGCCCCTAGGCCACTTTTTTGAGAAATGTGATATTAAACACACTGGAAACAAAATAAGTCAGGAGGAAAAAGGAAAACAACAGCATGGAGCTCTAGTCGTTACTATTTTCTATCTTTTATTTTGGTCCCTTGTTCAAACTCAACAATAACTGAAGGATTTTATGTTGCAAATAAAAGAACAAGATTAAATAAAGGTTTCATGCCAACAGCCAGAAAATAAATGTGCATCTTAGTGTTGCATCAGACATTATGCCAGATTTTGATGCCAAAACTTAAGCAAGAAATGTACATGTTCACCACGTGTTGCATATCTGTGTGTCATTTGAGCTGAGAGTGAATGCTTATTGAACATAATGAACACATGTATATTAATGTGTTTTCCTAAGTGAATGTATTGAAAGGAACATTAAAAACATTCACTTTTTAAGTCAATGTGAAAAATAATACCATTTGTTGAAATTACCATACCATTTTAATCCCTTGAATGGATTTTTTTCTTTGCTAGTATTGTCAATTGATAGATGAACCACTGCTTAAATTCAAAATGTGCACTTGTAATGTAGCCATATACTGCTGTCATTTTAATAAATGTATTATTATGAACAGCCCTTGAGAGCGAGGCAAAGTCTTGATTTAAATGCAGGAGCTCCTTAGAGATAAAACAGTTCAAACTGATCCATACCATTTTTGTCAAGAACAGTTCAGAAAGACCAAACCGAACCTAAGTAGCATACAGAAGCCTCCTCAGCCTGTGGCTCATGGATAACTTACTGTATGTGAAAACGGCACACGACAAATGCAGGAAACACTGATTCAATGGGTGACAACATTTCATCAGTGGGCAATATGTTAAAGGTGACATATTTCATTGAGACGATTTTCCTGAAGAAGCTTCCAAGTCAGAATAACGCCTGCCTTTGGCATTATTGATGACGAGCAACGTTAGAGGGATGGATTATATAAATATCTGCTGCCATTAAATTAAACTGTCAGCACCCAGCCTGACCCCGACACAACACAACACACTGACTGGTTATTTCTCAATTGCAGTGCTGGGTCAGAAAATGTCAGAGCCGAGATTCAACACAACTGTTGGATCTAATGAGGCCCATCTATTTCTTACCAGCATAAGATTTTACATGGCTACTCTACAATAACTGGAGGCGAAAGTCCAGTCCCATATGGGCTTATTTTATACAGGAGTTCATTAAACAGTCTGTAAACAACATAAGAGAGACACGTCAGTGTATAAAGTCCACCTTGATGGCTGCTGCATTTCATCGATATCTTTGCTGAGCAGCACTTGGTGCTGCAGGGTACGTACGACATAATCCTCGAATAAAGTCAGATCATCTGCTTCATAATGGAGCTGCCAGAACATGTCAACAGACAGTGGCCCAATTTTATCTCAGCACTGCCTGTGGATCATTAGCTGCAATCACTCTGCCAAAGTTGGAGAGCAGTTTAAATGGCTGAAGAAAAAACTTTTGCAATAATGAAGAAAAGTCTTCTCAGATGTTTCAGACTGGGGGGGGGGGGGGGGGGGGGGGGGGGGGGGGGGGGGGATCCAGTTTTGTTTCTCACTTTTCTGAGTACAGCATTCCTCATTTAAAAGCCAAGAGGCACAATGAGGTGCAAACAAAAATATGTCACACAGGCTGTTTGTATGAGGGCTTTACAAAAAAATTGACACATTAGCAGTACAAGCATTATTTGTTAAGTTGCTCATGATGACAGCTCAGAGAATTATCACAGATACAGCTTCCTGTGATTCTATGCTGCTTCTCTTATGGCAATAACTCATTGTTTTGGTCTTGAGAGCTAATGTATTCATTCACTTCCACTCGTCTCATCACCCAAATCCACATATGCAGCCGCCTGTGACTGTTTTCAGTACAGGGAAAAAAAATCTCAGATAATAAAACTGCACATTTTCCTTCCAGCTTGAAATTTCAACAAGACACAGTTAACAAGCTTGAGGAAGTAATTTACACTGTTCAGGTATTTAGAAACAAAATCCCTAATCAATGTAATGCTGGTTAAGTGAATAAGCAACAGCTGTCAGTGCTGCACAGCTTTACAGCTGGCCAAAAAAAGTTAATGCAGGTTTAACCTTTAAATGTCAGCATTTCATCACAACCTTTTTGTTGTAAGAATGACATCACAACACAACTGAAGTGTGTTCTGGATTTATTATGTTTGTTTATTATGTATGTTTATTATGTATGTATTATGGGTTTTTTTTGTTTGTTTGTTTTTTTTTTTTACATGTCTACAGGTGTGTATATCAAGGTACCCCTTCTGATTTGATGCATACATAAAACAACATGTAGTAACAACATCCCCTCCACACACACACAAACTTGTGGAAACCTGAGGCATTCTCTAGCCCCTTACCCTAAGCTTAACCCCACAACTTAATGCCTAACCCAAATCCTGGTCCTAACTCTGAAAAACCCCTTTTTTGGGGGGGGGGCGGGGGGTCCCCACAAGGAAAAACATGTACACACACACACACACACACTTATGCATGCGAAACATATGAATATTAAATATAAAATGCACTAAATATCCTTCCGGATGAAAAAGCATGTGGTTATGGGTACGAAAAAAGATCAAGACTTTCCCTCATGTCACCACAACATCTGCCCCCATTAGAACACCCGAGAATATCCTCATGCAAATATAAATCTTATGACGTTCAGTCTCAAGCTGCAGATTTGACAGCTTGCCACCACCAACCCATCCACTTCCAAGTGAGAATTTGGCCAAATATAGTTGTCAACCACGTCACTCTAGGCTTGTTGATATGAGCAGGGACTATTTGCCAAACGTGCAAATTTAAACATTTGATTCTATTGACAGCATACTTTAAAAACAAAGTCAAAATTTGCCAAAAAAAATAAAAAAAAAGGGAAATAACACTTTCCCCCCAAAGACCCAAGCAAGTCAGCATCATACTGACAACTGGAAAAACTGTAGAATGTAAAAGTCAAAGATAGTGGAATATATTCGTCTATATAAAATAAAGTGTCTTTAAAGTTAATTAGCCACCATGTTTTCTTCATATGTACACACCAAACTAACACCTTCAGGTTGTTAGGATGTCCTCGAGACAAACTAGTGCAACACACAGAGGTACGACCGTTGGGTTTAGTATCAGCGGTGCTGCACGCACGTGCACCATGAATGTTTGATGTTACAAGACAAGCCTCAGAGACACTGAACATTAAAATTCACATAATAATCTACAAGTGCAGGGAGATATGGTCAACATTTGCTGAACCGAAAATATAAACAGCAAATATGTATTCACCTCGTTAGAATGATGGAAGCAAACATTAGTAAGCCTGTTCCCACTGTGGAGGCGAGATTGCTTATTCTTCATCCAGAACAAGAGGAAATTATGTCAGATAGTATTCACCTCTCACCAAAAGCAAAATGACACTTGGGGAGAAATATCTGAAGCAAGGATAAAGTGTTTCTCCATCTTTATCACGAACCAGAAAATTACCAAGCCTCTTTCTCACTGACAGCAGTTATTTCACATCATTACACATGTAACCTAATGCAGTCATTATCATCAAAATGTGTACAATTTACCCACATGTATAAGCCCCCATTCAGTATTGAAAAACCTTTACAGTCAAAAATGAGGTAAATATTTCTATGAGGCAGTCGGAGGGAAGAGGAAAGTCAACAGTATCTAATAGAGGAGCTTCAGGAGGGTTTGTAAGTGCAGCCTCTTAAACGCACCAAGCATTTATGCGAAAGCGAGAGGGTATATAGCAAGAAGCCACACGTAAGTGTGCACGTGAAGTTGTAAATAATGGGCATTTTCATTGTTGTTTCCTCACGTTGTATGAAGATAACCATCTTTCCTAGATTTCACATTTATCAGAGCTGTACAATAAAGGCAAATTCAGTTTTGAGGAAACATAATTTCTGGCCTGATTATGTTCCGAAGCAGAGCGGTTTTATTTTTCTTTTCAATGTAGTCACACATATTAACAGCAGTGGATCCACAACAGGGCAGTTGCAGAAAGCACACAAATAACTCATCACTGTGAAATCTTTTCGGGATTAATTGAGACAATGCTTCTCTACAATTAATGGAGCAAAACTAATCATGCAAGCTGCTGTTATCGATGCCGACGCAGAGTAGAGTGAAAACAGAATCTGCTGCACCAAAATACAGGCTTGCTTGAACTTAACTTCTTTGTAAAAATAATAATAATAATAATAATAATAATATTCATAAAAACACTGCAAAGTTAATACAGTATTTTTCATTGAATTTAATAACATTGAACAACACTGTTCAATTTGTATTGAAAAGGTTCTTGTGCATTTCTGTTCTCGACCTTTAAGGACATTAGGAAGACCTGGTATCTTTGCAACAAATATTGCAAAGATACCAAATTGTTGTGATTGTAAAGTGACATATGTTTGGGGTTCTTTTCAAACCAGATGAAAGACTCAAATCTATGTAGACTAAGAGGCTTTTACAGCTACTTGTTTCAGAATACACGATTAGCTGACACATGCAGCCTCTCATCATACTAAAAGGTCAGGCTGACAGTGAAATCTGCCTTTGCCCCTGTCATTTCTAAGTAATGTCTGGTGTTGAAATGCAGGAACTGGGTGGAAGATTACACTTATATATAAACAGACATAAGACTTGCTTGTACCTCACTAGAGACGTTAAACACATTGGTTATAACTGTAAGCCACTGGTTATACACTTGTGCACATTAACACAGACCAGATTTCGTGGTCTACATGATCTCTTCAAATTCAATTTTGTCCTTCAGCAAAATTGGTGATCTTAAACTTTAAACATCCAATTTCTCTTTTCATTTCATGTATTGCACAGCAGTGTGTCCCATGGTTGTTTGCCTTTGCAGTATTTAGGCTGAACTGTCCTCATCAAAATGTTTGTCCCTGCCCTTGAGACTGTGTATGTCGCGGGCAGTGGTGCTTTATATTTGGTAAGGCTGCAGAACAGCAGGAGGGGAGGAGGGAGTAGTGGGAGCCGTCTGTTTTGAAAATTGCATGGCAACATTTGTTTGGAAGCAGGGATGATTGGATAATGTAGAGAATCCTCAAATGGTTTAAATGTCAACTGGTCAATAAAAGCCAGGCATCTCTTCACTTCTCATTAGTACCGAGACAGGGGAAGCGATTCAAAATTGAAACAAAAATTATCAACCCGACATTTTCCTTGTTTAGTCTCTGTTGTTTCTCATGCCCATTATCCATCCTGTCCTCAATGGATATGAGTTGATCACAATGAATCAGCTCCTTTATGTTCCTTAAGACTGTATTTGTATTGACAGTATTTCAATACATGGAACATGATGTTTCAGGTCCAGTTCAAGTTGATTACAAAAACAAGTTGACAACAAAAATAGCTTTGATATTATGGGAACTATTTATATTTACTTACAGTAACACTTGTTTGGGTAGATGTCCTCTAAAGGACATGCATACATGCAATAAGACCATAGACCATAAGACATAAACATAATCCACAGTTGCAAAACAAACTCCTGTTGTGAAGCCTTTAGATTTGCAACCGGAAATTCACAATTCACAGACCTGTGACCAGGCTCCGATTTGACGATACGAACTGTCAATCATGTGGTGTCCACTTACATCCGTGTTATATCATTTCCAAAAGTGACATGCTCTAAGAAGACCTACAACTAGTGATTGAGACCATTAACTCCTATTAACTGGCTATAAATGAAGAACTACTCTCAGTTTCCCATAGATTTCCATTCAAAGTTCTTGCAACCAGTGGAGTTGCCCCCTGGTGGCTAACTGCTACTTCTGTCTCCACTATTGAGACCAGAAGGCTACGTCAAAGCAGTCTTTGGACAGGACCAAAGTAGGTCACCACATGACCACAACTATTCCATAGCATGAACAAAAGTGGTCATTCTATATTTTCAGTTCTGACGATCTATATGATCTGTCCAAATTCAATTTTGTCTTCAGTAAACTAAACTTGGTCAACTTGGACTAATATTCAATTACTCTACAAAAAATTGATTTCATGTATTCACAGCAGTGCTTTGCCTTTGAATTAAAAAAAAGCCTCTTGGATGAGAGTGACACATCTTTAATTTAACTCAAGCAATTCCAGTTTCCTACAGCTAACTACTGAAGATGACTATGACATGGATAACTGAGAACCTTCACAGACGCATCATTATACAGTATCTTGACTCTGAAGCTGATCTGAAGTTAATTTTGTGCCCTAACATAATCATTTTCAGCACCATAGATTGAAAGCAGAGGGAAACATCACTTATTGCCAACAAATGAAATTTATTTGAATGACTAATAGGTTGACATACAGCACATCTGTGAATAGAATAGATTGAAATGTAAATGATAAGCTGTCATTCCACTATCTAGTTGTGGACATGCATGAATGCGGAAGTGCAGGTTAAATAGCTAAAGCAGTCAAGTTTGTGTAAAACAACATAACAGTTGCCTGCAGATTTTCAGGAAATAATTGATTTTTATTATTTGAAAAGTAAAAGATGGCGGAGGGGCTGTGGAATATTAATTTCTACATTCCATTATTCTGCTGAATATTTGGTTAATATATATATATATAATATTTCCTCTTTAATAGCAGCACCTACACATTACATTGTCTAAGAGTTTTCAAGGATAAAGACTATTCTATAAGACATGATAGTTCAGTGTCAGGCTCTCCTCTGTAACAAATAAATCATACAGAACTCATAAAACTCTAATGGGATTTCTTAATAGACGTCACTACACATACAAGATTAAAACTGCCATTCATCTGAGAAGAAATGTGAGAGAGTCCTTCATTCCCAGTCTTTTCTTTGAAGGGTTCATTGTTTGTGTGTTTGGAGCTTGAAATGTTAACAATGGCTTTGTTTGAGAACAAATCAGGAAAATAATCAAGGTCAAACATGAATGCGAGCTCTCGGCTGTCAAACCTCAATCACTGAACACAAGTGAACAAAAAAAAAGACAGCCTAGAAAATTTTTTGTAAGTGAGCTGACCCAAAGAGAGGCTGCAGATAAGACCGATACCACTGCTCTGTTGTGTGGTTTCAGTCAACAGACCTATTTCAACCCTGAATCTAAAGACACGTTTCATTTCGCACGAAGAAGGAAAATCAGCACAGTTTACCACAAAACAAAAAAAAAAAAAAACACCCAGTGCTCCACAGACTGTATTGTCTGAACAACAACAAAAAAAATGTTTTCATTTTGCCAAAATATCACGTCATGTCAACATTTTTAAAATGACAAGGTTTTTAATTATTTCAGGTAACATTTTCTCACATCAAAGTAAAGGAGACTGGGATGGCAGGTAATATATATATATATATATATGTTTTTTCACTGATTGTTATGACACAATCCCAGTGTTTTTACTGTACTGTGTTTTTATGAAAAGAATGCCGAAGGAGGAGGCTTTTTGTGAATTAGCTCATCCTTAACTTGGAGATGTTATAATCACTGTAATGAAGATACTTTTCATTACTGTTCTGTTGGTGTGTGTGATGAATGAATTGAGCACAAATGTATAAAAGAACAAGGCACAGGTGTGGATGGAGTGTTTATTTGGTTAACATGTGGTTGTTTTGTGGCTGAGGAGATGAAGTCTGACCCTGCAAGAGAAACATTTGTCCTTATTGAATATTTTGACATAAAACATAGCTGTAGTAAAACTTGTGCAGTAATGTTTAATGTTACTTACTATGTGGCCTCTCTTTCAGGGTGTTCAGGCTAAAAGAGTCACCAAAGTATTCGGCGCCATTTTAAAGGTTCTGGGAGGCACCATTTTATGATTGATGTAGGGGTGCTTGGATTTATTAAACTGGTGTTAGGTTGGACAAATATCTGTATTAAATTGATGTATACATGTTAATCAACTTAAAAAAAACTGTTTGTTATTTATGTGGGTTACTATATTCTTATTTATTTGTGTTGTATCATGTATTGTTAAGTTAAGGGGAGGCTGGTTCGTCCCCTTACTGTGTTGTGGGTCGAGGGTGTGGCCAATGGCAGGCTATATAAGACTGCCATTCTCAATCTAACAGGAAGACTGTCAGGACCCATGTGGTCCATGGGCTACTCTTTGTAATGTGTTCTGTGTGGGTGAAATAAACACCTTGGTTGGTCTGCACCTAACCTCTGCCTCAAGCCTCCTGTTTAAATCCAGCCGCTACACGGCCATCTTAACAATCACCCATATTTCCTCATTTTAGCTGAAAACACCACAAGTGGATGGAAACACCACTGTACACAGTGTAAACGTGTAAATCACAAATGGAATTTCTGTTCGCACGTACCTGTGGTTTACAGAAATAACCATCTCCAATGTGATCCTGGCAAGTGGCTTGTGTATTGTTCTCGACTTTGACATTGCTGTATATTTATTGATGCTCACAGTTACTGCAACATATATTTTTTTTCTCCCTCTGTAATGCAAATGAATAGAAATACTCAGCTTCAAAAGATACGCCTCCTCACATGGTTCTTAATTTAGGTATTATTGTGCTCTTTGTTTCAAAACAGTGTCTGGATTTCAGCAACGAATTCGGAACAAGCTTGAATATTAATTAAGTGGCAGAGAACACTGATGATGTTAATTAGGTCTCTACTCTAAAGTAATTATATTGATCTATTAGTACATTTTAGGGACCTGTTGCCAATTTCCTCCTCTGGTCAGATTAATCTGAGCCGAGCTTCTCAATTCACTAAACACAGAGTCTCCTAAGTCTCCTAGTATATATTGCTTAGCTGCAGTAGTCAGTGTAGAAATCTGGCAGCACAGGAACAAGCTGCACTTCCCTGCAGCTGCTATATTTATCTGCACAATGTGTCCTTCCATATGTAATGCTTGTTTTTCAGCTTTGAATGGCATTATAACTAACCGGAAAAGAGGCAAGTGCACTGAAAGTTGAGCGAATTAGTACAAATGATCTACAGTGGAAGTGCAAGCAAATGTGCTAAAACATGGTAAGCCCTCATTTCTGTCAGCATCAATAATCACATTAACGTTAAGCCCCAAACACCTCCCACTATCTAACTACAGAATATCACTGGCAACATCCAGACTTTCCAAAGTATTTGCTGCATGATACTACAGCAGCAACTCTGGGTTTTTGCTTGTTAGACCTGTCAAAAATAAAGAAATAAACAGAGGTTAAACCAATACACAAATCTGCACTGTGGTGGTTTGCAGCCAAACATTTTCAGCACGGAGGTTCTATTAACTTATAATCATTAGTCTGTTGTGGTATGGTTGAGATGGAAACGCCACATTAAATTAGGGTGAACAATAATTGTATAGTTGAGTTTGAAAGTGTGGAGCAGGCAGAGCAGAAGTAACCTTATATTTAAATTGTCCATAAAAAGGTCAACATTTCTTTCCTTTTCTCTTTACTCAAACGTGTTAGACAAAACCTGCTTCATAAACTTGAACTACCCTTTATCTGAGCAGGAGATTTCGGCTTAGATTTAAAAGAGGAGACAGTATATATGCAGTGCAATTCATCCGGTGAAGAATACCACACTGGTTCTCCACAGTGGCTAGTTTCTCCACAAGTTTTTATTCTAGGCATAATCGAGCGGTCACTGACCATGAGTAGAGTCAGTGACCATACTGGTATAGTTGTGTGGTCAGTGTTGTTCCATAGCACTACCAATTCAATTTATGTAATTGTTCATTTTGCAGGACAATTATAAGCTCCTGCAAAGACATATAAGAGTTTTTACATTATAATATTGTAAGAGAGCACTATGTTTATACACATCTAATAACATTCGACGCCACGACCAAGTCACGACCAACAGGCAGTTAAAAAAAAAAAAAAAAAAAAACTGAGAAGATTTCTGGGTTACACTGTGCCCTCTGTGTTTTCAGCAAACCTTTGTGCTTTAAGTGGAGATTCCTGAATTATGCTGTTTCATTAAAAAGCCTGAAGAATTGCACAGACGTCTGATTGACAAGAGTGCACGCACTATGTTCTTAAAAGTACAATGTGAAAACACCTAGTATTCATATGAACAGGTGATTAGACACTATCAATAAAAACAAAACGGTACGATTAGTTTTATCTTTAATTTCTGCCAAATGAAAATGTCACCTAAATTTTAGACACTGGACCTTTGTTTGTTTGTTTGATTTTATAACACATATTACTCACATCTAAGATGTGAGTAATAGTGACAATCCACAAAACCAATGGAGGCATTTCTCTTTGTCTGTGGTGTAAGTTAGTCCAATAATGGGTATTTATAAGGACTCTTCACATGTGCATACACAAACACACACACAGTAATAAGTGTTGTGTTCTAGAGGCAGTTTGTTTTATTATAAGAGTTATCATACAGATGTGTGGGAAAGAAAATCTGACTCAACTTATTCACATTTAAATGGCTTTTACTGTTTACTGTTTATACACATCTAATCACATTCGTCTTGTTCACAGCTTTTCTAGGTTTTATGTATAATTCTTATTTTTTGGTGATGGAAAAGGAGGATGATGGAAATGGAGATGACGACACGACCAAGTCCCTCTTCTCAAACCATCTTCAAGGGTGAAATCTGATGACTTTTTAAAGACGGGTACAAAATAAGGTGAAGTGACACATTTATTTTTTTCAAAAATAAAAAAAATATATATAACGTACATGCCCTTTGACTCCCAAATCAAGAGGGGTATCTTATTTTACAACGATGGTTAGTTGATGACTGCTTAAAAGATGGTTTACATGCTCTAACAGGGGGATGTAAAATCTCAAGGTTACTGCATTGACCAACTGTTTATGTTTAACTTTAAACATTTTGCATCATAAATACGGTTTCATCATGAATGACATATCATTCCATAACAACACAAACACCTTTATTTTGAAATTCTGTGAAGTGTCATTACAAATACTATGATGTCATGATGGAATATCTTCATATAATATTAAACACATATCACCCACCTTTACTGAAACTGTTGGGTTTCAGTAAATGTGTTTGTAAATAAAGTTTAAAAAAAAAGTATACTGTTGCCTGTTGCCCATGACTCCAGCCACATTCGCCACTTTATACCGGCTCAGTATCCTCTGGATTAACAAACGCTTCTCGTTAACCCTGTCTACCTGCCTTGGACCCCATCTGGTCTCTTGGACGCTCTCATCTCTCGCTCTGGCATTAACTTCGTGTCATATATATATATATCTCTCACAAGTTTCACCCCTGAACACCAGAGAATAGCTGTATTCTAACATCTGACCTTTACTAGACCTTTATTAGAACCATCAGGTGATCAAGGAGAAATTAGAGCAAAGTCAGACATGATAGACTGAATAATGTAAAAGACCTTCATTTGCAAATCAACGTTATTCATCAGCAGAGGACAAGTTAACAAAGACTTTCAGCTAAAAAGCTCAGAGAGAAAAGATTTGCTGCGCACTTCCCTACGTGAGGATAATACAGTGCTGCTACCGCAAGGGTTTCTGAAAGGATAAAATGTGTTCCCATTTGACATACAGCAACTGCATTTTAAATGCTTTCACCATGTCATCTACTCCATCTGCATTTTATAGATAGCATTTGATTTGCATATGAGGGGAAACAGTGAATTAAAGCTTCATGAAATCAATTTTTAATAGACAGTTTCTCTGTTGCAGTCAATGTCATGCATATCCTCTGTGTGAAGCAGAGAATAATATGAAAACAAAAGCACAGCACTTTCCAAACAGGCAGTTAAAAAAAAAAACTGAGAAGATTTCTGGGTTACACTGTGCCCTCTGTGTTTTCAGCAAACCTTTGTGCTTTGTTCAGTGGAGATTCCTGAATTATGCTGTTTCATTAAAAAGCCTGAAGAATTGCAATTGACGTTTGATTGACAAGAGTGCACGCTTTGGTATTACTACTAAATTTGAACTTAATTTAAGTCTACATCATTTTAAAATAACCAAAACACTTTCATCTACTGGAACTGCAGGAATGTTACACAACTCCCTCAAAGTGTAATCCACAATTTCTTAAGTAGCCCGTTGACTCACAAAGGGCAATTCAAAGCACAAACCACTGTGCTTTATGGCACAGCACTCACTGGGAGATTATTTTACCTGCACCTTTAAAGAGAAGCTGCAGTGTTTTTCTGGTAATTCCCTTTTGCAATTGCCATAAATTGCAGATTAATCCCCACAGTAAATGATCAGTAGAGGGTGTTCCTCAGAGGATGCCAAGAGATAGACAGCATGGACTACATGAGAAGTACAATAGTAGCTGAGGGTTTGAATGTGAAAGATTCATTTCACACAATTCCCAGTTGATGTGAACATAGGCTTTATTTCCTGAGGTGATTGTACTGCAATCTGTGGCTCTCAGCTCTGTGAAGTTCAGTCTGGGAAGCACGTCTGATGTGCTTTCAGCTCACTAGACTGTGCTGTGCTGCAGAAATTATCACAACTTCATTAATTTATACATAAACTACCAAAGCAACCCTGTATACAGTCTCGAGATCTTGCATTTCGTGGACACAGAAAAGGCAATGTTTCTATTTAAGCTGAAAAAAGTTCATGAATAAAACAATTCTCTGGAGAAAAGCAGGTTAAAATTTATGTTCGGTGAGTTAATTTATACAAGACCTTTGGCCATAGTCTGATATTTCCACAGCTGAGAGGAAAAGCTCCCTCTTCTTAAATGGAAACTATGCCATGTAATGGTTATATGCCTCAGAGTGGAATGGAAAACCTCTTGAGGTGAATGCTGCACATTTATCCAAGTGCTGTTCTGTAAAATCCTAAGTAGCACAGTGACATTTCCAAGGATGTTACGAGAGAAAACACATTTGTATGAAGCATGACCTGCCTATCTTAAACACTGAAGACAACTTCATAGGATTGACGAGTACGTCAAGCAGGTATATTAGACCAGTCCGTGTCCTCTGCTTTAACACAACACTCTTAAGCCAAAACCTGTGGTTCACTCCCTCTGACTGGAGTTAAAATGCAAGAGGTGATTCCCAGCTATTCTACTGTGGTCATTTAGGAAAGCCATCAGGATTTGTCTTCATCCCCGGTCGACTCAATAGCTCCTCTCCACTCACAATTCTTGAGATAGGAATTTTATCATCTGTCTGTTCTGCACATTTATAGAGCTTCTAAAATAACAGATAAAGCATAAAATTAATAGAGAGCACAAGCTGGAAATGCTGCAAAGGTGATGACTATGACACCGCTGTTTGTTTTTCATCTAAATCCCTTTCTGCTCCCCCTATTCATGGAACCTCTCTTAAAAACACATTTATGAACTCAGTGTGTCCACTTGAAAAAGGAGCCACACAAGCACATTTCAAAAAAAAAAAAAAAAAAAAAAATCTGCATTTTAGACGCACATCCCATGTCTCCAGAGAGACTTACTGTGCTTCTCTATAACACACATGTGAAGTGAATAGATTCTCCCCAAAAGAAAACGCAGCAGCCCCTTTTCTGTTGGCAGCTCTCCAGCAGAGGAAGGTGGGAACTTCACAGGCTAATGATAGAGACCGAGTAGAAGGCTTATCATAGGGAGTCACTTCCAACAGCCAGAACAACCCGCTCCGCTAATTAAAAGTTGGCCTGCAAAGAACGGAGCTTGTTAAATTTGATTTAGACTTGACCTCTAAGGGAGGAAGGAAAGCAATCCTTTAGAAATCGTCTGTATGGAGCTATGACGAGATGATGGTTCGTGTTGCATTTAACTGGCAAACAAATCTATCACTGAGATCACAATAAAAACGGCTGCTTAAGGGCAATGTTCTCGTTAAAAACAGCTCACAGAGCTGCTAGCGTGCTTGTTAGCTCTTCGTCTGGGTATTCTGCTTTGTTGCCGCTGGCAATAAAAGAGAGATTTCACTGTGATGACAGTGATGATGAATTTGATGATCAATTCACTTAATTCCACTTGTCACCTAGTTGCACTGCATGAACAATAGCAACATAAATGCAATTGCTTCTGGCTTCAGTGATGGATGTTTTTGAAACTTTTAAGTAATTGGTGTGCAGAATTCAGTGGCATAAATCCGTGAAGTTTCTTACTGGAACAAATTTAATACAATTTGCCTCGCCCTTCCCTTCAGAGCATGCACTAGAACCTATGCTGGATTCCTGCAGAGACATGAAAGGTACTGTGATTTAAAACTGCAATGCATTACTTTTATAAACACACGTCCATTAGAATCAAACTGATGTCAAATGAGCACACAGTGCTGGTTGAGTCTATCAGCTCCACACGACTCTGTTTCTCAGTAAAACAATGTTCAGATCTCATGTCCCCTGGTGACCTGTCCTCACCGCACACAGGAACTGATTTATATATATATATATATCAAGACATACGGAGGGGCTAGTAAAGTGACATGTCTGTAAACAGGGTGATGACTGGAAACACAAAGATGTGCATGCAAAACGTTTCGGGAGTGAATCCTATACTGCTAAAAAACAGTCATTCAGGAATTTGGTTGGATAAAACCTGCCACCACCATTGTATACACACAACTGCTCCCTCAGTCGAGTCTGATAGTATTGTTATAAACAACAAAACTCACCAAAAAGTACACACTGTATGACAAAAGTTTGCACAAGATAGAAACTCAGTGAATCATACTGTAGATTTAGATCTCATGTCAGTGAAAATGGCACCACAGCTGTGAAAGCACAGTGACATTATACTAAATGTCTACAGCTTTTCAGTGAGAGGCAGAAGAGTGGCACCTTCCAAGAATCACTACTTAATCCATCTGAAAGGGCATCAATTGAATCTGATGTTCCCATTTTCATGAAAGTGCTAAGCAGTATATGTAATGTACAAAATGAACAGGTATGCATACAGGCAAGCAAGGTATATGCTACATACAAGTGTCTACGACAACACCACCTGGGGAATTGTATTAAGGGTGACTCTAGAATCGTTAATACCACTGGGCAGAGACAAGAGTTTCGAAAAGCAGAGTAACCTATTCACAATAATTTTTAACAAGTCTAAAAGACACAAGGAATCATTCTCAAAATACACAATTTAAAATTAGGGCTCTGACAGGGGAAAGGAGAGAGGACAGAGGGATAAAAACAACAACAACAACAACAACCATGTCACAAGACACCAAACAATATTAACATAGAATTACAACAATTCAAATAAAACAATATTGAAGTGAAGTAAAAAAAAAACAATCTTCAAATGAAATAAGTAATATTCAACAACATAATTAGGTAATATTCCAAGGAAATAAAGCAATATTCAATAAAATTATGATGCAATATTTCAAAGAAATAATATAGGAAATGTTTGAATAAAATAAAGGAACCAACCCAACTAAACCCAATAACTAAACAAATTTAGCAATTAACATAATCTAAAAACTAATCTTAAATCTACAACAAAAAAATATACAAAAGCAAAATGAACAGCAAAATAATTATAGTGGTTTGCACAAACTGTGCAACAGGCCCGAGCAACAAACGGCTCAAAGAGGGAAAACTAAAGGCCCCAAACCAGGAAAATGAAAAGCAAACAGCGGCCACATCCAGGAGCCTGTCCCAGTCCACATGGACTCCCAGGAGACCACACCACTGATCAGCCACGCTACAACAAGTGGAGACCACGTTACCGATGCGCAATTTGCGCATGCAAACGAGGAGATGAACAGCCAAGGTGCATTACCTGTGCGACGTGAATGAGTGCGCGATGGATGCCGCGAACACCTGGGCAGACCACGTCCCCACGACACGCGGAAGGCGAAGGAGAGCGCAATCCCCACACCTGTATATAAAACTGCGCACATCACGTGACCTATCAGCTGGCGCAGTGGTGCGCCTCAGCACAACGGCTGTAACCTGCCGAGGGTTTGGTATGAGGAGGGAGACTGATGCATGGGAAATCTACTGTGAATCTCAAATAGATATTGACAGCCCTCCAGTTAGTAAACCTCTCCCGATGCCCAGAATTGATTGTGGGTTTTGTTCTGATGCAAAAAGCTTTGCTGTTATGAATGTTTGATAAAGGTTGGCTCAGTGCTGAATGCAGGGTGAAGAGTTCAGCGATTTTATTTGTGGTGAGACCAAAGTGACCTCATAGACTTTTTGTTGATTCATTGTCTGTATCCAGAAATATTTGACTGGCAGCAACACACTTATGTTTATTGTTGTGACCTACAGATCAGTTATACCAGTTATACTGAGGTGCCGGTCACATGCTTCTTTCTGATGATAAAAACAAGGGTCTGCTACTGCTCCTTTTTCTACAAAACCCCAGCTTAGTCTTCAGCACTTTGTTTTTCCACACATGACCTTCATTCTGATATGTATAATCCATGTCCACATATCCACCCTGAGCTTTCATATTGACAAAGAGATTGCCTTTTTAATATTCAAAAAGAGCTTCTGGCACCCTGGTGGACTAAGAGTATAGATTCTATAGTTCATTCTACAAGATACAGCAGAGGTTGTGCATGACATTGTTTAGAGTTAAAGAGGAAAATTTGACTCAGATCCATCCAGTATTTTAGTTTAAGTGGGGTTAAGTGGTATGTCACGTAAGGCTGAAAAACATTACAATTAGATGGTGACGCTTTAGTACACCACAATTTTTTGTGGTGTACTAAAGTAAACTAATAATAATTGTCCTTAAACAAACGTTCCTGTCAATCACTTTCCTTCCCTCATGACGATAACAGCACCATGATTCAGCCTTCACATGTTTCAAAAACTGAAAAGTGAGGAAAGGTTTTATTTATTCGTATTTGGGAATAGATGAGAACAACATGATGGACATGATGAGTTGGGTTGCGGGGCAAACCTTTGTGGGGGATCAGCTGCACCTCCCAGACCAGCAGACCAACATCTAAGGAAAAGAATAGGGAGAAGGGAGACAGAAATAGAGGGGAAGGTGAGTGGGGCACGAGAGGCAGGTGGGGATTACAACAGGGAGCATAGCACTTTATATAGCTGCAGGCAGAAGGGGAATGATTGAGGTGTGGCCTCGCTCCACAAAGGCAGATTATAATCACCATAAAATGTCATAACTAGTTCAGTATCCACTGAAGCTCAATTTTCAAAGTCTAATCCCAAAGCTGACAAAATACTTAATTAATAAACAGTTTAATTAACTTTGAATTTATTGATATAATCGAGTACATGTGAAAGAGAACACAGTGCAGCTCCTAATTGTTGTTGTACCCTTGTGGCCTGCGTCATACTTTCCATGTTTGTGTATCTGCAGCGGTCCACTAGGGTCCCTGTAAATTAATTGACCTCATCTATCCATTTGTCTGGTGGGCCACAGAAATGTGTGGATGAATGTGAGGAAAACCTCCCCGCAGACCATAGGCATTGACTGCACGTGCTCCCTGTAGCATGACACTTGTCTGTCTAGGTGGTGCATTCTTGTTTTGGTCAGAACAGAGAGTGAAGGAGACAGTAACCATGGAAACTTGCTGCTGGTATACATGTACAGCTCAGTGTTTAAAGAAGGCATGTGTGGAAGGCTAGACTGACACGGAGTGTCAGAGCAATTTAGAATTCTTAAACCAGAATTTCCTTAAATTCTTTTTTATTATTATATTTTTTATACATGTACGTTTGATGGCGAGAAATGCAACAGAATTCATTCCTGACGTGCATGACCCATGTATATGTGTGACAATAAAAAGCTATTCTATTCTATTCTATTCTATTCTATTCTATTCTATTCTATTCTATTCTATTCTATTCTAAAGGATGAAATGTGCAGTTGATGAAAGAACAGGCCACCAGTATCTCTTTGTCTGCTTTTGCCAAACTTTGTGAAGGAAGACCACCATAAAAATTAAGATTATTAAGATTAAAGTAATGAGCTGCACAATATTAGTTCCCTTTTTTTTACACAAAGATAAGTTACTCTTGCAGCACTTTGATGTTTGAGTAAAAGTTACTGTGGTGGTCTGGTGGTTTCCTGAGGGGAAAAAACCTCTGTTCCTGTGATAACACACAGCCTCGGGTATTCATTTTTAATGTTTAAATTTGCATTAACAAGAGGTGGGATTATAAAATTATTATTAAATGAATCCAGCATGTTCAGTTTCAGTGTTTTTTTTTGTTTTTTTTTGCTAAATTACAGCAGGTAAATAAAGCAACCTTGTCAAATTTGTATTTATTTTTACAGCCTACTGCCATATGACTCATGCACTGCTCTAAAGCATACCAGAAAGTTGTAAAAATTATATAAGTTTTCTGCATTGTGCACAGCCACATGGGAGTCTAACTGTGAAATCGGGCTTTAGGCTGAATATAGGAAAACAGCTGTGTTTTGGACTATGGACCAATATGAGTATGCTTACAGCCTCAACACCAAGCAGGATGTTTACCATGTTCATAGTGTGTCAGTATGCTAATAATTGCTATATGCATGGAACAAAAAGAATAGCTGCAGGTAACAGGATTGTCATATGTTTTGAATTTTTTTTTATTTTTCAGAATAAATTAACAAAACAGTGTAGACATTAAGTCACACCGATCCCAAAGGGAACATGTGACACGGCAGTCCAGTGAGATATTGTTGTCACTCAAAAACCGATCACACTATTAAAAACATCATCTGGAATTATTTTCACATTTTGTACATCTGGCAGAGACATTTAGAATGGTTGAATGGAGAATCAGTTTCTTTTATTCACTAGGACAGAACATTTTAAATGTGCTGTAATTTATTAGATTTCTCTTTTCATTGATAAACTTTGAAGGAGCTGTGTTAAGTACATTAAATGTGCAGTTTGTTATATGAAAGCAGTTTTTTTTTTGGAGACAAGTGTACAAAGTGTACACCTGTAATTCAACTGAAGTTTTGACTCAGACTTTATATCCGTATTAACAAAAAGCCCATCTTCTAATTGTTTCCAGAGGTTCTTCCTCAGCCCAAGGATATACAGTAATAGCGCATTGGGTTGGCATTTTATTGTGGTCATACTGCATTATGAGACATGACACTGTGAAAATTGTTTTTCATAACTTTCAATACAGATACATTTTCAGTCATTTGCATGCGCGGGTTCTTGAAGCAAGTATAATTACCAATCCGTGCTATTTTTGATCTTAATACTCATAGAGTAGGAGAGAAACACTCAATAGAAAGTTAAATCAGTCAAGCTGGTGCTATGCATGCAGGGCAAGCACAGACAGATCATCAACCTATCCTGAGGAAATCAATTGCTGAGACGGTGCTAAACCCTCTGCTGGCGTCTTAACAGTCTCTTGACATCAGAATATGTGAATACTTTTGTCTTTGTTTGGGATCAAGAGAAAACGTGACTTTTTTTTTTTTTTGTTCAACCTTGACTGTCAAAGCCAAACTCCCTGGATAAGAAAAGTTTCTCCACTGCAGGAAAAAAGATTTAAAAAAACGTGCATTAAACATATCTGATGTAGTTGTAAATTGGGTTTCCAGCATTTAAACTTATTATACTGTATATGAACATGCTGTTTATTTCCTAAAAGGTCATTGCTTTTGGTGACATTTCTGTGAGGTCTTGTAGCGGGGATAACTGATGCATGGCAAGCACTCTGACACGTGCTGAAAAGAAAAAGCAACAACATGGCAACACACAGAGTGGAACGTGTTTGCTCATTAATGCCAACCCACTATCCATCTGTACCGTGTATTCGCTCTGTGCCTCACACACTCTGTTCTTGTCAAACACTTCATTTCCCCTACAGTTGACACAGAATGTAAAAGAGACATTTATTGACACATCATCAGGTCTGAACAATGTGTTTTAGTGCACTTAATTAAAACCTCTGCTTTTCTCTGCCGTGTGGCCAAACACTGCGCTTGCCTGCAGTTTAATTGTTTAATTGATTGAGTCTATTGTCTTGGATCCTATGATCAGTAATCAATCAACTGTTATGCAACTTTGTTTGCACACATGCAGTTCACATTTCACATTTCTTTCTGCCATGGACACAGCAGACTTGTAGTGAGTGTCACTTAATAGACATCGTCATAGTTTATTTCAGGAGACTTCAGCAATGAGCCACACTAATGAACTGTTTACGCAGCCTTAGAAATTGCATTGTGAATAATTGCATTGTCCGTCTTTTGACATCCGGCTATGCTGATGGTCAGCATAATAACCCTGATACCTGTTTAACATAAGCACAGTCATTGTGATTACCATTTTTTTATATAGCACCTATTAATTTTACAATGTATAATACCAAACATACAGTGCAGCTTAAACTGTGTTTAAAAATCTGTAGTTTTGGAGATTATGGTCAGGAACCAAACTAAAATCTTGGTCAGCTGAAGGTTCTGTATGAAAATTGAATGCCACTGTGTACACAATATAAAGAAAAATTATTATTATGCAGTATACAGATCAATAAAAAAAACCTTCTCAGTATAAATTATTGTTCATTATTGTATATGATATTGAAACATGAATTGGATTTTCAAATAGTGCTATAATGGTCAAGATCCTGTCTTTATTTATTTTTTTATTTTTTTTGGGGAGAGGAAAGTGATTCATACACCTGACACTGCACGTTTTCACAATTACAAAATCATCACAGCAAAATCAATGATGCCAATCAATGAAATCAATGAATGGACCCTGATGAGTCAGCAGTAATAATTAAAGTGCCTTCCTCATGAAGAACAGCTTATATTACAGCCACAGACGGGAATCCTTGGGTGGTTTTCAATTAAGTAAGAACTTTTAATGACCTGTGCATTCAATTTCATGAGTGGACACATAAAGACATTTCTGTATGCACTTTTGACATGGCTAGGTGTTAGACCTGCATTTAAAGACAGTCGCTGTTTCACCCTGTGCATGAATGAACACATCATTAGTATCCCATGAGCAGCTGAGCGATGCTCTCATTGTCACCTAACTGCTCCCTCACCTCGTTTGTATTCCAAGAGTGGGATTTTCCTATTAGGGGAAGTTAATAACTTGCTAATACTCCAAATTCCAAACTCAGCAAAAAAGCCACTCGGGATTTTACATGCCTTGAGTGTGCCCATACAATTTTGACCCCTTTGTGATCCAAGTAAGTTTTATTAAGTAACATTAATATTCAACTCTTACTGAAAATTGAAGGGGAAAGAGTAATTTCATCAACTTTAAGGAAGGAATAAAATGAAAATGTATTTCTTCTGCAATGGAATGACTTATTTAATGTCACTGTTGGTGAAGATGTGTGTGGGGGGGTTAGAAAGCACTGTATGTTATTTCTTTCTCTAGAGGTCTCTCAATCCAAAAATAACAGGGGACCTAGTTTGATGATCTCATGAAGCAGTGTGGAATCATGGGACTTGATATCCAGGTAGAACCATACATTTTCTTTCTTATTCTGATGTTTCATAGGAGGTTTGCTTCAAACGTTGTCAGCTGTCATACAGCTGTCATTTGTGGTTGTACAGAAATGTGGTCACGCTATTGCTATGTGTTTTATGGTAGATACAGAACAGTCATTGGGAAAGTATGTAAAAGAGTCATGTACATTCTGTAAAGACTTCATGGTCATTTCACAATAGCGGAAATTCAAAATTCAAAGAATTTATATTGTAGGAAATGGTTATACTAATCTTAAATATTCCACTCAAAACAAAAAAAAATATATATATATATATATATATATATATATATTAAACATTGTTCCTGTTCTTTTTCTATAGTTGAATTCAGAAATATTACATATTTTATCTTTAAGTCCATTCACTTAGTCCCTGAGGGGGTCTGTAAAGAAATGTTGTTCAACATCCAGGGCATTAAATGTCTCCTGACAGGCTTTTATAGTGGCTACTTGTGTCTGTTCACAATGACACTGGGGACACAAAAAGAGCCTGTGACCTTTCATAGGGACAGACATGGTCTAACTACCTCTGATCAATAGGAAAAGACAGAGTAGTTGAGGACCAGTGCACGTTTGCTTTGGGGAGCACACACACATTGTTACCACCCACTAAACCTGTCAATCATAACCTGCTCTCCTCCAGCAAAGACACTGTAACCAAAAGGCCACACGCCACGGGAGGCTAAAGCCCAGTTTAGATACAGTATGTAATGTCTTATTTAGGATTATAGTGCAAATAAAATTCCATGTGCAGTACAAACAATTGCATCAACAAGATTTGGAGGTGAACTTGTACGGATGCTTTTAAATTTTCTCAGCTGTCTGACACAGATTTGTCACCTCAATAGCGTCATGACTGTCCAACATGAAGTCACTGGACTGTGGCTGTGTTTTGAAGTGTGAAATTTGATCTGACCCACGTTTGTTTGTTTTTTTTACCTAAGTGTGAACAGTCATATCAAAATTCATGCAGTACCTACAGTTCACAGATTATCATCGCCTGACAGCAGCAAAGCCAAATAACAGTGGAGGAGAGCATGCACATGTCTGCTGTTTTAGAGGACTGTCACATTCACATGAAGGTGAAACACAAGATACTTTATGTACCGACAGTTACAAACTCATTGTAATTGACAAGTGTGGTCTGGTAATGTGAACACAGCCTAAAAGCTGGAGAAGAACCACTCAAGCAGAATACAACCAAGACAAAGCAGAAAGTCACATTGCTGCACAACAAACATTTTAATAAACTTCATTTCAACACTTGTGACATGGGGCATCAACTTGTAAAAAAATGTATAAAAAGGACTGAAATCAGCATAGTGTTAAAGGGCAATAATGTTAAGTACAGAACACAGACAGGCTGACCTGTCTGCGGAGGAGACAGCATCTATCAGTAGGAGTAGTGCAGGGATGTGAGTATCCAGGCTGAGGCGAGGCATGGTGGCGAAACAGGACCTCAGAGAAGAACTTAAAACAACAAATGAGACCTGAAACACAAGGAAAACAGGTGTAACTATGGATGACAAAGAGAGACAAAATTCAACAACGACTAGAGTTGGCTAGATGTATACAACGCTGGGTAGCGGAACGATCTGGCGCAGACTGGCCCAGAGAGCCGGGTATAAAAGCAGAGCAGGATTGGAGTCTTGATGAGAAGATGAGCTGCATGTGAGGTGTTAAAGAGGGAGTTTAGGATCCTGGCCAGCTGTGCCCAGAAGACAAACAGAGAGAACTCTACCTAACCATGACGCCTAGTCGTAATGTAGTCAGTAAATTAAAGGTACGGTGGGAATGATTCCGCAACATCTGTGTGTAGAAGAACCTACTCAAAAGTTGCTTACTTTTTGTCAAAATCATGGTGGTTAGCTTCTGAAGAGAGGACTTAATCCTGATGCAAAAATAAAAGGCTAATTCTAAGGGAAAAAGAACAAACAAACAAACTCATCCATTTGGGGGATTGTTCACTCAAAATAATCTAAATTTTACATACTGGACCTTTTAAGAAGGCAGTATTTACAGGCTGATTATTCCATATAAACTGAACATTTAATTACACAAGAAGCAAGTCAGTCACACTTAGGACTGATAGACCTTATACTTTATAAAAGTGAATGTATTATTCCAGGTGCACAATTAACTCCCATTGTGAAGCCTTGAGATTCAATATTGGACCATGAAATTTTCCAGACGTCACCTGCAACCAGGCACCTATTAGATAATAGCTGTGGTCACTCACATTGGTGTCCACTCATACATGCTGTGCTTTATCGCCTGTTTACTGACATTATAATTCAAGTTTATTTTCCTATAGATCTCTCTTCAAACTCAGTTCTTTTTGCAAAAAGAGCAATCTGCTACATATGCTCCTACTTTTCAAACTGGAGGACTACATCCATTTTTATATACAGTCTACGTTATTCATCGACCATGGGATTAAATGGAATAAGAACATTTGAAATTTGTTGGCAAATGATCATGTATATATATATTTTTTTACCGTATCGTTTTACTGAACCACTGGGTTTCTTTTTCTTTCTGTGTGCAATCAGTTCACACACCCTTATGCCTCTCTGTGAAAGGAGGCACATTGTGAACAGTGATCATGTATCATGACAGATCAAACAGCTTTGCTGCGGAGGAGCGTTGCACATGTTTGCAGTGAAGAATAAGACAATGGCGTAACTGCTGAGCGCTCTGCTGTCCTGTGGGTGCCTCATTAGTGGTGTGAGTCATCGTCAGCACAGAAATCAAGGGAATGCAAATGTGATGTGATGGAAGGCGTCTCCTCAGGTGGCACAGGCAGAGCACACCCCAGTGACTACTCTACCATAAATCATCCTTGTGTCAATGCCTCAGCATTTACCATCAGAACTCTCGAAGCACACCTGAACCCATGCAGTTAGATTCATAAACCTTACATTAGAAAAACAACACAGAAGAGCATCATGTGGTAACACACAGTGGCTCACAAAGATGTCAACAAGAGAGGGCAGCTGAGAGAAAACATTTCGCCTGGTTCTGGTTCTATGAACAGAATTGAATTGTTATACTAATATGATTACATGCTCTTGTTGTGGATACTGTCTATAAAATACTCAAGATACCATTAAAAGAGTTTAAAAAAAAATCCTAACATACTACTTTCCCAATGTCAAAACATTCTTGATCAATTGGCACAGATTATGCATGTGATGGCTGTAGGCTTCATTTTACCCAACATGTAAAGTATTGGTCACATTGTCCTTAACTAAACCTATGATATGGTCAGTAATAATCTGTAATAATCTTATTTTCACAATTTTCACTGTTTGTATGGCATTCTGTTAAATGACTCAAAGTCACTCACTTTGAGATGTATTCAATAAAACTTCTTGCTGAAAAGGCAAAGCGACTGCCTTAATGCTGAGTAAGGTTTATTCTGTCCGGATCATCTGCTTTCCTGTTCAAAATCCAAAGCAATCATGGTTGATTATCTGTAGGAAATCATTATTGATTTTTATTTGGTGGCGCACAAAGCCACATGTGAGTGTGTGAGAATGCTGTATTTGTGGCTGCGAGGGCTCTAATGTAACATGTGCTATAAAATATTTGCCCAGAAACAAATCTGTGTTCATTTTACTATCTAATTACATCTTCATTTTCCATTTGGCATTCTGCCTGAGCTACATTACCTATCCTTTTTTTTCTTCCATGTAGCAAAGACTACTGTGGTGCAGGATTTGAAGGAGGAGATGTGCATGACCTGAGCATGTGACTGAGGTCCCTCCAGACCAGAGGTAATTAGGTTTACTGCCAGCCCATTAATCTGAGTGTAAAATTAAGAGATTAATGACTAGGTAATACCAAATTGTCACCTTGGCTGCACTGTCTTCAATTACAGTCATTAGTGAAAAATGAGATAAATACTGATCAGCAAAATGGATTTTACATGTAACACAATGAATTGGTGTTAAAGGTGTCTATGAGCAAAAAGGAAGGGCAGGTTATATAGTCTTTTTTCTGAGCGAACCACTCATATGATCTTGTGCTACTGAAAAGACACAAGATGACCTTCATTTTACAGATTTGGAGACCATTGGACTTTTTATGATTTATTTATTTATTTGTTTGTTTATTTATTTTGCTCCTTTCAGTGTTGGCATATTTTGTTCTATGTAGACTATATAATATAGACTGTCCCCACATGCTCATCTGTATTTTCTTGTGAAAAAAAATCTGTTTATAAAACTATGAATTATATTGTGTTTTGATAATATCATCCAGGTTGCTGAGGCTCACTCCGTTTCCCATTACATTTAGCAGTGTGGGCACTGTATCGTTTCCATGGTAATTTTCTTCAATTTTCCCTGTGCTTGATCGCAGAAACACTTGTGACTGCAATATGAAGATGAAATGTCTCATTATGAATATGGCTTTATCTGGAACACTTTGTACATTTACGAAGAGACTTTGACATGTTATGCATTTTTCATACAAACAAACAAAACAAGATGATAAAATCCCTCAAGATAACAAATGAATGCATGAAGTGCTGCTCGGCAATGGTGGAGAGTAGTTTTACTTGCTCTTGTGGTGATAGATATAGGTAAAGAGAATAAATAAGCATCGCTCTTACTGTTTTGTTCCTTTTTTTTCTTCATCCTTCAAACAGTGTCTCAGATCACCCACACATTGACCCCCACCAGGCTAACTGAATTTTCTGCCTGTGAAACTATAAGAGCTTCATCTCGTCCCAAGTGTCACCCAAACTTTTCCTCTTGGTTGATTTAAAGTGCCTGTAGAAGGAAGAAGTTTCCTTTACAGTAGAAAGATTCTTCTCCTGCTGTGTCAGCTGTCATTCCTCTTTGTCAGCACACTAGGCCATTATTCTGAAACATTAATATCAACACAGCAGATATTTTAATCACAAAACCCTCCAAGTAGAGAAATGTTAAAATGTTATGCCATGATTTTGGTAATAAAAACCCAGCCATTGATGTCATTGTTTGACATGAAAAACAATGATTTATATGTCAACAGAGAAACTCTGCATTGATCCAAGGTTTTGCAGTCCAAAACAAAGCCTGAGAGCAGTTGTAAAGGATGCTGTGAAATACCTTTTAAAATAAGAATGGAGTGAAACATTTGACTTGAACATTGTCCCTGTTATCATGCGCTATGCCCTTTGAATGAGCTGCACTGTTAAAATTATTTAGGGCTAAACCCAAGTTAACGGAGCACCAAAAGGATTTTGACAATTTGTGATGAGCATCAAAGAATCACCAACACCACGCCCCAACACAAACACACAGTGGTTTCCATGACTTCAGAGGACATTGCATTGACTCACAATTTATTTCCTGGAGACATACTCTAATCTTAACCATAATTATTAGTTCAATTCAATTTAGTATAATTTGTATAGCGCCAAATCACAACATACATTATCGCAAGACACTGTACATAGTGAGGCTGAAACCTTTACAGTATTACAGAGAGAAGACAAACCTAACAGTTCACATAATGAGCAAACACTAGGCATCAGTGGAGAGGGAAAAAAACTTTTAAAAAACCCTTTTAACAGGAGGAAATCTCTGACAGAAACCAGACTCAAAGATGTGTGGTCATCTGCCTCAACCGGTTGGGATGAGAGGAAAAATGGGGGACAGAGGAGAGGTGGAATACAGAAAGGGGGAGAGAGGAGGGAGGCAAGACAGCGAGAGACCAGAAGAGAGAGAGAGAGAGAGAGAGAGAGAGAGAGAGAGAGAGAGAGACCAGGAGCACCTAGGAAGGAAAGGTGCATGTAAAATTCATATTCATACCCTGTGTGAGAGAGTGAGTGTGAGGGAGTGAGTGTGGGTGCACCACAGGAAATCAGCAGTCTAGGTTTATAGCAACATAACTAAGAGATGGTTCAGGTTTCCCCGAGCCAGCTCTAACTATAAAAGGATCAAAAAGGATGCTTTTAAGTTCAAATTTAAATACAGAGAGAGTGTCCGCTGCCCAAACTGACACTGGGAGCTGGTTCCACAGGAGAGGAGCCTGCTAACTGAAGGCTCTGCCTCCCATTCTACACTTATGGACTCTGGGAATTACAAGTAAGCCTGCGTTTTGGGACCGAAGTAATCTGCTGGGATGATAAGGTAAAACTAGGTCCTTAAGGTATGATGGAGCCTGATCATTAAGTGCTTTGTATGTGAGGAGAAGGATTTTAAATTGAATTCTAAACGGTACAGGGAGCCAGTGCAGAGAAGCTGACACTGGAGTGATATGATAGATATATAGATAGATACTTTATTGATCCCGAATTTCCCTATCTAACATACATTGAACATACACACATACATTAGAGTTAACCTATAACACATATGGTCTCTCTTACAAGCTTACTAGCTCTTACTACTCTAACGAGTGTTTTAACATACTTATTGGAACATCCAGATAGTAATGAGTTACAGTAATCTAATCTTGATGTAACAAAAGCATGAACTGGTTTTTCAGCACCCTTTAAGGACAAAATGTTTCTAATTTTCATAACGTTCTGCAGGTGGAAGAGGGCTGTTCTAGAAATAAGTTTATATGTGAATAAAATGATATATCCTGGTCAAAAATAACTCCAAGGTTAATTACAGTGGCCATGGTGATGTCATCTAAAGTGACAACATGGTCAGAAAAGTGTCTCTAAGGTGTTTAGGGACTAGTATAATAACCTCGGAGTTGAACAACCTGATTTATTTCTCCCAGGCTCATTGATAAATAAAGCTATGTGTCATCTGTGTAACAATGGAACTGTGTATTATGCTTTCTAATAATGTTCCCTAAAGGAAGCACATATAAGGTAAAAAGTATAGGCCCAAGCACTGAGCCCTGTGAAACTCCATAATTAACTTTTTTTTGAAAGGAGTCATTATCACTGACATGAACAAACTGGACTCTATCAGATAAGTATGATTCAAGCCAGCAGAGGGCAGTAATTGAGAACCCTAAAGTCTGCTGTGCAATAGAATTTCATGGTCAAATTAGGGTTAGTGGGGACTTGTTTTCTGTCCCCATAAGGAGGACAAGTCCCCATAATGTGATAAATAGATAGTACAGTACTGTGCATAAGTCTTAGGCGACCATTAGATTTATTGTTTTAGCAATGCTATAATGACCATACTGTACAATTATTTCTCAATCACTTTATTGGAACACATCCTGAAAATATGGAGAAACACATATGCAGTTTGAAAATAACATCTTTTTTCAGAAAAACAAACAAACAACAAAAATGCTTCTATAATATCAAATATTTAGTGTGACCTACATTTACACTTGGACAAAAACACAGCCATGGCTCTTTAAAACCTGGAATGGAACCCTAATGTTATTGGTCAAACTTGTGTTTCTCCTACTATTTCATGCCAACAAATAGCTGCTGTGAAAAAGGTCTGTTATACCTGGTTTACTCAAGACATGTTTGAGCATTACATACACATGTTGCACAAGTTAAACTCATTGACAATGATCACAAAACTGACATAAAAACCACAAAGCTGGTGGTGGCCTGAGACTTATGCACAGTACTGTAGGTCCCCACAACATAATGAATACCAGGCACACACACACAAAAAGAAACAAGAAACAAGAACAAACAATAAACCATTCAGCTTTACACTCCTGCCATTTAACTACCAGACAATTGACAAATATGTTGTGAGAACATACACACCAATGACAAAGATAAATCTATGATATGAAATGTCACAACACAGACTTACCAAATAAAGCAGTGTGACACAAAGTGGTCGAACCAATGTCGCAAATGTAGTTCACTTGGCAGACAGTGACAGAGCAGGATCAACTTCCATTAGATCTTACAAAAAACCTCCACATGTGATTTATGTGCAACTGCACATGAACAAATTTAGGGTGAGCAAATAGAGACTCTTAGAGAGCGGATGAGCAAAGATGTGCTGTATCAAAAATGCTAAATATCATATAAATACTTAAGAGGACAATGGAAATCCAGTGAGTTTGGGTTAATTAGTATAATGCTTTTGTCAGAAAAGAAATCTTATTTTGAAGAGTTTGGTCTTTTGTTTTAGTTTTTCCCAAAGCTAAAAGAGCATAAACATAAGGAATGGATTAAACCGTGTGTTTATCAGCTCGAATCATTAGCATGACCTGCAAACAGGCTCATTAAAACTGGGTCGTTAAATTGATTTACAAATTCCACAACTTAATTAGGTAATAATACAAATTTCTAATTAAGCTCCAGTAGGCATAATTTATTTGTTGCTATTTATTAATGTTTTTTTTTTTTTTATTTGCTTCTGTATATTAATTCACCGTTAAAGCCCTGATTGCATTTCAGCCTTAATTTCTACCCTTATATAAGATACAGGCCATGCTTATTTGTGTTTACCCCGGGGATTCTGCAGAAGTGGAGAGAAAAAACATGTTTATGTTACAGCCCTCCTTTTTTGTTATTCCTGACTGTAAAGTCACATGCAGATAATCATGAGCAATCACTGCCATTTCCACTCAGTTAATTTAAACACTGATGTCTGTGCAAACAACAGCAGCACCTGAAAAATCCGATTAAATCTTCCTGAGATCAGCCGACAGTTTGTGCTGCTGCGTTCTGGAACATCTGCATAGACCATAGATTTTCTGAATGCTGAGTGATAAGGTTATGGAGAGTAAATACACAAATGTTTGACATACTTTCCTCCCTAAAACCGGTTGTGTTTTTTGGACATAACCCCTTGAAAACCTGGTTGGGATTGCTGTAGTGTACACTATTACACAAAGGTATTCTTGGAGCTTGCATTACTGTTAAATTAAAAATTTCATCCACACAAGATAGCATTTATCAGATCTTATCTTGCCAGAATGTAAGGGTCATGTCTCTTCTGTGAACTATTTTGTCTGAAACAGTAAACTCATCCCAGAGAGAGAAAGAGAGAGAGAGATGTTAAATAAACCATGTAACTTTGCTCAAATGTTAGACCACTGTTTGTATTTTTCTCCCTGGCTGGCTGGCCTTTTTCCTCACAAATACCAGCATGGTTGGATTCTAACTGACTGGGATCCTGCACTGAATCAGAGCAGTGCTTTTCACAAAATGGCAAAAGAAGGAACAGAAGGTGTCCTGAAGGAACACGCAGCGGTCTATTTTGGCTCCTTTTGTTTAACCCAATTACAGTGTTGGTGTGTACTGACTGAACCACCTCCACTCAGGTGATGTGTCTCCTTTGAAAAGTGGGACAACAGCTATATGATCATATCATATATGCAGCCAAACAACAACAAAAAAAACAGTGAGAAGGGTCTCCTCACGAAGAGTGGAGAAGATGCGAGGACAGGGATGCGAGATAAGAAAGACCTTTATTAACCCCACATTGGCGAACTTCATGGAGGAAAAGGCAGATTCAGGTTAAGATGTAATGACGGCTCATGACAAGGGGGGCGCCACCTTTCTTCGACTTTGGCAGCCATTGTCTGCGTCACAGCTTCTGTCTATCAACCAATCCCGGAGCAAAATAGTCACGTCACATCCATTTCAGAATGTATGCCCAAGATAAGCTGTTACTAAAGCCCTCAAACCAAGTTGCTGTGACAACAGGGAAATTTTCATTCTGGAGCATTTTTCTCTGCAAGTGAGGCAGGCTATGGAGTTGTAGCTGCTTGCGGGAGGCGCAGGTTTGAAAAGATGCTCGTCCATGAGTTGCCTTGTTTCACTGCAGTGATGCACTCTCCCTTCAGCATCTGCCCTCCAGTCATCCACCTGAGAAAGCACTTCAGGAGCTATTGAAGTGGAACAATTTTGCCCGTGTTTCTCTTTTGTCACCTCTGCTGTATGGTATAATTTTCAGACTCTGTGCTATGCTCAGATACCAGCTATGAATCAGAGCATCGTCTGAATGTAGGCTGTTTCATCGCTTACTTCCTCAGCTGGCACACTTTCTACAGTAGTTCACCAGTAATTCAGTCTCACTGTCTCATTTAAATTTAATATCATGGAGACAATTGGAGCTGGTGTAATTAAGTGATACAGTAACTCAAGTTATAAAGTTAGTGTGTTTATGTGTGTGTATCATACACTGATTGTCCATATCTTTACCCCTAAAATAATATATAAAATAAAATAAAATAACATAACATAACATAACATAACATAACATAACATAACATAACATAACATAACATAAAATAACATAACATAACATAACATAACATAACATAACATAACATAACATAACATAACATAACATAACATAATGCCTAAGGGAAATCATTACTAGCTTATACTAGAAATGATAGAGAAAGACAGGAGCAGAGCAGATGTGGGAACTTGTTAAGAACTTTATTTGCCATTGTATGTTTCAACACATACCACTCTTAATTGGGTCTCTGTGGACGACACTATTCATCTGGACTGTTTGTTCATGAACACACCGAATGATGTCCTTTTGCGCTTGTTCTCACTGGCACACACGCACGCACACATTTTACATACCAACTCCCCACTTTATTAAAAGGTTGTTGAAGTAATACTAGACCAATGGCATGTAGATAGTATTTGCGTTGGTACAAGGCTGTTGGAGCTATCACTCCATCTAGTGGCCATGTTAACATGCATGGGGAAAAACATGTGCTTTGCATTCCTCTTTTGGTTGCTCCCCCCCCCCCAAGAGCTGCACATGGACTGAGCTGACTGGCGCTACATCTCTGTCTGACCGCCCCTATCCATCAATCACCTCAGCACTCAGTCAATTCCCTTCTTTGTCTAACTACTCGTTTATGCCTCATGAGTGCACTTCCGTTCAAACACGTAATTGATTCCCCTGTGTACAGTTTATATGTTCTGACCTGCCACAATATGTAAAAATCAATGGAGCGCTGAGGAGTCCAGTAGATGTTGTGCTTGGGCCATTAATTGAGCCACCGTCACATTGAAATATACACAATAGACCCATTTGTGATAAACGGCCGTTAAAAAGGTGTATTAATAAATTATTTTATATCAGCAATGACTCGACTTATTGAGGAGGCAACAGACAAACAAGCAAATTCTGATCTAGTATTGTATTAGTCAGCATTACGTTGCTTACTTATATTATGCAGATACTTCGCCTCTGTGTCTGTGTTATGTTGTGCCATAAAAGTAAGCACATCTAAAATAAAACATGTTAGCAGTGGCCAAAACAATAATATAGTGAAAGACAATGACATAGTGAAAGCAAGTTCTCACATTCTTTACTTGATTAGAAATACAGATACCAACTCAAATTCTTTACTAAACTATTTAAAAGATCTGAAATGAACTTCAGTAAAAAAAAGTCAAAGTAAATACTCATTTTTAACTTTAACAACTTAATGACACAAGATAAATAATTTGATACCTTGGCATTAATGACCGACACAATGGGGACTGTCTTGCTTCTTTGAATCTGTTCTGCTGTTGCCGTGTTCCTTGATTTATTTTGGTTTTCTCTCTGCAGTTCTTATTTGGTGTAATATTTGTGTAAAGTTGTCAAAAGTGTCAAATACTCCAATAAAGTATCAAAAATCTACTCAAGTACAGTAATAAAATATTTGGATTTTGTTTCTTCCCACCCCTGGGTACCAATATAAACATGTATGGTGTTATTTTTCTGTTATCATTGCACTGAACATCCAGTTCTGACAGACTATTCCCTCAGCTCTACGGGACTCTATCTCAGTCTCAGTGTTTTAGCCTGCAACTCTTGTTTCTTGTTTCACTTCACACTCACTGCTCTTGTTTAAGGCAACACAAAGCATTGATTAACCAATTATATGCAATCCTGCCCAGCACCAAATAGCTGCAAACATTTGTTAGTTTAAAGGCCAGATGTTACAGGTGAGAAAACATAAAAACAGAAATCAAAAGAGCGGTTGTTATATTGCCCCCATATGACCACTTAAATAAAAAATTAAGTGTACTATTTATAGTAAATGCAACCTGAATCAAATGATGCTCTGTACTTAATTTGAGGATGATATATCTCCAAGCATGGCACTAATGGAATAATAATGTGGTAGTGTAAATTTCAAAGATTAAAGTGCTGTATATTGTGTTAATGCAATTAGTTTGTGGAAGAGATGACCCTAATGGGTTTTTGATTAGATTTATTTAAGTTTCAAACATTTACAGAAAGAGAACATTCAGAAATTTACAGTTCAGTACCGTGGAAATCTAATATCAGGAATGAGTGACATTCATTTTATTTAAATGAACACTATTCATTCCTAAAAGTCAGACATGGAATGTACAGTATTTCTTTGTACCACTTTGGTAGAGGAGGTAGTTAAATACACACTCATTGTTATCTCATAGCTCGATGGCTGGTGTTATTGTCTTTATTTATATCAGCTTTTAAGTACTGAGATCACCAAGAAGATGATTAAAAAAACAAACATGTTTTTAAGGCACCTTTAAAAAGTACTTTGTTATAAGAACTCGTCCATGTGTTATAGCTCATCTACTTGCCCTTGGAATCTATGTAATATTGAAGAATTACACCAATAACAGCTCATCTCATTTATGAAGTTCTTGTGGCAAAACATGATAAAGTGCTCAATGGTAAACTGTGGTTTCTTTAGTATTAGAAAACAATATACCTTCATTTAAGCGTGTTAGTGTAAGTAAAAAAAAAAAAAAAAGTACCTTTATCGGTGGGATATTGGACATTTAACACAGTTGACAGCAGTGTAGAGGAATTAAGACTCAGCTAAAAAGAAAAGAATCTACTTCAGATTCTTTTCTACATTCAGAAATAAGTCAATTTGGAAAACACAGACTTAGCAAAAATGTCTTTTAAATGTCTTTGCTCACATTCTTCTTCCAGCAAATGACGATGGTCCTGACAATATGTCATACATCTGGCTGAACAGTAAGTCACAGACTTATTTCAGCACTGGTTTTCTTTAGCAAGTCCATCTGCAAGGAGACAGAAAATTACATTATTAAAATGTTATTTTTCAATGTTCATAACCTTTACAAATAAATGGAGGATATTATGAATGTACTTCTTGTTTGGGGTGAAATTACCTAGCCGAAGGCTGCTCTGCATGTGGTGATTGAGTTGATGCAACTCGGTGTTTTGCTCATGGTGTCCCAACTGCAAACCGAAGGGATCCATGTCAGTGAGCTGCTCTGCGGACAGTGGGTCTCCTGGCGTGACCGTGGAAAGACAGAGGAGCTCTCGCTCCAGATGATGGAGCCCACTGCTGCTGCTGCTGCTGCTGCAGCACTCTGAAGCCTGCTGACACAATCTGCATGACACAACAGTGGGGACAAAAGTGCTGCTTTTTGTCGACACAATGTCCAGGTCTTTCAGGATGCTGTCAAACACACAGTCATCAAGGATCAGCTCACACTTAGGAGGAGGGTCAGAAGGAAGAGGAGGTCGGTGGGGCCAGTCACAAGCTGAGGGCAGGGTGATGGAAGCTGCAGGTTGGCTGACGTTTTGTAGCATGTTTGGGTTGTGATACATGTCAAAGCTTCGGGACAGAGAGGAAATCTGTGCTGCCAGAATACTGATCTCCACCTGCTCCCTCTCATTATGGTGATTAGATGTCAGAGACTGGCTTGGGGTAAGATGATTGGAAAGTATAGGTGGCATATGTTGGGGCACATGGTGCTCTTGGGTCAGGCTGCCACCCTCTGGCTGCTCTAGGAGGCTAAAATCATCTTGATGCAGGGCACAGTCCACTGGGCTCTCACACATAGTGGATGCAGACAAGCATTCTGGAACTAATTGAGTATCAGATGTACAAGACTGGAAACCATATGTAGGGGATGTAGAGGCAAATGGAGAGTGGGAAGTGGGCGCACTAAAGGATCCCTGTTCAAAAGTGTGCTCAGGAGCTGCAGAGAGGGAGCTGGGGTTTGTTTGGTGACAGGTGAGCACTGCGTCTGGGTAGGAGTAGTATGAGGGTGAAGCCTCAGGGGAGGAGAGCAGCTGATCTCTGAATCCATGCACATCGCTCAGGAGATCATTGTAGAGTTCCTCCTGCTGCAGAGGAGAGCTGGAGGAATCTGGGCTGTAGGGAAGAGTGAAGAGAGCAGGGCTTTCACCTGAAGGAACGGGTGAGTGCTCGTCTTGGGAGTGGAAACACGATTCGTACAGTGTGTCTTTCTCTGACTCCCTCCTCCTTCTGGGACCTGGCTCCTCACTCTGGCTCTCTGATGTCCTTTGCCTTTTAAAACATTTACTGCTGTTGTAGGTGTGAGTATGGGGATCCTGTTGACCTGCAACATTGCAGGGGTTTGCCAGAGATGATGGCCTGAAGGCGTCACTGCCGATTTGCTTCTGCAGAAATCTGGCCTCTGTTTCACTTCAACCGAAGGAAATGTGTTAAAAGTCAGTGTTTTGAAGCTTAAAACCATTTTATCATTTTCTAAAGCTTTGTCTATAGTGAGTTTGTCTTACCTGATAATGTAGTTAATGCAGCTGATTCCCCGTAGGTCCTTGTTAGCTTGGATGTAAAGCCAAGTCCATGACAGATCCTCACATTGGAGTCTCAGCACCATCTGTACCTGGAGGCCTTCATCTGTGTCCACTGGAGCAGATGCAAAAGAGATAGTCATGGTTATTATAAAGGCATATGTTTTTTATGGCCATATGAAGCAGCTTGAGCTGAAATTTAGCCAACATTTTCAGAAACACTGCAGGGTTAAAACAATAAGAAAATTAAAAAAAAACATGGACATGCACTGTTACGTATTTTACGTGTTACGTGTTCAGGTGAAACGGCTGTATTCCTTCAGTGGACTGAACACTTACTTAATCTTCTGTGAGATTCTGCAGTTGATGAAAGGTCATCAGGGTGAATGAGGCTGTACCATGATCGACCAGTCATTTCAGATGCTGAATACCCCAAATAGTATAAAACGCTGAAACACAAAGACACAAACGGTTGTTTTTGACAGTTACAGTATGTGAAGAGCTGGATCTGTTCAAAGAAGGGAGTGTCAGTGTACCTGTCTGACAGCTGAGTGAAGGTCATATCAAGCCTGTGGATGCTGGTAAAGCTGTGACAGAAGAGGGAGTCAGAGCTCCCGAGGCGGTTCACCGTGGGGGTGCACAGTGCCACAAAGAGTGGCTCTGCGGTGGGACAGCCTGCTGAGAAGGATGGACAAGTCTGAGGGATGAACTGGAATCTGCCTCTCACCAGCATCGAGCAACAGCTGCCGTGTTGCAGCTTGAAGGCCTTGGAGGTCTGCATACAACATATAAAGCTCCTCTCTGAAGGAAAAAAAACAAAAAACATACTTTTAGTTACTATGATTTCAAATCACTCCAGTTTTGTCATTATATTTTACTTCAGCATATGAGACAATGTGCCCTTGTGGTATTTATGCACAGGTTTACACACATGCAACCTTCAAAGTGTTTGGAATTACCTAATGATGAGGTGTTTTCGATGGTTAGGTTTGATTTCACAGTATCAATATCAGAGCGTTCCACCACGTCATAGAAAGAGTCTCCTTGAAGCACATCTATCTGTTAAAGTGATATTTTTTTTACTATTACAAGCAACAGACAAAAGCCCAGAGTGCAATAAATCAGCACTAAAACTGCTCCAAGTTACATATTCAACAACTTTTTACTTGAGCTTGACATTGTATTGAATAGAAGAGACTCACCATGGAAAGGCCAAGGTATTCATCTACATTTTCGGACACATAGACCAGCCTCCCCTGGGTAGTGGTGACCAGGATGAAACCGTGCAGGGCTTGAAGAAAGTCCTGGTATGGCAGAGGACAGCGTGGTCTCTCCCCAGCTGAAATTCCTTACAGAAGAGAGAGCAAGTTAAAGTTTCGGTTACACTGTCAGCATCTCTGCATCTTTTATCTTTAATGCATTCCCCACAGAACCGCTAACCTAGTCCCATTTTGGTTTGATGCACACTGAGTTTTCAGACTTACCCTGTAAAAGAATAGACTTCCTGATGTAAGTGCAGATGGCTGCCATGGAGTGCAGGTAGGAGAGACGCTCCTGGTCCGCCTGGGAGATGGGCAACAGAGCTCGCATATTCCTGATTTCATGGTTGATGTGGTCCCGTCGGGCTTTGGATGCTCCCTTGGTGGATCTGTGAGAAACCATGGCCGCTGAGTTCAAAGTTTTTAAGGAAACCGAGGGAAGTAAATCTGAGAGTTGTCACTGCTGCCAGACTTTCATTTCAAAAACATCCGCCTTTAGACTCTCTCCTCCATGAGGAAAATTTGAAAAGAAAAATAAAAAATTTTTTTGCTTGAGCTGATCTATTCCCTTTTTCACAATTCAGTCTGGTGTCTCTTCCCCATCAGCTGAAGCAGACTCTGAATATCGAGGGTTCCTATGGAAACTACTGATATGAGAAGTTGCTGTGTCTGCAGTTGAAATAAGGGCCCTCAGTCGTGTGTGTGATCAGTTATCTGTTAAGGCCCATCCACAGCCTGGGGCTTTTATAGCTGCCAGGACTTCAGCGTGGGCGTCGCACTTAAAAGGGAGGCTGGGCTTCTGCTGCTCCTTTCATTACCTTGTACAGTGGGTGTCCTCAGAGTGTTGAGGGTGGCCCTCACCACAAGGACACACAGTGTGTCACAAAAGGAGAATTACACCAATCAGCCATGACATTAAAACCAGGATTCTGTTTTAACCCTCATGCAATCTTAGAATCGTTTTAGGGCTTTTCATCTCTGATTTTTCCTTGTTTTTTTTAAATTTATTATTGTCTGTATTAATGCATATGGTACATATGTAACAAGTTGCCACCGAAACTCATAATAAACATTATAGGTTTACTTGCTCTTTGGTAATCTGTGACATGTCCCTGGCTGTTTTACCCCAACAAAGAAAATCTTATCATCATGTACTATATGGAATGGGTTGAAAAAATTTGATATAGCCTATTGTCTGTTTTAATGCAGTTACACAGAGTGCAGGAATACAGAGGATACAGAGGTGTTATTGTCTCAATCACTGCACACAGAAGCAATGACTGAGGAACATTTATTTGCAATGGAAAATGTTGAATTATACATTATGAATTAAATGAAAAAAAATGCATATACTGTGTACTATACACTGATCAGCCCCAAATTAAAAACAGTTTTAATGTTATGGTTGCCCAGTTTGTATCTGAATGAACCCAAGATATATCTTTACAAAGTTAGAAAGTTTATTACTATCAATATTAATTCATAGACACACTTAATTATAAGTAAATGTCCATTAAATTAATTAATTAATTAATTAATTAATGAATTTAGACTGTGAATGTTTTCACAGGTTGTTTCTGCCCCAAGTCAACATAAAGCAGCTCGGTATCTCTCCCAACTGCAGCCACAGCATCACTGGGGCTGGATTAGTGTGAGGTGCGGCCACTAGAGGGCGTGAGGCAGAGATGAAGAGGAGTTTCACTGACCTGATCCTTCTGCACAGGAAGCGCTGCTGCTGCTGCTGCTGCTGCTGCTGCTGCTGCTGCTGCTGCTGCTGCTGCTGCTGCTGCTCAGGCAGGTGATGGAAGGCGCACGGAGACCCGACATGACATTTGCAGGAGTTGCACCATTGAATCATCTCGACGCTGGAGAGGCCACCTGAGGAAATAAAATAAAATAAAATAAAAAACAGAAGGGCAAAGTTCCAGATAGGATTCATTGGAGACACAAGAAAAATCACCACTTGTCCCTTTAAAAAACTATTGTATAATAATAATAATAATAATAATAATAATAATAATAATAATAATAAGAAGAAATGGCTTTAATTTTGACCCGGAATAACAGAAAGACAGTCTTCATCTTGTACCTGTGCTGTCTCCAGGCTGTGGCTGATGAGTGTCCAGCCCTCGTGTGCGCCTCCCTCCTTTTATAGCCTAATATCCGGCACCTCTTCTCCAACCAGCCGGTGCGCAAGAAAGAAGGAAGGAAGGAAAAAAAAAGAAATTATGTTACATGTTGAGCAGCAGCAGCGATGACAAACGATGGAGGAGGGTTATATTTAGTGAAGTGAGTACCAAAAATAACCCACTGATGAGATGCAGATTCCATTAATGCAGTTTTTTTTTTTTATGTTTGATGGAGAAGAAATGAAAGACATTATGTGAAGTTGAAATGAACATTTAGAGTCGTTTGTTGAGTCCCAGGGCAAATATGTGCAATGTTGAAATGGATGATTGACTCCAACTACCACATTTTAAAACTGCCCTAACTTTATTTATTTATTAGCCACCAAACTAAACCACACAACCATAAATGAAGGGCCTGGTATCAATGATGTGGTTGTGTGTCAGTGTGTTTTTGACTCTGTCAAGCCACAAAGACTGAAAACATTACAACACTGATCTGCCATGACATCAACCGCTTCATTTGTGTGTGTGTGTGTATTTTAACTAATGAAACAGGAGGGGAAACCTCAATGATTAACAATAACAAGTCTTAAGCACAACATAACAGAGACACACCTATAGACATGGTTAGAGTTTAGGAGTGAAGTTAATTTCATGTTGGATATTCAAGGTCACTTGATGTAGAAGCTTTTGAAAAAAAAAAAAAACGCTGTTTATCCATAGCAAACCAATGGTTTTGGTTTTTTATATACAAAAACAATGAAGAAGCAGGAAATCTCAATGCCATATTTCCTCAAGAAAAGGTTGATTAGGTAACATTTTTTGTGTTGTACACAGTCGCTTTAATTTCTTGAACTTCTTTGTCCAAAATATAACTTGTAATTAAAGGTTTTAAAGGATAACGTGATGCACTGAAGCTGAGCAAATCAGTCACTCACACAAAATTAGCTCCTGCAGCAAATGGCTGGATTACGGGCATCGCAGAACAAGATTCTGGCAGAAAGCCGTTGTGATGAAATGGGATGACTCACTGATATTTTAATTTAAATATTTGATAGAGCATAGTATTGCTGGAAATAGATATTTCCATACAGAGTTGATGAACACAATGGAATCTTTGGGACCTAATCCCAATCTGGGAAAAAACTTATTTTCCTTCATTCTTGCATGAGCTTTAGTGATATAATGTATGTTATGAGTTGGTGCTATACAAATAACATTGAATTTAATTGAATTGTATTCAATTAAATTTAATTGAATTGAAGTGTAGGCTACAGCTTCAGCTTCTATTCTCTGAGGGCTCATGCTCCTTTAATGCCTCGTTTCTAAAATCCCTATATCGGTGGCCTTACAAATGAGCAAAGAACTAGAACTTGAGTGAAGGAACTGGACAGGGATGGAGGGGGGACAAGACAAAACAAAACACTTCGAACAAATCCTCAGACTGATTCTCAAGGGCCAGTGGGATCGTCTGAGTCCTTAGGGGAAATTCGAGAGTAATTTGGACAAGTGTCTCCCTGCATTAACGCCTGTGCTGCGGGGCCAACGCAGACTCCAGCGCCAGACAAGAGGGACCCAGCACTGCCCTGCTTCCTGTGTGTGGCAGGACCAGGCGGGACAGCGTGTCTCTGCTGCCTCACTTTAAGCTGACCCTCCGTCTGTGGCCTGCACTTAACACTGCAGATAACACGGACTTTATAGCACATGGCTGGTGACAGACAGGAACAAACTGCCAGGCCGTTGCTGCTAGAAAAAGGCAAAGATTGGAGCTGGAGTTCAGGGTGAGGTACTTTCTAATGATGCCCCCCACCACTTCCAAGAGCAGCCGCACACATCCCATTAGGAGGTCTGAGGGCCAATAAGGGGGTTGGGTGGCACCGTGGCTTCAGAGTACCCACTGAAGTAGACAGTGAGGGCTATCAGACAGGCCCACTGGGGTAGATGTGGCTGTTTTTCGGCAGGAAGAATGGACAAGGACACTGTGGGGTTCAAAGGCCTGGTAACTCTTAAGTGCCGCATACAGTAGCTCCAAGTGCAGGCTTCATTCCATAGATAAAGAAACGTAAATCGTTCATGCCTGGCTTTCTAAGGAATCAATTTTATTTTTTCTTGAGGTTGCATGTCTGAGTGAAAATGACAACACTAATTTGCTTAGCCATTTGTCTTGGAAAAAAAAAATCCCCACAGCTTAGAAATCATTAGCCAAGATCAATGCCTCTTTAAGAACATTAAAATTGGCAAGATGCCACATCACTGAAATGGATGCAGGCAAACAAAAGCTTTGTGAACAAAAACTGACCTTAAGCTTAAAGACTGGTATGAGCATCATGTACTGGAACACTGCAAAAATTATATTGTAAGGGCTTAAGGTCTCAGTCAGATGAAATGAAGTACTTACTACTGGTGCCCAAAGAGTTCTAAATATGAAGTTGAATATAGGACACAACCAGATGTCAATTGTGTCTCTTTATTGATTAATGCCAACTTATGCAGGCATTGCCTTTGTGGAGGTAAGTGAGTGACCATCAATGAAGATGTTTAATGCAGGTATTTTATTTTTGACCAAAGTGTCTACATTGTAATTTACTTCATATAATATTCCTGAAAAGTTATTGACTTAAAGTACCATCACCCAGTATGTTCAAGCGACAAAGAGACAATATCCTGAAATAAACTCATGACTCTCACACCACACATCAAAAATGAACAAACATCATCCGTTTTACTGTTGGGTGTCAAACAGTTCGATTTGCTCGCCGGATTTTTATTTTTGTCATGTGTAATATAAGTGTGTGTGTAAACACAATAAACGTCCCTGTGATTTTACTGCATTACCTGTTGTACAGTCCATGTAACTAGGGTACTGAGAATTTTCAAGTGTGTGATATGTCCATGTACATGTGCAGTGCAGAAAGCACAAGACTCACCAAGTCACACTGGCACCACCGGTCTGTAAATACAGTTCAGACTTGGTTTGGGCAGGCAAATGTCTCAAACTCTGGAGTCTACTTAGGCAAAAAGCAGCATGAGCATGTCTTCCTTCTGTAAGGCCTGGCATGCCTAGTTTGACTTAAGTGCAGTTATCTGGCAACTGCAACCTGCTTGTAAGATTGTTTTAGACTGCTTCACAGGAAATACACAGATTTGTAAACAATTATAATTTAAGTCACTGTTATTCAGTCCTGATGTTTGGGACCTCAGTCAAATTCTACTGAGCCAATCAGGGCACAGACCAATTAAAGTGTCGATTTAACCGCCTGGCAGGAAAGAAAAAAGCAGCACACTCTGTCCCAAAAGAACAGAAGTGAAAAGCACTGATGCGGCTCACAAGTGTGTGGTAACACAGCTCCTAGTCACAAGTTAATTTTCCAAAGGTTAGGGCTTTGTACTGTTTACAACATCCAGATACAACTAATATCCAGGGTTAAAGTCTAAATAAAAAGGCAGCATTAATATGTGAACATGTCAACAGCATTTATATTCCTCCCAAGTAAGTCTGCATCACCCTCATGGCATTATTATGTAATATTCAAAGGATAAGTCTGACCACACGATCAATCTTCTCAATCCTGAATAGACCATGTACCTGGAAGTTACTTGTTTGAGTAACAATTGTTAAAAGCTACCATGCCCAGAATTGTTGTTGACAGAATTAAAAATACTTAATTAAACATACCCTTTAAGTGGGCAGAAATAACGTTGTAAAAAAAAAAAAAGACCACCACCACTCAAATTTACAAGTTGTATCCATTCGATAAAAATAAATTTCCCAAATTTGAGCAACTCCAAAAATTTTTTTTCTCAAGCAGCACGATGAGTGTAGAAACAGCCCTTATGCATTTACAACATCTGCCAGGGTGAAACTTAGCTCGTCTTCGTACAGGTGCAAACACATAAGCGCACTACTGTTTTTCTTCGTTTTTTTCATCTGTACTCTGAAGACGTGGGTGATGTGGAGAGTCCCTACACTGTTGGATTGTCTATAAGAGAAACAGTTACATTATGCATATTAGTGTTGAGCTCCCTGAACACAACAGGCGAACTGAAGCAGGCCGGCATGTGCTCGCTATATATTAGCATCAAGATTCCCTTCCACATTTGGCACAGAGAAATTAAGGGGGTGGGTGGTGCTGCAGGGGTAGTGACAGAAGAGTCACACTCTCCAACAGACACTATGACATTTTGTGTAAATGTGCAACAAACAAACACAAATACACATTTCCCTGTGAGAAAGTTTTTTTTTCTGAGGGAAAGTACTGAAGATGTTTCATGTGTGGGAAGTTGTTAAAAAGATTCAATAACTCATGCTATCTATGGAGGGAGGTAGATGGACTTGATTGTTGTACTAGACTGACAGCCATCTTGCAAGTCACTTTGAAAGACTCTCAAAGTGGTAGAGAGTGCAGTGGGTCGAAGAAGAGCGCCAAACATTAAAACCAATCAAAGAGAACCTTTAACAAGTGTAACACCACAACGCTGTGGTACCTAATATTTCCTCCTTGCAATAACACCAATGTAGTAAGGTTAGTCTTTTCCATATACTGTAAACATATAGACCCATCATAAATAGACATGGTGGTTTTAGGACAAATTAAAACTTCAAGAGATACAACCGCAATTCCAACAAGTTGAGACTCCAAAATTAAAACAAAATTCTGTAATTTGCAAATGCTTTTTGACCCAAATTCATTCCAATACAAGGACAAGATATATGATGTTCAAATTGAAGATCCTCATTGTCTGTTTTAGAAAGTAAGAGCCCATTCTTAACTTGGCACCTGCAATGTGTTGGAATAAAGGCAACAAAACACTGAGAAACAGAGACCTTGGAATAACTGGTCATATTTCAAGCCAGAAAAAGGGAAGAATTCCCCTTTTAAAACATCAACAATTACTTCTGTTGCCAAACTTTGAGTGATATTTAAAAAATAAATTAAAAAGTTGATGTAAATCAAGGGCAATGATACCCATCTCAGCTATTCTGGAACACATTGCAGGTATCAAGATCAGAAAGAGCATATATTTGCACACAAAAATAACGCTCATCAAAATAAACATTAAATATCTTGATTGTATTGACCTCTTTATGGACGAAAAAGTAAGTAATTGCATTCTGCAGTTGTTAATGTTTTACACAGTCGCAACATTTTTTGGAATGTGGGTTGTGCAAAATCCTGATCATCTCATCCTCTTCACCCCTGGAGCAGAAGGTTCACATTTGTTTCTTCAGAGAGCTCTGCTGAGTGCGACATCCTCAACAAAGAGGCTAGCTTTCAAGACCTTTGGCTGAAGTTCATGTCTCTTCCTGTGCTTAAGATTTGAAGTCTATGATTATCATAGGCTGATTGGATTTCTAGAGCGACTAGAAAGAAAAGAAAGGGGTCATCGGGTGTCAATAATTCCTGTCTCACATAATCACTGTCTGTAAAGGTTAAAATATCCCAGGACATGAGAAAGCTTGTTGTATCCATGGAAGTCATAGACAGGATATTTTGGTCAGTAATGACTTTCATTTGAACAATACGGAAAATAAATCCAATACAACTCTAAAAAAAAATATATATATATCCCAGAACGATCCTTGTCTCAGTAGAGAAAGGCCAGTGTCCTGAAACAGAGCTCTTGTTCTGTTTGACATTCAGTATCATCAGCCATGGGAGGAGAAGATGGGCCTGCTGATGTTGCTGTTGGTGGTCATGGCTGCCAATTCCCACCTGGAAAACAAAAAGAGAAGACTCAGCCACAAAAAACCTGTGTCTATAATAATAAATAAATCTCTAGGACAATCATCATCAAGAAACATTGATGTCTTCTATTTTTTTAAATTTATATTTGTGGTTTCAACATTTTTTGCATTGTAAATCATGTAAACATGTGACATTTGCTTTCACCCTGTGTTCCCTCTCGTCTGAGTGAAGGTGTACGATGTGGACAAGGATGAGAGGACGCCCCGCTGTAACATGAGAACTGGGAGCAGGGGCTGACAACAGGGTCTAGTGTTGACCTGATGAAAGGTCAGAGGTTGAGCTCCAGATTGTTATCACTGGCTCTGGTTTCACACTCACTCCCTCTCAATTGCTTTGTTCACTTTATTTTTGTTGTTGTGCGCGTGTGTGTGTTTAAGAGGAGAGATTGGCATTGGAGCTGGAGATGCCAGTGAGGGGCAGAGGGAGTCTTGTGACCCCACTGAAAACCCTCCAAGGGTTAGAAACACTAAAGTGGGGAGTGTGCAAGGTGGCAGTGGCGGTGCGAGAGAAAATGAGAGGCTTCGAGGGGTAATTAGTATCAAGTTTCAGGAGGGGAAAGAAAAACACTTAAGTGTAACCCCTCTGTTTGCTAGACAAAGTCTATTCATCAAGGATATTTCAGAAATTGTTTTATACATGAAGTACATTAATTACAGTGGAAACAATTCAGTGATTTTAGATTAATGTGAACGTGCAATTTTACAACACCGGTATAAACATTTTACCTCAATAATACAGCTGATTAAAGGAGGCTGACAAAAACACAGTTGAAGCCACGCATTCTTAGTTTTAAAGTCAGCTTGAATTATATAACCTTTCCAACACACCAAAGTGTTTGGTTAAACTTTAAAGCCCCTCTGAAATTAAATTGTGTATAAAATAAATGTGTTAGAGAGAAGGGAATGATGCAGTATTATTTTATCACACAAGTTTCTTTCAAAATTTACATGTTTTTTCACCCTCAAGCATTTTAAGAGTGTAGTAGCTTTGCTAAATCATTGAAGTGCTTATGATCTCGCCATGATTTTCCTCTGCATGTCAGTGCAGCACCAAAATGTATATAGGTACAAAGACAATGGACAAACGGAAAGCAATATGCAGTCTAAAGGATATGTTAGTACATACAAATTTTACACGTGTTAACCACATGGTGTAGGGAACAATGTTGAGCATATGCAAAGAGCATGAATGAGTGACAAAACTGTACTTGTTTGATTCTTGACTGACCTGATATCATGTGGGAGTCCCGACTGCTCCAGACTGTACTGAATAACAGCTATTTTGCATAATGTCTTCAAATTAGGGCCTGAAAAGAAAAAAAAAGTTACAAGACACACAGCTCGATTATTGACATGAGGTTAGAGCTGCTCTCCATTACTTTGTTTTGTTTCTGACATGCCTCTGAAGCAAATAATAGAATTCACACGAGGGTGTGAACACCATGATGACATGACTAACCGAGGACACTTCCAATATTTCTAATACTAATCACAAACTTTGTTTAATTTCCTATCACTGTCATAGTTGTACTACCATATGGCTGGTGATAAACAGTGTGAAGGCACCCGTGATTGGCACATGGAGGCGTATGCCCCAGGGGATACCACTGGGTACTGCCAGTCCCATACCATCCCTGTGTAAACCCACCCACGCAAACTCTAACTGTGACCTGACAGTATGGCAGACTACACCAGTACACGGAGGATATGGCTATATTTAGTAGTCTCAGAGTCGGAAGTGCCCCATGTGATAACACAAAGCAGAGCCAAGGCCACGCACACTAGGCCAGGTGAGAAATAAAAGAGGGTATTTGGACTACAAAACAGAACAGAGGCAATCATTTATTTTATACAGTACAGTATATGCAGGCAAGATGACTGTGTATATGTTGACTTATGGAGCTGAAGGATATTGGAAGGGATACTTACTGAAGTCTAAGATATACAGGTCTGAATGATCCATGAGGTTAAATTCATCTCCCATTCCTTGCTCTGGACATGGACTATAAAAAAATAAAAAAAAGAGACCTTTCTGAGGTTTGTGGTGTCAACACAAATGTAATAAAACTGTTTCTTGTACTTCATGCAGAAAGATCCTAAATGCACAATGTCTGTTTTTCTAAAAACAAGCCTTACAACATCCTGAGGCTGTTTCGGTATCTTTCTTTAATCACAAAGGTTCATAATCAGGTAGCCACAGCTTGTTCTTAAAAACAACAGCACTGCTCAAATAGCACTCAGCTTTCTCTCTCTTATCATAGGCTGGCATGATTTAAGCCCACAGGAAGTTGAAGACTGCAGTGAGACGGCAGGCTGGACCATGCTGATAATAGCCCAGACCTGTGCAGTCTTTGATACCACTGCACATCTGTTTCCTACCACAGCACTGAACACAAACACCTGTGAAACACCTGGTGAGAATGTGCTGTAATGACTGAAACAAACAACATATTACTGTTGATGTATTCAAAGCACATCTTTGCATTGCACAGAGACAGCATTTTACACTGCCCAGAGGACAGTTTCAACCAAACAGGTTCCTTCCCTTAAGCACTTTAGTGTCTACGAATATCTAATGTGTAGAGTGACTGAGGTACAGTATATGGCAGCCTGATGGAGAGTTCAGACTTCACAAGTAGCTGTCTGCTAACACATGGAGTGGCCACTGACTGACAAGTGTCCAACAAGACACCATCAGATACCACCACTGTAATATCAGAGCAGTTTAGCAGCAACAGTTTAATTTGAATGACGTCAAAATGCACATGTGATTTTTACGTTTTCCTTCAAACACTTTCCATTTCTTATACCTTCCCTGGACCATCCTCTTGCATGAACACCATTTACACTTTCTGCAAGTCAGTCTCTCCAACCATCAATCTCCACTCCTCTTTCCTGCCGTCATCTCCATCGTGTCTCCCTTATGCAGCATGTTCAGGATGTTGTAAGGGTTTTACGTTGCTAATCTTCCCTAAACAAATACTATGGTGGCTTAAAGCGGCCAGGAGAGGTGCAGAGCACGAGTGCTGTCGTCCCAGGGGGCCAGCTGGGGAAGTCATTACGTCCCCCCCAGGAGGTGATCCACCCAGACTTACAGCATGAGCCTTTATCAGAGTACCTTCAATCATCCAAGTAGTCCAACCCATCCCCATCATTGTCATCATCAACATCATTAGTGCTGCAAAGATTCATTGATTAATCAATTAATGAATAAATAATCAACTATTTTGATGACCAAGTTTTCAGTTTGAGTGTTTTTAAATAATCAAAACAAGCTTTCAGATTTTTCAGCTTCTTGAAAGTGAACATTTTCTGTTTTCTTTGCTCCATATAAATACGTAATCATTAAAACTGACTTTTGTTTGTGTGTTTTTTTTTGTTTTTTTTTAAATTCTCAAACTCAGGTTTGTAAAACACAAATTAATCTTTTTCAACATTTCTGACATTGTGTGCACCAAACTACGAGAAAGTAATCAACGGATTAACTGATGATGAAAATAAACTTTATTTGGAGCCCAAATCATCATCCATTGCTGGCTATAATATTACTGCAATGAGTGGTTTTCAACTCTGGCTCATTTCAATGTCAAAAGGCAAATAAAAATAGAAGCTACAATAATGATAATCTAGTAGTGAAACTGATTGTTTACTACAAACTTACCTATAAATTAGGGTAAACAAAGTTATTCTTCAAAACAACCTATGGATGTCTTGTTAAAACTACATAAAGACTGGTCATTGACTTTCTTGGTGGCACTGATCCTTGTCCAGACGATACTTGTACTCATTGTGATTTCAGATTTAAGTTTCCTTCTACATCCAGCAGCCCAACAGTGGCCTGCTGGATGCCACAACGCCATCATCAAGCATTTGTGGCTAATCAACTTAATCAACTGCAAGTTCACAAATTCAGTTTCCTAAATATTTTGACTTTTATCATGAAAAGGATTTTTAAAAAATAATACATTGCCAATTAACAATAAAGGCAAAATAGCCATCAACAGACTGTGTGCATGAAAAGTTATGAAAAGCCTCATCTTTATCTGAAGCACACACTGAGGTAGCTGTCAACTACTGTGCAAGCTCACATGGAGAAAGGCTGTAGGCCTCGGAGGCTGATGTGTGAAAGGGTGCAGATAAGAGGATGCTTCAACAGGAGCTACAAGAGAGAGATGAAGATTGTCTTCCCTGGGACAAGGCTTTCTCGCAGGCTCATGGATAATGACATCCTGGGTGTGAAATTCAGCAGAACATTACAGAATGATGATATTTATTGGTCTATGCAAAAAAAGTGTGAGGGGTTGGGGGGGGGGGCAAGGGGTGGCAAGACACATCTAATGGAGTGGCAGTATTTGGAAGTGGGAGAAGTCACAAAGCGCTACTTTATGCTGTGTCTTCCTGTTTGATGGGTCACTTTGTTACTCGATCAGCAAAGTATCACTATGTGTGAAAGTGCTCCTCCCCCTACGACAGCAGCAGTCCCCAGTCTGACTCTCTCCCCCCACTAAAACAACATTGGTTGCTATTTCAAACAACACTCAATGAGGGTGTCTAATCACCCAATTGCCAGTCCTTTCTAGAAATGGGCTGCCTGCTCCACCTCATTATCTTCCTCACCAAGGTCTCAATGTGGCAGAAGAAAGAGTTCAACTACTGTCCTAAAACTAATGAGCTAGTACGACAGAGCCTGGGAACACTCCTGATTCTCTGAAGTATCCAGGGGTTTAACTGCCCACAAATTCTGCTAATGGCATTCAGAAACGATACAAAGAGAGTGACGAGAAAAAGACAAGAGTCGGAGGGAACTCCATCACTGACACCTTTCCTTTCTAAGTCTCTTTGCTAAGTCTGTTTTCAGCAGCTTCATTGGCCATATCCTCATTCTTCACTGATATGATCTGCATCCTTTTCCTTTCTGTACCACCTATTGAACTTAAGTCTTTCTGAACCATCAAGCTCACAGGAACTCATCACACACTACAACTTCCTTCAGAGTGCCTTATCAGGACAGCCAGACATGCATTAAATTATTCCAGCAAGACTCTGGACTTGAGTGAAAAAACAGGAAACCTGCTGGAAACAAGTAGTGATAATACAACTAACAAAGAGCAGTTTGTAAATTACTGTACAATTACTGTGCAGTATGCGGCGCAGATCACGATTAAATGGATATCTGCGTATTAACACAGACAGGACCATCACCATTATAGTTTATAATAGGTTGTGTCTGCAGTGTGGCAAAACTCACGCTGATATTTGCTATTACATTGCATTTTGTTCTCAGAAACAAGATAAACATTGATATATCACTAAAACCTTTTTTTATTTTGTTTTTTTGATGACCTCTTTAATGTATTTAATATATCATTTATACATTGTTTTACTGAAAACACTATATAATTGCACTGTGGGCACAAAATATAGATTGCAGAGACAGACCATTAGTGTTCAATAACTGATTACTGAAGTTACCTGTTATAGTATATCAGATGGAGGAGAAAGAGAAAATCATCTAATTATATGCGCCAAAACAATCTGCATCAATAATCAGACAAAGGCTGCCCTGATTTCTAAAGATATGTATTAGCATTAGCCATTAAAAAAATCGATATCTGTTGACCATGTAATCATTGACAATGTAATTTATTGAAGTACTTAGCAGTGTTTAAATTAAAATCCTTTAATTTACTGGAACTAAAAGGTTAAACTGTTAAATCATACAAAGGCAGTGTTGAAGCTAAAAAAAAAAGGTCCCGTACTTTTTTTTCTTTTTTGCCTTAATCTCTACTGTCTCACCTCAAGCAATCTGTGCCCCCTCCAGGGCTGTGGGTGGATTAAGACCTGTAGATGCCCAGACCTAAGCCCCATGCAGAGGGTGAGACACGCACAGCTGGCTCCCTAAAGAGACGCCTGACTTCAGATTAGGCAAGAGATGTTAGGATATACTGAAACATGCATCTCAGATTGCAAATTGGGAGGAAAAACAACTGTAGTTGGACAATTGGGAAAAAATAAGTTTAGAAGTCTCAAGCAAGTACAAATTTAGTCCCTTCCATCACAAAAGGATAAAACTAAGTTGCCTATAAAAATGAGGAAGATGGTTAAACACAGCTGGTTAATATACAGGGAATTACTTGTATAGTTGTCAAATGCTCCAAATGCTAGATTAATTTGGGGAGAATAATCTACTTCCTCTGCAGCTCAATCTTCAACTGCAGCCTAATACGACTTGGATTCAAGGTCAGCCACCAGGAGACACTCACTGAAGGAAATACTGATGAACACTCAGTAGGTACAGTTTAGAGCTTTAGTACATGTATAGATATGGTTCATGCCCTCGATTTCCAAACTGTTAAGAGCTACATTTTTAGGTCAAGTGATTATATCACCAAACCCTGTTCCTTCACTATCACCATAAGTGCACAAAAGTCTTGTATTACTGCTAAGCTGTGTTGTTTAGACATAACTTGCTGACTGAGTGCAAATACTCACATTTAATGGTAAATCATTTTGCTGGTTTGTGTTGTTCATCATTTTTACTTGTTGACATTGTCAGACTTTGTTCAACAGAATGGTCTTAAAACTCCCACGTTGTGATGACAGCAGTAAATCAGAAGCTAAACTAATCAGATTAAGACATGCCAATTTACATGGAGAACCATATCGCCTATGCTGCCTGTTTATTTGAGCTGCTGTGCAACACTCAAACCTATGACACCTTGATGTATACAGCCTGTTAGTGGGTTAAGGAGGGTTAAGATGCAGATATAATACTACAATGAGCTAGTCTTTGAAGTGTAAATCACAGTATTGCTGTTCTGCCCCAAGGTCTTGTCCCGCCACGTGCGGGATGCCCCGTATCCTGTTGGGGTCATCTCAACTGTTTGACAGGTTTTATCTTAGCTGTACAAAACACACACACACACACGCTCAAAGACAATTAATAAAGGAAACTCCTGCAGCCTACCCTTTGACACTGAAGGCCAAACGGCAACATGTGTGTGGCATCAAAATCAATGTGTGTTGATAGGTATGTCTCCATGAAGCTATTTTCCACAGTGGAAGATTTAATATAGCACAGGCTGCACTAGGGTAGTAGGGTGCATGAGAATAGGTAGATACTTACATTTAACATAACAGAAAATTAAATAATAAAGCAGGGGCTACTATCCAGGCAAAATAATGAATGCTTTTGAATGAGCTGTGCCTTAGTTCCATCTTGTGTTTAGTCTAACATTTGAACTGTCATGTTCATCAGTGATAAGAAGCCACATGTTAACCCAGCAGGGCTATCATACCAGCAACCCTTTCAGCCATTGATAAGGTGCAAAATGGCTTTGTTAATGATATCAAGGCACCGGACATTTGACCTTCTAGATCAGGTAAACAAAATCACAAGACTCTGCAAAAGCTCTCAAACTCAACAACTTGCCATTTTGAAATGACTAGTCAAATTCCACAGAGATTAAATATCATGGTGAGATTCTGGTGGATTTAACAAGGGTTCCGTGCTGGGATGTTTTGACTACCAGTGTGATTACCTGCCATGTGGTGGCTCTCTTAGCAACCACACTCCAACAACTGTTGGAGTTTCACAATTTAATAAAACAGGCTCATCTTTTCTGAAATTTGAATTACAAAACACATGCATCATGAGACTGCAAATTGTCAAACGGAACACACGCATTAAAGTTGGCAAAGCAGGGTGAGCATGTGCAGTATGTGAGCACCACTCTGACGTCAGCTTGACAAGAGAAGCTGTGAGTCATTAGGTCATGCAAATGCATCCAGACGCAAACAAACACACAAATTGCACTACACAGAAAAAGAGTGGCCCACTTCCTTCCCTGCTCAGTATAGAAACTCAGCAGCTTCAATAACTATACTGAAATTCTGAAATCATTATAAAAAAGATGAGAACATTTTAACAGAGTTACTTCTTTTGAAAGGGCCAGCTCAAAACTGAATCCTGTGGCTTAAATGAACAAAAATGACAACCATTGAATCCTGCTGCTCACAGTGAACAGTAATTAAAACTCCCTTGAAACACTTTCAAAAAAAAAAAAAGATATTAGATAGGGAAAAGACAAGCAGAAAAAATAAAAAAGGCATTCTTCATTAAAAGAGATTTGATCACAAAGACATTAATTTTAAATTTGTCATCATTTCAGCCTTTAGAGGTATGAATACCTGTGCTGTGATGGAATGAGTACACATTGTCATGCCCACATAGACTAGCCAGATTTCGTTGGTGTCTGCTCGCAGCATGCCAATCTGTCATGTCCTTGTTCACATCCTGCCCCTCTGTGCTCAAAATACATGCTGATTTAGTCAAATCTGATCTTGTCATAAGCAATTACACATGGAGTATAATGATTGCCAACAATGACAACATAAGCTCAGCAGGCAATAATCTGTGGCACTGTATTCATGTCCAGTTTAACTTTAGCTGTGCTCAGTTTCCCCGAAGGTGAGAAAAAGTTTGCAAATTACACTGGTAACTGCTAAATGAAGGTCAGTGCAGGTGGGATTAGTCATGCACGGGTCGTCCTTCGTGGGGCCGTGAGCAAGTCTCAGTAAATGAGTGTAGCAGAGGTGCTGAGGGTATATCAAATTGCACTCGGTGAGAAAGAATGCCCTTTTAGGTCATAAATCAGTGGCAGAGCAGAATTTCGCGCCTTTCTGCAACTCAGCAGGCCTGTTTATACTGATGTAAGTGGCACTCGATAGACTACCACTAATGTCCAGTCTGTCATTCACTAACACACAAAAACATATCTGATTTAAACAAAAATAATTGCAAATATAAACACAAAATATAAATGACAAAATAGAGATGTGGTGCAAACATCTGGGTTCTCAGTGCAAAAATAATCTTACACTAATTAAGATATATTTAATGTTTTACAGACACCATTCGCTATTTATTCACTTGAGTCTATATTGCAATGTTTTCTTTACCAATGTGAGACACCTAATTCTCAGGTCCAGTCCTGTGTAACCCTTTGAAAGTGGGGGGTTCTTGGACTTAACAGTTTTATTGTCCTTCACTAAAGTGATAAATTAATTTCCTGAAGGTAAAATAAATAACATCAACTGGGAATAAATATCAACAAAGGAGTTCTGTTTTGGATCAATTTGAAAGCACAACTAACCCAGCAAAACGAGATGAGGGCCATAAATTTCAACACAATTTCCTTGGCAGACCCACCAAAATGAGAAGCCCCACAAAAAAAACACAAGCAAAGTGTCCAGCAAATAATTCACGACAGCCAGTGCAAGCATTAGTCAATTGCACTGGGACAGGCACCAATAAATTTTCCCCCTGTTAAATACCCTCTTGTTGTTAGGTCATGCAAAATAAACACAGAAGACAAGGCAATGGCTGGTTTCAAATCAAACATTAACATTAGTGTAAAATGGAAAAAAAAAAGTTCTGTCTAATCTTAAATCAGTGTAAATCATGTTAAAATATCAACTGAACTTTAATAGGAAAATGTTCCAAGTAAATAATGGAAAACAAACAAATGTGTGTGATTAAAAGCCTCTCAGAGTGTTTGTGTATCTGTAGAATGTGTGCACATGCTTATGGGAGTTCCTGTGCGTAAGAAGCTTAACTGTGCTCAAATAAACAACAAACATACAGTGCTGTTTAAGAGTACATGTGTGGCCAACTTTCTCACAGCCTGCAAGGATCACATCCCAATTGTCCAGTAACAGGAAACAATATCTTAGCAGAGTTAGAAGAACAAAGCAATCACTGTAAAACAAACTTCAACTTAATGAAGAAAAAGGTTGAAGAAAAACATGGGCCCAAATTCCTATATAAAATATAATTATAGAAAATCTGCCCTAATGCTTAAACAGGATGTAGGAGATACTTTGTGGTGTTTGATTTGTTCCTCTGTTCAGCCCGCATCCTCAATCATCTCAGTGGCACTGATGACAACTCCCCTTCTCCTCCTGCCCTATCTGCTCACAACAGGAAATCATGACTCCCTAAAATCTATCCTGGACTAATCCTGGAGAGAAGCCAAACAATGCACAGCAATCTTGAAAAATGAGCTTCATCTTAAGTTCTTATTGTATTCTAAAGTGAGTTTTTTCCCCTCTCTAATGATGTGGTTGCTCATTGTTTGAACTGTAAGGTTTCTCATTTTCTATAATATTATAAGATCTTGTCCTTCTATGTCAAGTGTCTTTAGATATTGTACTATGGGATTTTGCTCGATACAAGTAGATTTTTTCAGCTCAATAATAATATTATTATACTAGGGGTCAGCAGATTGTGGTTCTCAAAACTGTAATCTGATTTTATTTGTTGTTTTTTCAAGTATGTGCGACTAGTGCGCTGAGACGAAAGCGCCTTACTGCCACAGTTGATATACTACACTATATTTTGTTGAATTATCATTATATATTTTCCAACATTTAAAAAAAAATAATCATCACTTATCTGGCAATAATGTTGCAGCACAATGGATTAGTAAAGGTTAAACTTGTGTATTGGGGTGTGTAACCTTCCCATGATGTGGTAGCAACTGGAGCAATAGAAAATTAACTCAACAGCAGCCAAAGGCATTGAGGACTTGAAGCCATGTAGACGTAGTGGAGCTGAAAGGACTCTTATCCACAGTCTCCCGATCTTCACTATCAGGTTATCCCAGTGGGGTTCACCTGATAACAGGAGCCCAGGTCCTGGACTTCTTTGGACCATGCTAATGCCATTAGCTACTTCATTACTTCACTGGCTGCTGTCCTATCACAAGCATGTCACCAGCCTAGTTGCACCTCACCACCTACCAACCCCCAGCATTCGCTACTGTCTTATGGCTGACGAGGGAGTCATCACAGACTACTGGCTACACTTGCCAGACCCACCATATGAGCACATGTGCTTCATAAAGATTATGATGACAAACAATGGAAAGCATTTGTTAAGAAGGGTCTTGTTAACATTTCCACTACCTCTGAAGATAAAGGGCTTTTTCCCCCTAAACTGCAAACCTTTATTTTGACAAGCACTATATTACTGCTCCACAATTCATTAGTCGGTTTGCCAGTATCAGCCAAATTTATATCTTCATTAAAGTGAGCTTTAAGTAATGGTACCATTGTTATTCAATATTATTCAAAGTTATTATTAAAAAGAGAGAAAGAGAGAGATAAAAAAGAAGATATATATATATATCAGTTTAAACAACAGAAGAAAGAGAAGCAGGAGTAGGAGCAGTAGCACTTGTAGTGAAACTAGTAGCCATAGCAGTAATGGCAGTACTTACCATTGCATAGAATATAGTTGGTGTGGGGGTCTTTTTTATTTATGCTGTATAAATATTAGCAGCACTCGCCACCTTAGCAAACATCTTTATGTTGATTACATTATGTTTCTATGATAATGTTCTCCCCTTAATTGCAATAATTGATTTTATCTTCATGTTAGGGAAACTATTAAATCTCAGTTAGATTGTTCATGACTGGACAAATTGACACGCAAGAGTTATCAACACATTTTTTCCTTATACTGTTTAACCATGACATAATTACTTTTACAAAAGAAACAAGACATACAGTCCATTTGTCATGGATAACCAAACTTTTCCCAAGATTTTTTTCTTATCCTGCTGAAATAAATGGAGGTCACTGTTGTTTAAGTATGTGAGGTAGTGACAGTCTAAAATTAAAACATGTTTTATGTTACACGACAAATTCAACTAAACTTCTGAATTGGAGATGCTTTGTAAATTTTCTGGACAAGGCTAGCACAACTTAGAAGCTAAAAGCTAACGATACGTATGGGTGGAGACAATTTCTCTGTGCATGTGGCTGTATGAAATCGATCTGAATAATAAAACAATGGCTCAGAATACCCTCAGATGTTAGTTTTATCAGCATGTGATGTCAGCTTAGGCTTTAACAAATATCCTGTGTGAAACATAGATGCAGAGGTATGAAATAAAAAAATAATTATGTGGACCAATTCAGCTGCGGGCTCTTTTATAATTAGACAGACACATGTATATGTATGCTATGGACTTGCATGAAAATTGTGTATGTTAACATATACTGTACTTTGTCTATAATGCATGTATGCACATACACAAAGTTTTTCTCAGGGATCTCTTTTAGGTAATATTGGCAAGATGTGTTCTACATCAAATTAACAGTTCTGCAGCTACATGTGAATATAATATATAAATAAAAAAGCTGTCATTAGATGAAGTCTTAAAATGGTAATTTAACCACAAGGATCATTTTTAATTAAAGCCCCAAGACAGAAAATTATGTCAAGTACACCGAGGGGAGAAAATTACTTTTCTAGTTGTAATATTTTATGCCTCACCTCGTTCCTCCAAAGAGGATGATCCGATCTCCAACCATACAACAGCACTGCCGTCTCCGTGGGCATGGGCCTTTACCCCTCGGTTCAACCTTCCTCCAGGAAAAAGCTCCTATATTATGTGGATAGAAGACAAGAATATAATAGCAATTTTAGGGTGCTGTCTATCAGCTGAAGATCGATAAATGTTTAGAGCAGAATGGAAATGAATGATGTCCCTAAACATTAAAATAAATCTACCACAGAATTATGTACCACCAACAACCACTTTTGAGCACAGACAGAGCCCAGACCTTAACCTAATAGCACTGCTGAGAAAAGACCGCAACAGAGCCGATCAGTCAGCCATCCTAAGAATAAGGCTGATCTGATGCCATTCCAGAATTATCCAAATTTATTTTCTGTTTGTGGTTATGATGGCAATTTAAGATTCAACCAGTTATTAAATCCAAGGGTCCACCTCTACAGGAAAGGTTTATTGAGTGTGTTCACTAAGGACACATAAGATTAAAACTGTCACTGTCATGCCTACATTTGTGACTTTGATGATGACCAGATAATGTTTAATGATTAAGGCAGAGAAGTAGATCACACCAATGGTTTCACAAACCCCCTCTTGCCACTCTAAACCTTTCTAGATGCAAAGGGAATAGAGACAGAGGAATAATAAGGGGTGACGAGAGCAAGAGAGCAAAAGTCAAACCTTCATCTGAACCCCGAATTTACATTTCAGAAGTAGATACAAATCCTTTCTCCTGCTCTACTGAAGTGCCCTGTGAGTGACGACATCATAGCTGCCTCAGTTGTTCCATATAAGTATGAGCTGTGTAGCCTCAAATTAACAGCATCATAGCATCTCTATAGCAACAGGGCATTCAGGTTTAAGTAGATAATTGAGACAATGACTGAAGTGCTGCCATCTACTGGACTGAAAAGATTAGGGGCCTCATTTATGAAACTGTGCATAGGTACACATAGAAAGATTGTCGTACGTACGAAACACAGAAACACCTTTTCATTTGATTATATAATTAAAAAATGTACCCAAGACACACCCAAAGTGATATAAAGAAGCAATCGTCTCACCTGGATTGAATTTCCAGAGGTCGTTGAAGTGTTGATCCAGACGAGCATTATATCCTCCAAATATGTAAAGCTCTCCATTGTAGCAAACTAAATAATAAAAAACACATATTATTGGACTTAGATGAAGATCAATGATATCTGCAGTACAGCAACTGAAACAAACCACTTGGACTTGTTTAATCAGACAAATCTAAGAAGAACAAAAACTAAAAGGTCACAATGGAAATTTACTGCAGTTTTGCCTCTGGAGGTACTGTGGTGGACAGGGTAGTCTTGGGATCCTTCACATTTTTAGTTATTAAATGGTGTAACATATAAAATTACTCTGGTAAAAAAAAATATGTTGCATTAACTGGAACTGCAACTTTGATGTCCCAGTGGCCATCAGTCAGCTGACTGAGTTACTGCACTGAGTTGATTACCCCACTCTATTTTCATTAATTAATTTCCCGACATTTAACATTTTCCCAAACTTAATCTCATCATCAGTGACAGAATTTATTCTTGGCTGTTAGACAGATCTTCTCAGTTTCTTTTCTGCAGCATAGACGTCACAAAATGCCAAGAACTGATTTTTCCTCTGCATGAATTTTATTTCCTCTGTGGCAGCAGAACATGTTTCACAGGTTTTAAGAACCTCTGGCAGGTTATACCGGACTTACTAAACCCTTTAACATGTAAAAGACAATGTTAATTTTTTTTCCCAACATCCCTCCATTTCAAGGAAAAAAACACATTGGAGCCAAACATTGTCCTTCTTTCTCCTTTAGATCAGCAGTAAATACTCTTCTATTAACTCGGCTAAGGTGCTGCACAAATGTCCTAAAGTACAATGCTTAGGTCAGGAAAACCCTGGTTTGTGCATAAGTTTATCATCACAAAGAACGACAAAGGTGTGTGTAAAATTATGAATATCTCTTTTGACTGTTTACTCATAATCCCTTACTCAACAGATGTAATTTTTTCCACATGTTCTCAGTCTCTATTTTGTAACAGTAGTACACAATGTGTGAAGAGGATATTCTCTGCATTTGCTTTATGAACTCTATAACTAATCAGAACTATATTAAGCAGTGCCGGAAACAGAAAAATGGAATTTGAAGCTTGTTTTGGTGGAACAATTAAAAACAGGTTACTTGTTATAGTAATTTTATGGGTGTGTATCTTACAGGCTGAATGACTCCTGCGTCCTTCCGGCAAAGGCTGTGTTGAAGGGGTGCTCAGCCAGCAGTTGGTCTCCGTGTCAAAAACTTTGATCTTGTTGCAGTAGATCTCATTGTTGGAGTGGAAAGGACCAAAGCGGTCAGCTCGACCCCCAAATACAAACATCTTTGTCCCAATGATGGTGGCTGAGTGGAAGTCTCTCCACCGTGCCGGAGTGCCCTGTGTAAACAAGACCAACAGATGATGCTGTGACTAAGATTTACTGCACATCTGTATAACCTCAACTGGACCCGAACTAGTTTTAGATCTAAACATTCCAGTAAGTCCTAACTCTGAATAAATATTAATCAGCCTATACATTAAAACCAGTTACCAATAGTAATGTTCCAGCTGATCAATATGTACTGCACATCCTTATCTGTAATGAGGATTCCAAACCAGAAACTTTAGGCATATAGCACCATCTAGTGGACAAACTAACAAAAAAGGATGCAGAAAATTCACATTTCTTCCTTACAATAATGTGCTGTTATTTGGACACTACAAATACATTTTGGTGGACAGTATGTTCACAATAATAATGCAGCGCATATTCCAGTAGTCTGTGATTCCTAGTGTATTGCGCATGACATAAAAACAGAACAGTGAAATGTGATCTGTGTCCCATGAATAAAACTGTGCTCAACAAAGGCATGCTTCCAGTCTCTTTGCATTAAGCTGGCCTGTAGCCACGGCATGTTTTCTTTTCTAGAATGTGCCTTCATTATTTTCTGCAAATTTATGGAGGCAAGCGGACTCTGTTATTTTATTTTATCAAATGAATGATGGTGAGAACAGAATCATGTAAAACATAGTTGTTTTATAGATTTGAAATCATATTTAGATGATCTCAAATCAGTTTGTTTTATATTTAAAAAAAAATATACGAAAACACAAAAATCTAGAGAATAACAGGCTTGAAGAGATTGAACAAAGAGCATTAACATAGAAAATAAAACAAAAGGTGGCTTCTGAGTAAAAGCATTTATTTGGTACCTTTGTTTCCTAAAAAGGAAGTTAGAGCATGCATAACAGGATTATTAATAGTATTAATAAGTACCTCTGTCACAAGTGCAACTAAATCTGTAAGCAGCACACTGTAATCTCTTTGATGATAAATACTGTCAGTTAGGAGCTAAAAGTATGTGGTAGAGTATCTCCTCCTAGTCTGCCCTGGGGAACAGTGTTTATATTTAAGATGTCCTGTATTTTACTGGAGTTTATCATATGAACAAGTTGACTGCATACAAACACAAATGGCATCCCAACAACAGGAGTGTATATAATCCTCTGTGAGACTATTTGTACTTGGCGACAGACCAGTGAGCTGCATAACATTGCTGTGCCTTTCTATCCAGCCAATCTGAACACTGAATGCTTGTGCAGCAGTACCAGCAACCACAGTAATAACCAATGGTTTGTTGATCTCCTACAGTGCTTTGAATGTAACTTGTATGTTGCCCATTGTGCATCTTTGAGTTCATACTGAATTGGACTTGGACATTCATTCTAACCAGAAATCTCTCAAACTTTTTGGTTTTGATTTTTCTATTTTTAAACATTGAACAACTGGTGGTTGTAACTCACTCTGGCATTGATTAATGACCAAACCATGGAGGTGGTGTCCAGCTTGTGGATGTCATTGGAAAAACAGTCTGCCTGAAAAACAGCACAGATTCATTAAATTATATCTTAAGGTGCAGACAGCAAGTCACACAATGAAGAGACATTAAATAAAACTCACCAGCTGTTCATATCCTCCAAATATATACATTGCTTTACGTAGGACACATGCTGAGTGGCCATCCCTTGCCCCTGGAACAGTTCCAGAAATCTTGGGTGTGAACCATCTGTGGGTGTCTATAAAATGGGAACAGTTAACGCTATGCACTCTTGCAAGGGACCCAAATTCTCATTTTACAGTTTTGATGTAGCAAAAAGAATGTCAACACACATAGAGTATACTGTATAAGCAGGTGGTGAGGCATGAAACCATTTCTTTCCTTTTTCCTGTCTGTTACATCAGACAGGTGCACCTTAAGGAAACAGCCTGAAACTGTCAATTAACATTTGAGAGATGAAGGTCTACTTACTGACATCAAAGGCATAGAGCACATTGCAGGCCCCCTCTGTGTCATTGCGCCCACCCCAGAGGTAGATCATATCATCCAGCAGCACAGCTGTGTGGCCATAACGCATATATGGCACTTCCCAGGCTCGTTCATGTCCCCCCGTCCTCACTGGAGGTAATTTCATCCAGCGCAAAGACACTAAAGTAAAAACAGTAAAGTTAGAGAAATATTTATTACATTTTCTTCCAAAGAAAATAATGATAGTATTTGCCTGAATGCCAAAACAAATATAACTAAAGTAACATACTGCAGTACAAGGGTAAAATCCAATTAGAAGTAAAAAGAGATAGTGAGACACTTTCAAGTGACAGATGCAAGAGATTTAAAAATTAAACTTAAAATTACAGCCAAACACAATTGAGTTGTAGTGAAACTACAAACTGCGTATAACCCAATTAGTGAGAATGTAACAACAAAGACAAGAGGGTCTGCTGAAAAACATACTTCAAAGAGAGGTAGCAAAAGCAAGTGACAAGAATAAATACTCAAACAATAGGTAAGGTGGTGCCATTTCCATTTCAATTGGTCAAAGGCATCTTTATCAAGGTTTGCTTCCACCAATCTTTTCATGGTACTGCAACAGCAGTTAGGCACAAGCTACGTTAGAATGTTATAAAACCCTTTGGCAGGTGGCTGACATAAGAGAGGAAAAACAATATAAAATAGGTTGTGGGGGAAAAAAACCCAGTGAGATTACAGTTAAAAAAACACCTGTGTTAGAGAGAGTTTCACAAACCACAAAGCTCAGGGTTTTACCTGTCAGCTGCCATATTAATGCAACCAAAGAATATTCTACAAGAGTTCCCTAAATGTTGTGAAAGTAACATTAGGAGAACATTCTGAGATACAAAAGAGAATGTTGTCTCAAGGTTGTGACAAGGTAATATTAGGGGAATGTTTTGGAAACCATATGAGAACGCTCTCTAAAGTTTGTGAAAAAGTAACGTTAGGGGGACGTTCTGGGAACCGAATGTGCAACCAAAAGCTAACATTAGGAGAACGTTAGGAAAACTTTCCATGTCAACCACAGGACAACTAGAGAGGAACCTTGAGAGAACCTTCCTGCAACTAAAAGGTAACATTCCTAGAACATTCTGAGAAACAGAAATTGTTAGCTGGGTTACCATTAAATGATAAAGGTTCAACACTCTTATCCTTAACCTCTGATTTGAACTCTAGTATTGATAAAATAAACGACATTAAAGAAATAGGTATTTTCACATACTTAAAAAATAAATAATATTCCACAGTCAGAGTGATATTCACATCTGAAAAATGTATGTCTCTTACTAATGTTCATAAAACTGCAAAAAGATGAATAACCAAGTCGCCACAACAGATGCACTCACCGTCAAGAGAAACAGTTGAAAAAGATGAGACAAGTATTCATATGCCTAAATTCTGACTCTCAAAAAACTCTATGACCAAGTGAAGCCGTAGATTCATATTCACCACCTACCTGTGTTGAAGACATGCACATCAATCTGACGAAGTGTCTCATAGTCCTCCCCAGAGCAGTAGCCTCCAAAGGAGTACACTTTGTGCCCCACAGCCACAGCCGCATGGTTGACTCTCCGTGGCCCTCCTTCTAGGTGCACTGACCAGCGCAACATTCCACGCGCAAGCACCTCTAAGACTGCAAGTCCTTCGACCACCACTGTGTTTCCCGCTTGGACCCCATCAAACCAACGCCATGGAAACCTGTGATCATGTGAACAAGAAGTAGCACTTGGCTTAGGAGATCACAGGGGCAAACTGGGACAAGCAAATGAGAAAAAAAATCTGAGGGTAACTGTTTTTCCTCTTGGGCAAGTGTTACTCAGCTCTGCTGCTGACAGGCTCTCACAAAACCATGTATTATCTAGGCTGGGAGAGTATTTTAAGAGGTGCTTCGATGAACACCTACCACTCTTATTTCTTTCAGATCACTCTTGCCTTGTGCCCTCCCACTGCAGTATGAGAGTTATAAATATAGAGTCATTGTATAAAGTTTCTTCCAATTATGGCAAAAATATACTGATAAAAAAATGCTATATCAACATCATTATGCAAACTGCTTCATTTATATGCCAACAATAAAGATCCACAAGTAAGACAATGAGTTGCTTCTAATACAAAGAACAGTGATAAAAGTGACATTTGGCTGTGTGTCTTTGCATAACCAGACACAAATGCAAATCAAAAATGAAAACTAGGCAGGTCAAACAAAAGATCTGCAGCTTAGTTTCAAAAACAGGTCTACTCTTTGTCTTAGATGAATAGCCTGTAAAAAAAAATTGCACTTTCTCTTACAAAACCTTATGTGCCCCTGCAATTTCTCACTGACCTCCAACCTTTGTTTGCTCTTAAAAATAAACTCCCAGAAGACCATTAACATAGAACTTTCTATTTCAAGCCCACAGATCTGTGAGAAGCAGCACAGGCAAGACTATGGTCACAGGCGACTGCTAGTCTTGACTTTATTAAAGTCATAGTTGTGTTTGTCACTTTTTCCTGGTACTAGAGCAAACCCTGAGAGCTCGGCTGTAGAACAATAATAAACTTATAAAATAGACTCCTCAAAATGCAGCGACAACAAAATGGTTTTAACCTCTTTGCAAAACTAAATGGGTTTCCAGTAGATTTCACCATAAATTTAAACACTACCTTTTCTCAGACTGTGTGCTTCCTTGATGACAGGGATGTCTTTATGAAAGCCAAATCCACACTCTGCCGATACACTGAACAGGGGATTGGTGATATCAGATGACTAGCCATGACAAAATTTAAAGTCCTATGGCCTTATACATTATGAAATATTGTTGACAATATGGCTGCTCATCATCAATTACTTTGATAATGAGTTAATCTGGTTAAATGTTGTTTTTTGTTTTAATTTAAACAATTTCCAGCTTCTTAAATGTGAATATATTCTGGTTTCTTTGATCTCCATAGCAAATAAACCAGATAAATTAAACATAGATGGTTTGGGGACAAAACAAGACATTTGAGGTTTTGTTACTTTGAGATGTAAGAGAAACAGAGCAAAATTTTATGGACAAAACAAAAAACTATTTGAGATAATAAAAAGTTGCAGCTAGGGCTGCAATTAATGTTCACTTCCTAATGAACGAATCAACTGAATCAACTAGTGATTATTTTCATAATACTTCATCTGTTGATTATTTTTCTCGATTTAATCAAGTAATTGTTTGGTTCATAAAATGTTCAAAATGTTGAACAATGTAGACAATGTAGAAATGGTGATGTTCTCAAATGCCTTGTCCACAAACCAAAATTATTTATTTGTCACACGGAGCAAAGAAACCACAAAATATTTGCATTTAAGACACAGAAAATTGATGATTAATTTAGTAATCAACTAATAATCGATTAATCATTGCAGCCCTACTTTTGTCCATAAACGTCCATGATGGAATTTGTTGGAGATGGTTTGAAATGTCGAACTGTGTTCCTAAACCTCAAATTGATGATATCCTCGAATTGTTTTATTTTTCTCCTGACCACAAACCAAAGATTTTAAGTCTACAGCCATGGAGGAGAACTATCGATTCACCATTGCAGCCCTAGATGCAACGATTAACTGATAAATCATGAAACTACCAAACAGATGTATCAATGGTGAACATAATCATAAGTTCTTGTCTGAATTGACAGACGGGAAAATCCACACACTGAACTACAGCACAGCATTTGGCCATTTAAACGGTGGGACATCGTTGACTGATAAAGCTAAACTAAACCCGATGACATTGAACTGAAACACGGTTCCTACAGCCCTATTAATGCCTCGTACGCAAGCTAGTACATGTTAGCTCTCAGTCAGAGACAACATACATCTGTAAATACACCAACCAACACCCAGAGTCGACTGTATCTCCACATAAACATGAACAGCAGAAGCCGTATGTCCACAGTCGTGCTCCGGCTTCCAGCTGTTTAATAACAAACTGTTCATGAGAAGCTTGTGCTAGCTATGCTAAAGCTAATAAGCAGCAGCTACACTGTTTAGCTGTAAGCAAGGCAACTAGCAACATAACAGAGACGACCCGGTGAGTAGTTTAAACAACAAACACAACACTCTTTCACCGACTTTACAAGCCGTTTAATAACACATGATACCATCAATAATATCGACAGAGGAACACGGATTCACTACCTTCAAGAAGTCGAGCCGGTAGGGGTGAACTGGTGTTTGGACAAAGTGCTAGCTAGTGATGACTCAAAGCGAACGAACCAAACCGATGTTTTCGACTCAGCGAGTTCGATGCGAATCGAGTTCAACACTGTTTGAGCTTTCGGGGAACAGCCATACCCCATCCTCTGAAGTCACACCCCGGTTAAAATGTTTTGCCTACAGCAATTTCAATATGTACGACGGAATATTAGGGCCATTCTAATGGAGAACTTTTAGCTTTCGAGGATAAAGTCACAATATTATTTTCAAACAAAGTCTCAGATAATCAGCTGGGACCTGTGTCAAGAAGGTGGAGCATATTGTAAAGTTTTACTTTGTTTTGGTTTTCACCATTGGCACGTCAGCATATTAGCATCTGTATTAGGGCTTTGAGTCTCTTCTGAAGAGAGAATCACACCCACATGGAGAAAATCCTCTCTTCTGTGGACGTGGTCGACTGCAACCAGTGCAACAACAGAGGACCTAATGCTTTATGTCATATGGATTCTTACAATAAATTAAAGTTGTATGTCATTGCAATTAATGGCTGCATAGACAGATTTATCAAGTGGATGAAGGTGTACACCACTAAAAAGTGAAAAAAGTTGCAGTATTACAAGTAAATTAACAGATGTAACATACAGTATACAGCTGGACATAAATGGCTATCAACTTGATTTAACTTTCAGTGTCACAGTTTGGAAATATGTGAAGCAACATTGATTGATTTCCAGATGATATCTGCACAACATGTTGACGTGTCCTAAAAGTTGTGCAACAACTCAGAAATTCTAAATACTTTATCCATTAGAATAAGACTCGAGTCCCCATCGGCATGGTGCTGCTCACGAGAGCCCTGACCAACTGACTCCCTCATGACGTGTTGGGCAGATAAGCATCCACTAGCAACCTATGCCAGCTGTTTTCATCCAATTGTTGCTCTCAAAACCTTTTTGTCAGTAACCTACAGCGAGCATCAGTGAATTCTTGACGTTCCCAAACAACGGTGGCATGATTTCAAGTTGCATGGCTGGATTTACCTGTTTGGAGGCTCATGGGGACATGGGCCCCCACCTCCCACACCAACATTCAACTTTCACGCACCTGTGGTTCCTGTTTGGTCACTGTCACAAACACCTTGTTCAGAAGTGGGAAACGTGGTCCTGAGTGATCTGAGTACAAGTAGGGGTCACAATGCGCCCAATGAGTAAACACCTCTTCAGATTTGATCTGATCACTAAAACAACTTGCAGAGGTGGTTTGGGCACAAATTTCTGGTCACATTCTTTTGCACTTGTGAGACATTAAACTGCCTCATCAGTTGACTTTTTCTGATCTGTTGCAGTTTCACAGTGAAGTGATTCTTTTTTTACACTAATCTGTTTAGTTTAGTATTAGATATCAAGATATTAAAAAATGTACCCAGTATAGAATGTCAAAAGTTAAACTCTCAGATCTCTCCAGACTGATTTTAATGCCAGGTCTGAACAAGGCAGTTGCTTTTCCACGGAGCTGGTGTTGTGTCAAATTAATCACCCCACATGAAAATCATGGTAGATACCAAGTAAACACAATTCTCTTAATTGTTTTGGATCCAGACACATCTCCTTTGTGCTGTGAACAGAGATGTATTTTTTTCTGTAAAGTATAGGGATTAATATCACCATTTCACTGTGAAAATGCAATTAAAATCATAATGTTCAGCCAAGAAGTAGCTCTTTCTAGCTTTATGATCTACCTGCTGTCTCCAAGTCTTCATCTAGCAAACCTATGAATGACATTGGCTTAATTATGACAGAAATTCAGCCATTTGACTCTATAATGTAGGTTTGCCAGGTGTGAGTTTCTCTTTCTTTGATCTATGCAATAGCATACACTGTTAGGACTGAGAAGTTTGAAGAGTCAAAAGTGACTGGTGTGTATTTTTCTTTTTCTTGTGTAATTCTGGGTATTGTCAATCCTACATACTGTTCTGCAGACTGAGAAGGAAAAGTATACGTTTCATTGCACTGCTTATAACTCAAATCCACTTTAAGGCCCATGTTAAGGGTTCACAACTCAATAGACTTTAGTTGTAAAGGAAGATGATGACATGTTCTGAAGAAACCACTTACCAATTTCTCTCCACTGAAGCAAACCATCTGACCATTTCTGACACATACAGTAACATGATTGCAACAGTAGAAGGCGCTGTTTCACATGTTTTAGATGAGAGACTATGAGACTCTTGCCTAAAACGCTTTTAAGAATATGATCTTTACCAGTGGATTTGTGGTCACATGGCTAATGCACTTTAATCTGATACTCTGTTGGCTCCCTGCACAACAGCAATTCGTGAGGACAGGGAGTGCATGGTGAGTTATCAAACAGCATCCCTGAGGATCTCTGTGTTCTGCTGTGAATTTAAAATGCACAATCATAGTACTAACAAAATGTATGCTGATACAAGGCTAGTATATTTAAGCCGAACAAAACCAGTTAATTCCAGTATAAGATTCATGAAAAATTGGACGTTATTAGGAATTTGATTGAGTCTGATATAAAAGTAAGTACTCAAGCTTGCAAGCAGTGCCTCCAGTACAACGTCAGTGATGACTGTACTATTAAAGGGCAGACAGTTGTCATTTTCTTGTAACTGAGTTCCAGATGATGGGATACTCTTTATACTCCTCCAAAATAGATAACAGTCCACCCCACTAAATATTAGTGGATTTCAATAATCAGTCTATTTCACAACACAGTATGACAACATGAAACTTAAAGTTCAGTTTTTTAAGTGTAGTTGTATGGGGTATTGACAGCCTTGTCAGCCACTACTTCACTGAACAAGCATGAGCTTGAAATTCAGATGCTCACTCTCACTAAAAAGTCACAGCCAGCAGAGACATAAGGAATAACTTTTTTAGACATTTAACAATACCCATTTATGTACAGCTGCTTAAATCTACAGTATCTTAACAATATGCATGCCATTTGATTTCCAGTTTTTAACACCGATTGATTCTAAAATGCTCACGCTTTTGCACCAAAGTCCATTGAGAAAATCTTTTTAGCTCATGGGGACATGGCGATTACTGGTTTATTATCAATTTTTAGAACATTTTTGTCACGTAGGTGAATTTGAATTAAGGATTTCAAACACTAAAGTAACAAAATAATTCTTTGTACTTACTGATGGAGGCAGCAGTTAATGAACAACTCTTGTGTGCTATGATGTAAACTTGCAGATTTTCCTCATGAACTTTGGTGGTGGGAGTGAATTGTTCACAAATAAGTGGCTAAAAACAGTTTCTACTTGTGTCCTGACTGGCAGTCATGCTTTAAAGTGAGATTGAGCATCCACGTCCACAAGTGCGCTCAATAGTACACTCAGTGAACTCACTGTTGATGTGTCAATACCTCATACTAGCACACTTCAAAACCTGAAATATCCATGTATATATTTGAAGTGCATTGAATTACAAAGGGATGGCTTTAGTGTAATCAGCTTGATTCCAAATGTTCAGGCTGGAGTGAAAGTGAATCCTTGTAGGAGCATTTTAACACCATGTTACAGCTGCTCTGGATCTCCTCGTATCACGGACTCAGTCTGGTCCACTTAGGAGGGACTTTGATTGATTCATTGTGTGCAGGCATTCCAACCCCATGCCAGCTGTATATCATGCACAATGGAGAGATTGTGGCTGAGACTGCCCAAACGACAGCTGCACATGGCTTTCCCTTGGAGCCATTGATACATGATTGCAGAATCTAGAGATAGAGATTTCTGTAGTAAATCGCTTGAGTAAAACATATATAGATAGTTCCATTATTATACCATTTTCAGAAACTCTGAGTTCTAAATCTCAATCAATTGGATGTGGATGAAAACGTTTGAATCACCCCTGATGTGTACATCCCAATAGCTGCCTACTCAGCAGTTCTTCTTGCTCCAGTGAAATAATGCACTTGTTGTCAAATGATGTTATTCTCTGGAAGTGGACCCAGAAACTTGGAAATGTCTTGGATACATTTATCTACATGATCACATGTCTGGGACACAGGATGTTATTTAGGGTAATTGTTTTGTTTTGAGCCAGCACATTGAAACCTCATGTTGCATGATGGAATACAATACACAAGTATTATACAAAAGAAAAGAATGTACCATTCCAGCTACTATATTATACACTAGTCTTTCAGTCTAAAATGTTGCAATTAAAGTATACTCTCTGTTCAACAACAAAGAGAAAATATGGCTTTTTTACTCCCTTAAAATTACATTTACTGTGTAATCTATGATTATCGATGGTTACAGATTTTGTGCCCTTTGTTTAGAGAAGTGAAATGTGTGAGTGGTAGTTTAAAAAAAAGGATTCTCTCATCTCAGAGCCCAACCCAGGCAAACCCTTTGTGATCTTTTGCTGCTACACCCAGTTTACCTTAAAAGTCAAGCCTGTTATCCCACCTGTCAGCATTTGCACACATTGCATCACACATTTGCCCTGCTGAGCCACACTCTGACACATTTGCTTGATGGTGTGTTTTACAAACTTTATAGCCAACACATGCTGTGTCTGTCTGTTGTTATGCCTTGATGGACTGAACAGGAGTTGCCCAACTGCAGCTTAGCTCTGCAAGTCAACAACAACTGCTAAAACCAACTGTTGTTTGGCATTCTTAGGAAGGCATGATGGAAGAACTCTGCAATGCTTTGTGGCAGAGAAAAATACAGCCTCTACTCATTTGGTTAACCTTCTTCTTTACCATGGCATATAAAAGTCCTAAGTGTGCTGTTGTAAAACCAGCTCTATGCAAAATAAACCAGTAAATGAAAGGAAAGTGAAACAAGGTTTGTTGTTGTTGACATAAAAAACATGCACTATATTAGTTAAATCTAATGTTGCATGATTGTTACTGCTTGCTGTATTATATTCTGTTACCAAATATAAATAGCCTCCATTATAATGATCATGTTTTTTAATAGACCTATTGAGGCTCCTCTGGAGTTTCCACTATGTATTTTTATTGCATGGGCCCAAAATAAGTCACCTATTTGCAGCAAACCAGAATTATGGTGGTGTTGGACTCAGAACAGCAAAGCTGCCTTTTTAAAATCTTAAAATTAACAGTCCATTCCTGCTTCAAACGCATCTACCACCTAAGGTGTGCATAGTATGCAGAGATATTCCATAGATGTTAGACACACTGATTCGACTTCTGCTATAACTGGATAAGGTCAACAGCATTAGGCAGTTCCAGAATGATGTCACAGAGTATGATCTAACTCGGAGGCCAGATGATTAAATCATACATTTTCCTTTAATTTGGGGGTTGTTAAATGAACAGAGCTCCTCTCTGTGAATTACTAAAGAAGACGATTGGTATGTGCCTTAGGTTATTTTTTGTGCTTATATCATTTTATTTTCTCTGAAAGACGAGTGAAATTAGTACTTAGAAACAGATCTTTATTGGTCAGGCTATGTTTTCAATTAACAACTAACCAACAAGCTGTGGTTTATGTGGCTGTACAGGGAACCCTGTTATTGGATATGCTTAAAATGCTTACAAATGAGTGAGTTAATAGACTATTATCATTGCTACTCTGGCCATTAAAAAAACAAACAACAGCTGTTAATATTAGTGAGAGCAGGTCAGACCTTTTTAGGTGTTCTATATTTGACATCTGATGGTGCTGATGCACAGGGACTAATCTGGACGAGTCCAGGAGCCATTCAATGTGGGCCTGTTTTTTGAGGGGCCGTAAGTGGCTCTTTGAGTGATATATCTGTTGCGTTTCTACCGATATGTCTTGCATCTTTTATCGCAAAAGATATCACTGCACACACTGGTGCCCGTAGTAAGTCACCTGCCAAGTTTAAAGCCTGTCAAGTGACCTGTTGGACAGTTATGAGATTAAAAGTCAGACAGATGTTTTTTTTTCTTTGCATTTATAGACAGAGTTTACTCTTAACTTAACTTCCCAACACTTAAACTCTGTCCTTGTCTCATTTGTCTTGTATCAAGGGTCCCCCCCTTACATAAACACTGGCCAAGGCCTGTGCTCCCAGTATGGTCTAAAATCACCAATGCTCTGACCTGAAACTCAAGTAGAGCTTGAGAAAATGAAAAAAAAAAATCATATTAAAAATGCATTACTTATTAAATAAAAAAAAAAGAGCCTACATTTGATTGGGTATAAATTTGACTGGGTTTAGTGAAGTATGTCAAATAGAACTTGTGCTTTGTCCAGAACTGTGGTTGGTCCATGTCGGCCACTATATAGACTCTGAGTTTGTGTTTTTGTTTCACTGCCACCTGCAAAAAAAATAAAGGGAGCATAACTTAGATTTAAAACTTACTGTACAAACTGACAAGTGTGAAAATGCATTTAAACCACTGTAGTTTTCACTTTGAGGCTAAAACTGTATTTAGCTTAATATTTGTCATCTTCATTGTTCCCCTACAAGTTTTCAGTATTGATTTGTATGATGTTGTGTTAGTGACGCAGTTTAGTTTTTCTGTGTGCGTTTGCATGATTGTGATTCAGCAACATCCCTGTCATCAACATTTGGGCTAAAATGATTACCATGCCAAAGGGTTCTTTCAGACTGACTGGAACAGAAGAGACAGCTGGCAGTGGGAAGTATTTTCATGTGAGCCACTTCAATTATGTGGCTCACTTTCTATTTTTTTCCTCGCCTCACCCGACACACATGGGACAGTTGTTTCACTGATTGCACAGCACCTGTTTTGACCCCAATTGTAACCCATGCCTTATGTGAAGACACCTGCTCCTATTAAGATGCTCTACATACGCACATTTGGTGTGTTCCTTCTTGGTATAGACGGAAATGACTTTAATCAGAAATATAAAAAGCATTGTCAAATCTTATACAGTCATTTTAAGGCAATAGTTTAAAGAGACAACACAATGATGTAATTTGTGCAACAATACAAACTAGATAGCAGTCTGGCTTTTTCTACTCGTTGCCTGGTAAATACCTAGCAATGTGAGCAGATTATGCTTTGTCATTAATTGAGTCTCCGATTTTAATGTTTTGATAGCACCAAAGATGATCATACCCTTGAAGATTAATCGTATCTTACTTTTAAGACTTTTAAGATACAATTTCAGTTTCAGTTTGAGTGTAAAGCTGCAGTGTGTAACAGTGTGGTGATTTTTGTTGCTCAGTAAATTATAGTATTTCTTTTCAAGCAATACTATCAGACCTGACTGATGGGGAATTTGTTTAAATACAGTGGCAGCACAGGGGAGAGTTCAGGGTAGGGACAAGAAGCATTTAATCCATTCAACTCTTGAAAACCTTTTGTTTTGAGTATTAGAATTTACTTCTGAAACTTTTTGTTTGCAGTCGTACTCCAACCTGTGTGTGGAACCTTTATTTTTGCTTCCATCTGAATCACTTCCTTTGTGCAGTGCAGGAATTTTGCCAAGTGACACAAGATCTAACCACCACTACGCTGACAAACAAAGGAAGAGTTGTATAGAGCTGATACGTGTAATTTGTATTGTGCAAAATAATTTAAAGTAACAACGGACGATACATTTGAACTGTGAAGCAGGACTTCTAATGTACAAACAACCACGTCTGCAGTACAGGTACAGAAGCATATGTTACCCCCCACAAGAAAAAACGATAGTGCTATAGTTTGTGTATTTTGTTTTTTTCAAGCCTATATAATTTATTGCTCATTGCATGCATACTGTATAAATCACTTGATTGATGAACAAGATGAACAAGGTACAAGATGTCTTAAAGGTCATGACCTGACCAGCAAACTCAAACACTCTAGGTATAGATGACAAGCAAACTATTTACAGTTACTAATCTAACAGTTACAGGACCAGATCGCCCTCGGTCGAGTATCTCTCCGCTGTGACATATGCCTTAAAGTAGAATGGTGCAGGTTTTTTGTGGCATGGACCCAAAACCCAAAGTTACATAGTGCCAATACAGGCGATGCCAACCTGCTCAGGGTTTGACAGGGGTAATGTTCACTCTGTTGAAGGACATTTATTTATATTCAAAAATTACACACTACAGTTTTAATTTAGTAAAAAAAAACAAAACAAAAAAAAAAACATGCAGTCCCTGTGTTAAAGTGTTCATTAGACGACTCCTAGCATGAACAAGCCATGCATAGCTCAGACTGGTGTCAGCGATGAGCTCATTCATTCCACTAACAGGAGGTGACATGAGTGAGGCAAACAATAATGCAGAACTTTCAGGTGGGTCCAGCTTGTCATGTAAAGCCCTCAAGGCCACTGTGTCTGTCAAACTGGGACACAAAAAAAATGTTTGTCCATCTTTGTATCAAAACCAGACTTTCTGAGATGAAATGTAATGACGTCTTTGTGGTGAGATAAAACGAGTATTGACCCCTCTGCTTTTCATGAAGGTTAGAGGAACATCTGTGAAAGGTTTTACAGGTTGTCTGTGCACTCATCAGTGTTTTCTTATTTACCTAAAATTATACAGTGACAGAGAAGAATGACCTCGGCCAAAACATTAAACTAATCTGCAACGCAATAGTGGTGTTCAAAAATGACTCAAGTTGTACTTTGGCTTGCCTACATTTTTCCATTTGCCTGAAGCACTCAGATGAAACAGTTTTCATTTTCTTCTGCTGTTTCTCCCGTGAAGTACATCATGATTACAGAGCAGATCCATCAAGTGTCTGGACGTATGACTGTTTAACTGTAAATATGTAGTTTCACCTCCTTCTTGGTTCTTTGTTTCTGCATTCAAAATACTTAGTAAGCCTTTTTACTTGGCAACACTGGATGACTCACATGTCAAACATACAAGCAAGCAAAACACTCCAGGCAGTCAGCAGCATATGATTAAAGTTTTTGTATGTGATGAATTTATCACACTGCCAGGTCAACAGAGCTTCTAAATAAATGCTTGAAGGCGTCCAAGCTGCTGCTGGAATGACATCAAAGGTCAAACATTAACCTCACCTCTCAAGGTGATTGATACTTTTGGAGGAGGCAAAAATAAGGTACAGACCTTTTCTGTTATTCAACCCTTGATATGGGGAAATTGCTTCCTGCTGCCGGAGCACGGTTCCTGTGTGAAACTATGATGTCATATGATGGAGTAACCTCATCCCGTCTTTCAGTCTAACTGCCACCTAAGGGTGGCTTCAAATTGCACTCAGTGTATGACACAGTGTGTCCCCGATTGCTGTAATTCTCAAACAAGAGCAGATTGCAAAAGGTGAGCCGTTTCTCGTGAAGCAGTTCAATCATAACTTTAAACTACCAGTTACAAATTGGAAAAGGGATTTGAATTTCAGAACATGTTGCCAAACACATAGCCAAGCACGATCAGTTCATTACATCACTACATCTTAAACTCAAGACGAAATTATCCAATGGATGCTGATTGTCGTCAGAGACAAACTAACTCTGAGGTGGATATTTGTCCATCTACAAATTTCCTGATATTGACCGGTTCATTATTAACCTAACGGACAAACTTTAATGTTGACTCTGAATCATGAGCTATTTTTAAAAGCCAGTGTTTTCCAACAGCCCTGCCTGATGTATTTGTGTGATGTCAAGGCCAATTGTTATGGTACGATAAGAAATCCATTTAGGGGGGTCTGAGTCAAAACTGAGCTCCCACTCCTGCCTTTTTCTTTTAACATTATTACTCACGTTGACTTCTGACACTTTCTACTCATGATACCACTGTGCTGCCAACGCTGGAGGCCAAATAGAGCAAATATTATGGGATGTATTTGTGCATGGAGTAATGCAGTGAGAGATCACGTAGTACCTATTAGTATCAGTCACCTTTACATTAAATAAGCTATTTAGTTTTAAAAACCACTATTAACTATGACCTATAACATTCCAAGATTTTAATGAAGGGGTATGTGTTTTTACATAGGAACATTTTTTTTACAATACCACTACAATTAAACGCATAAATTAATAAAACAATGCCTCATGGCAGACGGTTGAGTTACATTGTCTCTGCTTGTCTCCTGCTGTGGGAAAAACCTGGCATTTCTCTCAGTCTTCTCTCTCCAAAACAATGAGTACTGACTGACTCAAATGGCAGGTGATCTTGCAGGTGATGTCATCTAACTCTTCGACATAGTTGTGATAAGAGAGGACATGTTCAAGAGAAATGTGTGAAACAGGACTCCCAAGAAGCACAGGTGTGTGTGTGCATGTGTATGTATGTGTGTGGGTATATGTTTCCTCTTCAGGACCTTTTCTTTCATAAAATAAAGGAGTTTTTAGGGTAAAGACCTGGTTTGGGGGTAAGGTTTAGAACTGGGTTAGGCTATTTGGCTGTGATGGTTAAGGTTAGGGTAAGGGGCTTTGGAATTTACTTAGAATGATGTAAAAGAATGTGTGTGGGGGTGTCGTCAGCTGATAAGCATGCAGGCTCGCTGATGGATCAGCCTCAGGTGAATGTGAAAACTGGTTATTGCAGTGGAATTACTATTATTTGGTGTTGTAGCAGACAGGTTTTAAAATGCACCTTTTAAGAGGATTTGATGGAAATCTGTCATGGTCTATGTTGTAACCCATTTGGTGCTCAGTTTGAAGAGATTCAGGACTGGGACAAAAAAAAAACACATGTGGACATCAAACGCTGAAAATATGGGTTTTCTAATATGTTTATATTTTCCCTTGTCCATGAACTGCAGCTGCCACACTGTTCCCTTCATCCACAAATCAGTTCAGTGTTATAACAGTGTGTTGGCTTCAGTGGCTGAAGTACAAAAACCCACAGGCGACCCATCTGAAAGAGGCTAGGTCATTGTCAAGATGTGGGTTCAGACTTGTGAGCTAAGAAGAAAGGAATTTAAAAGCCACATAAATTCACAGATAAGCATTTGTACAAATGTATGACTTCACAATTTCGCTGGCACCACATCTGCCAGATCGTATGTTTCATTGTCATTCACAGGTTTATAGTCTTTTGTTCTTTCCATTTGAACAAAGTACAAAGTAAAGAAGAAAAAAAAAAAGCCTGTGTTGCATTAGAACTTTGCCAAAGACTTTATGTTTTAAAATGATCTGTTTGTCCTTTGTCTGTCCTGCTTGTAAAGACTAAAATAATGGATTTTGTTTCTTTTTGGTCACAATGATGATAACATTTTGATGGTGATCCTGTCCTGGCACCCAACATGAGCCAATATAGCATTGAACAAGAGCTGAGAGACTAACAATGAAATGCTGGATTATAATGACTTAAATGAAAGTTTTCAGTTTATCAGTCATATTTCCTGCATCATGTCAACTTGGGGAAGTGTCCAATGTTGTGATGAGACCTTAAAACATCAGGCCAAGCACATCTGACATAACACAGGTGAAGTTAGCTTTTTTGTTTCTCTCATATCAACCATATTTAATTTTTGAGGTTTCTTTTCTGATCATGATCCAAAGCAAAAACTTGATCTTATCTGTAGTGAAACTTGACCAGCAGGCCGATCATGCCTTTGTGATGACATACTCCAAGTGGAAAAGTACAGACCCCCCTCTAACTTCCATGCTTATTCTCTCCTCTGCCACAGCGTTCGCGCTCTTTTCATGTGGGCAGCCTCAGTGACATCACCCCTTGAAGTCATATTTACTGACTCTAATAAAACAGAAGATATCTAACAAGGGCAAATCACCAACCAGAGCCAGTGGAGAGAAAGCATCAGGTTTTTATTATCAACTTGGGAGGCAGTGATATCAGCCATCAGGCCAGAGCCGTGTCTTCAACATCTCTCTTTACACATCCAAATAAAGAAAGATGGTGCAAATAAAGCACTTTCAGATCAAGGTTGGAGTTTTAATTCTTTTAAAGGGATGTGGTCACCATAGCTAAACATTGCACACAAGATGTGGATGAGAGCAGCGAGGAGAGAGGGAGGACTTCCAGGATAAACAACATAAGGAAGGTGTTACAGTAGCCTAATCTGACTGGGTTGGCAGAGGTGGGACACCTGGTTCAAATCTAATCTGACAGTGACTGTGCGAGCAAATAGCTCCATCCTTTATAAATGTTTACATGCTAAGACAGGATATACACAAACAAATCTTCAGAGTTTTTTCTAAGAGGGTAAAGAGATTCTTTGTTGCCAAAAAGTGAAGAATAATTCAAATTTTTTACTATAAGTCACTGGGAAATGTTTGTCTCTATTAAATGCAGAATATTGTCAGAAAACGTTTTGTTTATAATTGTATAAAGATTATGCATACAAAAAAATTACAATGCAATACTCACTATTTGTCACAATTGCAAAAAGTGCAGAGGTGCAGACAATTTATTTATTTTTTTGTTAGTGATGTCGTTTAATTTTTCTTTTTATACCGTATATTTTTTTCCAAACAAAAAATATTCCAAAATTACTAAAAACAACCTCCCACATTTCCACATGGTCCAATTTAACACAACTTTAAGCACACACTGGTGTCATAGTCACACTGTGCACTCACTGCACACATAAATCACAGACTTTTAGAGCCACTCACCCAGCAATATGAGGAAATGGCATTTTAAAGTTAGCCAAACCCCGCGAACTCCACCCATCTGGCCTTCTGTGAACACCACCCAGCCTGGGCAAAATTTATCTCTGATTTCAAGCTGCAACACATTAAAACTCTTCCTGAGATGACTTCATCATGAAACCAGAGCTCTTTTAAAAGCATCATTAACTGTGTCGATTCCGGCGCTATACCTCTGCCATATGGAGTCCTGCAGAGCTGTCGCGCTCTTGGTTCAAGCAACAGTCACATTGGAGACATAAGAGCACATGAATAAAGTCATTATACTCTAAAGTTACTATTTATAAATGTTATGTCATTTTACAGCGGGGTTTGATACTTTGCTAACACCAGTTTCAAAAGCACTGTGTTGTAAGGATGGCTGAATACCACTTTTTTGTGGCCAATATCATAATGTTGAACTCCTACTGATACTAATAAAACGTCAGTGCATATATTGTATTTTTATATATAGATCAACTATATATACTATTTATAAATATGTGTGGTAATTCATATGCTGTATATACTTAAATGTGTGTGGTTTTTATATAAGCCCCCAACGTTCCCTCACTCTTACTTTTACTAGATTTTTATGTTTCCCCCCCATATTTATTTGTGTGAAATAGAATTAAACAAGGTAAAAAAAATAAATTAAAGTGGTTCTAGTGAAGTATGAATTTCATTATAAGCTTTCACCAGTTATATTGAATTTTATCAGTACCAATACTGAGTGTCATATTGGCTCATGCATACATGTCCTGTAAAATAATAACCTCTTTGTTATTACCTTTAGGATTTTGTCGTGGGAGCCATTTGACCAGGTCCAAAGGTCACATCAGAGGGCAAAGAGAAGGTGAGTTGCATTTTTGGGAAAACTCTCACCACTTGAAGTAAATTCTCCCCTTGAGTGTCTGCAAATATTTGCTCTGCCGTCTGCCCCTTCTGTAATCCCCACTCCCCTCACAAACACACGCCACCCCTGCCATTCCAATCCATCAGCCCCAACATGTGCTCCTGAACTGTAGCCACCATTAAAGAGTGATGGGGTCGTCATCTGCCCGACTGTAACCCCCCCCCCCAACACACACTTGCCATAACAGCAGTTCTCTGAGGTTAAAGGGGCAGAGCAACAGGGATGTTCTGCTCCATTCAGCTGTAAACTTTGTGGCAACTGCTCCTCACTGATGGGGAGAGAAGAGGAGGCTCAGAGCTGAGGGACGTTCACTCTTAATCCTGGACAGACGGCGCTCACATGAGCTTCTGAAGCTTACTCTTTCCTGAAATTGTAGAGTACTACCTTTGATTTTTTTTTTCTCTCTCTTTACGGTTTTTGTCTTGGAACCAAGCTCATTACCTCAGGCTGGAGGTAAGGTTGAGGCTGAGTGGGTGTGGGTGTGTGTGTGTGTGAGCGTGTTAGCTGAGGATATTACCTCATAGTGGATAAGCTGTGAGTGAAGAGGTCTAACAGAGGTCTCTCATTCTAATACTTATCTCAGCAGGTTTTCTGTTCAGGTTCAGAGAGGAAGTTTTGACAGCCAGGCTTTACAGCCTCCATCTCTGCTCTGTCACTTCTGACAGAGGAAAAAGGGAGATACATACACACACAGAGGGAGAGAAGAGGTGGTGACTTAATCCACTCTCTTAACAACCCTCCTCTTTCCCCCTCCTTTTTTGAGCTTTCCTTTTTTTTTTACTGCACAGCACAGTCAGGCAGCATGCCAGCAGTTTTCATCTTGTTGCGCTCCCTGGTTATCAGGCTCCTCAGTAGCAGACTGGCAGGCTCAGTGGCTCAGTTCCTCAGGAGAAGCCTCTCCACGGGTGCTGCCCACCTTGGCACGGCATTGCGCCACGTCTGGGACCGCATTCGATCCCAGGAGTCCAAGGAAGCCATCCTGGGCTGTGTGCTGTGTATTCTCAATATGCACAAGAAGGTGGAGAACTGAGCAGAGCTCTCCCTCCCCTTTCATCAGCTCAACCCCTCCACTTGCCTGCTGATCACAGACTGGACAACTGTTAAGTGAGGAGAACGCACAAAGGGATGTGACAGACTTTTTCCTCATTTGGACTTGTGTTTATTTTGCTTTCATATCAGGGCGCCTGACATGTCTGAGAGCATTGTGAGGAAGGTGCAGCCCTTCACTATTGGGACAAAACTGTCTGTCCCTGCTGTGCCAAAATGCCAGGATTTTACACAGAGTTACCTGCAGAGCCCGAGTCTGGACAACTGCACCTTACAGCACAACCTGAACTCGCTCTACATGAGTCGATCCCAGGTCTGTGCACATGATCTGGTCTCACCCATTGTCAAGCAGTTAGAACCAGTGAAAGAACAGCAGGAGCACATGGCAGCAGAGGACCAGCTGAACCAGAACTGCCCATCTGCAGTCTCCAGATCCATCAAGAAGATCACCATCTCTGGGAAAGAGAGGTCAGAAAACAAGCTGGCTGTGGGACCAGCACAGCTTTCAATCACAGGTTCCACATCTGAAAACAACAACAACAACAACAACAACAACATCCCAAGCACGTCAGAGCCACAACTGCCGAGGATCGTAGAAGTGAATTGTGAAAATAAGCCCAGTTCGCAGTTTAAGGTATGGCACACACTTAATGATGCAAGTATACAAAACCCATAACAAAGGAAATGGTATAGGTTGCGTATCCCACACATGTGTAATTTGTATTTTTAATGTTTCAGAAAGGGGCTGCAGCAATTACAAATTGCCAAATTATTTTGATGAACAGATTATTTTTTCATTCAAAGCAAGTTTTCTGATTTCAGCTTTTTTAAAATTGTATAATGTATGTTCTGGTTCTCTTCAATGACACAAAATTAAATATCTCAGATATGGGGAATTTGGAATTTTACCTTTGTGTGACATTTTAACAACAACAACAAAAAAAAAACATTGATTAATCAAGAATATAATCAACAGACTAATCAATATATACATTATATGTGATAAGATTTTTTTCACTAAATAAAGACTATTATTCTGTGACTCTATTATTTTCAAAGATATATAAATGATTGCTTTATGGCATGAATATTATCTCAAACTCCACATGTGAAGTAAAGAGGCACTGTTACATTTGCTGCACACATGTTTTCACTCCATCACTTACTTTAAAAAGGTTTTGTGAAGTGGTTCTAATGGAATAGCTTTACAACATATTGTTTGGCACATTCATAGATATAGCTTGTAAATCTGTTGATATTCAAAATGTTTATAAATGTTTAAGAAGAAAATGTAAGAATGAAAACTTAAACTGTAGTTATGACATTTTTCTTAGGCACCAAACCATATACCGTGTAAAATAGTTTATTTGCTTCTCTGCCATTTTTCTTGTCCTGTCCAGCTTGTTTTCATTGATTTTCAGCTGTATATTTTTTTTTATCTTTATGTTTTAGGTTTTGCTCAGAAAAGACAGCAGTGATAGTTTTCAGTCTCCACACGGACAAACCAGGGTGAAACCAAGTAGAGACAAATCTGTCCAACAGGTAAACTCCAACATAGATATATATCTGCTGAATTTAAAAAAATGACAGTTGGATTTTGGGTTTTATCAAAATCATTTTGGATATTGAATGTTTTTTATTGGGAATAATTCTCCTTTTTTCCTTAACTTTATTCTGACAGTAGGAAAACAGCTGTTATGTTGGGAGGCAGTGGGGTCTGAAGTTGGACTTTAGGAAGTGAAGTCATATGGCGTGTTGGCCAGACTCACGTTATTATGTTATACATTTAGTGCAAAGTTACTCAGAGGTGGAAAAGAGGTTGTGGAAGCAACATATATTTGAAAACTTCACAAATAGCAAATGTTTTTTTCCTGTTTGGCTGTGAGTTCTCAGAAGAAAAATACACTTTCAAAGTACAGTATATTGTCAGAAATTGTTTAGAGTCAGTGTTATTTGGCCCCTTCCCCGCTGAAGTCATGAGTGTATGTTGTGCCGTGAAGTGCTCTGTTACAGCAGATCCCGCAGAGGCTGGGCTCACTGGAAAACATGAGGTCAGGGAAGATGTTAACAAAAGAAAAAAGCTTGAAGTCTAGTCCTCATGCAGGATGGTTATAATAACACAGTGACACAGCAGTGGCCTCATTTCCCCTTTTTTGCACAAACAACTATGCTAGTCTCTTATTCTGTAACCACAATACTACCTTACCTTTCTTTCACTCATATGTTATTCATGCTATTCATTCAAGGGCGAAAAGGTTTAGAATTACAGAGGAGACTGTGGTGGTACCTGTATAGAGATGAATGAGTGAATATGATCTACAAAAATACTTCAAAGGTGAGAAGGCCGACAGAAACAAAAAGGCACACATTCACAGATCTGGCTGTTCCCACTTCCTTCATGTGCCCAGATGTTTCCTGATTGGGGAGCAGCAGGAATGCTTGTCCATTAGTGAAGTGCAAGTCATGTTCATTTAATCTCACGTAGTGCTGACAGTAGAGGTTGTTGTGAAGAGGGACCTTGGAGCCAGTTTAACACATGCTGTTGGTGAGCGCGTAAGGAAAAAACGGTAAAACGAATATGAACAGATACTTAAACATCTTCTTGTGAATAAAGCTAGATAGTTCATATCAAATCCTTCACACAGAGTTAATCAGAAGCTGATTAAACAGAGCATTGTTGCAGTCAAATTGCTATTACACTCTCAACTCTTTCTTGGCTGTGTTGTTCACACAGATCTCAGTGCCCGAATCACAGAAGGAGCTTCAGTGGAAAGAAATTCACCCACTCACTCAGAATGAAGCATCGGCAGCTGTTGCATCACAGAGTGACAGCTTCACTCAGCGCAACTCACTCTTCAACAAGGAAGTTCTGCAGGTAAAATGTAACACTCTAATCCAACACCAATTTTCACATTATCACATGCAAAATAAGTTTGTGAAAAGCTACTGATGTTCCCCCCCTCCTTAGGTTTCTCTCTTGCCTCATATAAAATCAAACTAATACCATTTTTGAGGATGGTTTTTCTTTTTCTACTTCACTTTTCTTTTGCAAAAAGAGAAACTCATCAGTATCTCTCACTTCCTCAGATGCAAAGATGCAAAAATGAAAAAAAGCTGGAGTTGGTTAATCTCATAAGCAACACGTTGTGTTGCTGAGATAAAATCAAATTAGCTGCCTGTTGCATGACCGTTTGAGGGGAAAAAAATTGTACTGGTTCTTATTTTGTCCCAGGAACTGTATGAGCTGTGTTTGGCTAAGTGAAGAGAGGGAGGGGAAACCGCCACAAGTGAAGCAATTATTTAGGGATGAGATCATTGTTTGGCTCCATCTCTTCACGCCTATGGCCCAGAGAGACTCAGCCAAGCCGCACAACTGGTTGTGTTATCTCATCAATGCATCCACCCCAACATACAAGGACATTTTTCATAGAGTTCGGCAGAGGGACATTATGTCCCACAGTTGGCTTGGTCATCAGATCTCTGTTGAGCAACTGTCCTAGTGATAGGCCATTTATCTCCAGTAATAAGAAATTAATTTCATATGTGTCAGCTCAGGGAAGCATAATGAGGTTTGCGTGTGCTTAAAAAATTTTAATAAGCTTATTGGCCCCTTTGCTTTTATATTTTCTATTGCTTTTAAAAGAAACAACTTTTGCTTTTTTATTATTTTTTTTAAATGTTTAAATTGGATTTGTTGCCTCGTGGTCTGTTTGTTTTGTAGGAATGTAGTTACAACAGTTAGATAAAAAAAAAAAAATTATATTTCTAAAAGAACACATTACATGGCAATCTGTGTCTACGGCTGCCCTGCTAAACATCCCAGCTTTTACCATCTCATTTTCAAGATAGACAAAGTTGAGAAAATTCCTTTCCCACAGCCAGAAGCTACATTATTAGAGACAAAAAAGGCATGTTGATGAACCTGTTAATATGCACAAACACACTGTTTTTTATTCAATGGTCAAATTTGCTACCTTTATAAACATGAAATATAGAAAGAGTGGTTTCTTCTTTCACTCACTAAGCATGGAGTTTATTTTAAAAAATGTTCTGTTTAGATTGCAAAACATGTTTTCCGCTGTGGCAAGTCAATTTTCACAAAAAAATAAATAAATAATAAAATAAAAAATCAGAGACAGGATTACAGCCTGAAATGTATGACATTACATCTATTCTGTCTGCTGTTTGTGGCCAGACTAAGGCCCAACTGAACATTTTGATAAACAGACTATTGTTGTGGAGAGTGAACAGGAAGAAACAAGGGATTCATAGACTTCCTGTATGAGGTCATTATGGGACCCAGTGTGCAGAGATAGGGGGCAGGCCTGTTTTGTCAAGTTCTTTTCCTTCTGCTCTATCCAGAAATACCTCTGCTGCCTCAGGGGGCTTGTAAAGTTAATGACCTACCTCTGTGAAGAGGATTGACATCACATTTTACTCTTAAACAAAGAGTTGTTTAGTGGCCGTGTCATGTGCAGTCTTGATGTTTTATTGCTTCAAATGAAGGGAAGCTGTATAGTCTATTAGTCAGCATCAGTCACCTCAAATTCCTTGGGAAATAATGCTTTGGTGTAATGTAATAATAGCTTTTTAGTGTGCCTAATGGTTGTTTGACATTCAGCAATAAAAAAAAAACAAGTTCTGCTCATTTTATCATGCTATGACTCATTTGGGATCGGTTTGAGAAGTGAAAAAGCCTGAGATTATTAATTCAGTCAGATTATTGTTACTTGGTGGGTCATGGCCCTTCAAAATACTTAAAACAAGTGTGTTCTTTCCCATAGTTTCTGTGTTTGGCTGCTTGGTTTGCAGGCCTCCCTCCATACAAATGTCGGTAGAGAATTTAGCTCTGCTAGACAAAGACTTATGCAATGGAGTGCAACCATTTGCCAAGATAAACTTTAACTCTGCATAATGTAACACTGTAGAACAAAGGGCAGTTCTTGATGTGTCTGAGGTGCAAATTACTCTGAGATGGGGAAGAATATGTGGCCTCTTTGGCTGATTAGCTGAAAGAAAACCATGTCCCATTGGGACCATCGCTTTGTTTAGTGATCTGAGATTATAAAACCAAAAGGCTGAGGATGAGAGTCAAAAGTAGTGTAAATGAAAAAGAGCCCAAGGAATTTAATACTTTGCTACGTGTCATGTTGATTCACAACAAATACATTATATCATTATTTCACTTTTTAGTACACATTCAGATATGCATAATTAACTGAGGGTAAATCAGTGATAATGATAATGATTATGTACTTTGTAATTCTGCACAAAAGTGACAAGTGAATATGGCACTCATACAGAAAATGCCACAGCCACATTAGCCTATACTGTAGAATATCTGGTGAAACTGAAGTAGTTGAAACGTCACTGACCAGCATAATCAGCTCTAGAAACAGAAGTGGTTGGCTATGCTGTGCACAGTGCAAAATGTATCCTAAACATGTATTTGTGATGTATAGGCAGAGGCATGGATCAAAGGCAAATTTCAAGATTTGAAGGATGGCTGTAATGTTCAGCGCTGCCCCCTGCAGGACTGGGAGGAAGCCTCACAGACGCTTCAGAGAGACCTCAAGGACTTTGAGAACACACTCATTCAACTCAACCAGGTATAAGTATAACCATGTCACCAAAACAAGCCATACCCAAAAGAAAATGATAATTTTAACTTTTAAAGAGGTTAGGGGAACCTGAATCATTAATCGCTATCTTTGGTGCTAAAAGAGCCTCTCATCTCTAAAACACACAACATAATGGTCTTACAGACATTTATAGTTGACCAGAGAGAAAAGCAGAATATTCCCCCAAACAGAGGAAATGTTTGAAAATATTACAATACTGATAATTAGCCTCCTCTGTCACTCAGGAAGCAGATACAGGAACAGATTTTTTCACGGTTATATCAGAGACTGATGGTAATTTTCCACCTCTTGCAAAGAAAAACCACTGACAAACCTGATGTGTCAAATGCACTATTGCTTGCTCATCTGGGTCCAGCATCTGTACTGCACCGAAATATGAACTGTGTTTTTTATGTTTCCACAGATGGGTGAGCAGTTGATCTGCAAACTGAACCCAACGTCTGATGTGGTGAAGAAGCAGCTCAGCCAGCTCAGGGACCAGTGGCAGACACTTAAACAGACAGCTGCAAATCAGATGAAGGCCCTTGGTGGAGCCAAGAACCTGCAAGAGTTCAACAGAAAAGTGGAGAAACTGGAGGCATGGATTAAAGAGAAGGTTATAAAAAAGAATCTCTTTTTTGACGTTATACTGAGAGTAACAAGTGGATTTAATTACAGAATTACTTACTTACATGTCCCTTTATTGGAATGATAGTTGATTTTCAGCTAGTTGTGCCATTTCATATTTAATTGTATTGCCTATGTTCTCATTGTCAGATTCATACAAAATAAATATAACATGGTTGCTTTGATTATTCATCATTTATGCAGCTTCATTTAAATTTCACATGTAGAGTATCTCACTCTCGAGTGAACCAACAGCTCTAATCAACAAATGCTGTGAAAACTTGCTAACACAGGAAATCAGCTCAGAAAAACATCTTAGTACATCTCATCCGTGTATACATTTACCAATGTAAAACATCTGCCTGTTATTGTTAAAAAGCAATAATCAATAGTTTATTTATCATTATTAGTTTATTTTAGGCTTGAGTCTGTCGCTCTGCTCTGATCCCTCTCCCTCCCTCTTGCACAGGGGAACTGATGATTGATAATGGACCTGTGGGAATGTAATGGAGGATGTTACTATTCTCCATTTAGTTCCTCTCATTCCTTCCTCTGTGCATTTGTATCAAGTACAGAGTTTCTCTCCTAATGCTGACGGCTATTTCTGTTCACTTATGATTACTGATATGTTCCAGCAGGAGAAGGAGCAGTCACTGGTGGATGTCCTGGGGGAAAATGTTGACAAAATGCAACTGACCAGGAGAATTTTAGATCTGAAACAGGTGAGCATCATAAAGGAACAAGCTAATAAAGAATTGAATTGTCAGAATATATTTAAACCATATTTAAATACACATATATATACACACATTCCCATATGTGAGAGGTTTATATTTCACATTCTCCAAGTCATTTATCTATAGCTTACTGTAAATTGTCTCCCATGTGTGGTAAAGACAGCTGAGGTCATAGTTGGACTGTATCCCTCTGTTTTCCTACAGGATGAGCAGCTATACAGAAACCTCCATGAGGAGATCAACCACTTAGCCCTGAAGCTGGAGAAACAAGGGAAGGCAGATGGCAAAAACATCTCCACCAGGAGGAAACACATCAATAAAATGTACACTTTCTCCCTTCAGTTGAACTGGTACACTGCATGAAGCATCTTCAATCTAAAAATGAACTGAGGAGTGAATTTAACAGTGTTGCCATCTGTTGTCTTTGTAGGTGGCTGAAGGTCCAGTGTCATCTAAAAAACTACCATGAAAATCTCCAGCTGGCACTGGAGGTGTCCTCTTTCTACCAGCAGGCTGATAATATACTGTTTGCTATCAACAGCATGGTAAAAACCCCTGACAAATTTATTATTTGTGTTTTTACTCTAAGGTCCAGTGTGCAGGATTTAGCTACATCTAATGGCAAAGTTGCATGTTGCAGCTCCGTAAAGTTATCATTAAAACAAAATAAAAATAGTTTGAGTTTTAATTACAGCCTCCATAAAGAAGACCTACTCCCGATTTAAATATAAAGGGTCCATTCAAATGAAAACAGCAATTCATACAAATTCAGGTAATTGAATACTCAAAAAAAACATCACTTTAATTAATTTATATTCACTTTCTAGCAAATGATATATTTTTTTGCCTAAATCTTACACACTGAACCATTAAAACTGAGAGTCACTCAAAAGACACTTGCTTTTGCTTTCACACATATTCCTCCACATCTTATCTTTCAGAGGAAAAGCATAACTGCATCCGAAGAGTGGGAGAACTTAGGAGATCGAGAAATCCGCGACATTGCTAGTCAAATCATGGTAAGAAACATCGTCTCACTCACAGTTACACCACACTGTCAGATCTGGAGTGTCTGTTGCAAAGCCTTCTCTTACTAACCTACAGGCCTGTGTGTGGTAGATGCTAGATGTGAGCGTGTCCCAGCTGTCGAATCTCCATCCTTCCCTGGCCTCTGGCATCACACAGAAGCAAACTGAGGTGAAGGACTGCTGGGCACTTCTTCATAGAGTATTCAGGTAAGATAGCAGGCCGAGGAAGGATGCCGCATCTTTGGTGGCCCTGTAAAATATTTCCTATGGTGCTTAATCCTCCATAAGTTTTCACTGAGCATGAACAGTATTTTGCCGCTATTACTCCTCTGCTACCCGACACAAAACGTCTACATTGGCAAAACCTTGAAGAAGTTTTCCAAAAGAAAATTAGCTTCATCTTTCTGTCATGATTAGCTATGTTTAATTTGGGTTTGAATCATTGAATAATTATAAGCAAAGTGAAGGACCACTCTGTCTGGGTGTCTGGAGACCGTCTGCTACACGCATCATCACTCACCACACACATTTGGTTTATATAATATTTAGATTTCCACACTGGAATCTGACAGTACAGTTGTTTTTTTTTTTTTGGCTGTACACAGTGAATAATGTCTTTGCTTACAGAATTAAGTTGGCAACATTGTGTCGCTCTCATGTCACTACTGAAATCCCGCCATCATCATGAATAATGTGTAAAACTTAAGATGAAACATGTTTACAATAACCATTTTGGAACTTTAAAAACACATGAAAACAGATTTATTATACCTTGAACAGCCTACAGGAATAATTTTTGTTATTATACAATTAATATCCAGATATATATTAACCAGCTGAACCACATTCAAATACTGTGGTAAACTACAATAAATGACACATTTACTGTTCTCTCGGGATCTCATTGAATCCCACTGGTCCCACAGGAAGTTTCTTGTTTAAATATGTGAACTTTATGTTGAAATATGTGAAAGTTAAAAACTATATATAGTAACTTTTCATCGAAAATTGCTGAATGACTGCGGATTATTAATTTTTATCAAACCCATTACTATCCATCCTCTGGGAACCATGAATCAGTCTGGCCAGTCATTTTGATGTTCTTGTTCTTTATCACTGAATTATGAAAAAGGATAACATTGCAACTCTTATACCTGCAAAAAGACTGAACTTTTTAAATGTTTATAATTCTCTGTCTGCAGCTCTGACATCCATCGCCAACATTCCTGCTTCCAAATATTTCTCAGGCTGAGAACTTTTCATGTCAGTGCTATCTTAAGGTCCAAACATTACATCATCTCATCTGTCTTATCAGCTGTGTTCAGAGCTATTTCAACCAAATAACACAAACACTGGTAGAAAAGCAAGAGCCCATAATTGGAGTTTATCGGTGGCCTTTGCAGCCCTGCTGTCAGCACCACAGTAAACTCCTGCTCTGCTCATTTCGTAGGAGTGACAGGACCACACTCTCTCCTACTGGCTCCACTTTCACCCGGGAAGATGCTGACCCCCTGACCCTGGTGCGAGAACCCCAGTGCAATGTGGGAACAGAGACCCAAAGGATCATGGGAAAGGAGGTTAAGGAGGAGCAGAATCGTCTAAAGGGCTGTGTGGTAAGTAGCTTTGGTATTTCTGGAGAAATCATGCTGTGGCTCTAAACTGGGAGAGAATAACACCATCAATATTGGCAAAAGATGAGCTCAGCCTCTTCCAGCACTACGACATCTGTGGCCAAAGAAAGTGACGCACTTTATCCTCTGGTTTGGAAAATACCCGATTTACAATTTAACCAAGTTTTTCCTAAATAACAGTATTTCTGGAGTCTGCCGGATATGCTGCAGGGCAGTGGTTTCTTTGGCACCCAACATACTGCTGGTTTTCCGTTATACCAGCTAGTTAGTTTCACAAAATAGCACCATCTGTTGTCCCTGTTGGCCCTTGATTAAGTAAATACCAGTTTGGCCCTAGGCTTCGCTGTCTCCTGACAAGAACTTTAGTCTGCAAATGTTATGAATATCGCCATGTAAAAGTCACAGGAAGAGCATTTAGGGGTGTTATTTACTCTGGCACAAAAATTCCATATGTTCTCATGAAAAATGTCACACCATGACTGTACAGCAAGGCTGAGTGGTGGGCCAGAGAAAATAAGCTTTTCCTGCCAACCCAAAATTTCACTTTATGGTAAAATTATAACTGGGTCTCTCCAATGAAAGTACACAGTCGTCGGATTAATACTGTATTGAAGAATAGTCTTTAGGTCAGTCCAGGGTTGGTGGTCTATCTACAGAGCCTAAAGATTCCTCAGACACAACATTCTGCTCAGAGGACGAAAAGCATTCTTGAGCACAGGTTGGGTATGAAAGAAATCCCACTGCCCTAAAACATACAAGGGAATACGACAGTTTATGTCTTTTTGACAGAGTGGGGTTGTTCAGAGGTCAAAGCGGGCTTTATGGTAAAAATATTAAATCTTTTCACAATCTGTAAATGTAGTGGCTTTATTTGTGTTGAGCTCAGATGTAGCTCATGGTGCAATGTTCATCTCCTCTTGTAGACCCTAATTCCTTACGAAGTCCCTGCCGAGTCTCTGGCCTCAATTTGCCTAGTGAGAAAGTGCCCATGCAGGGGATTGAGCACAGAAAATTCCACACGTTCCCCCATTTTCTGGTTCAGATTATGTCCCTGTTTGTGTTTGTTGGGTTCACCCTGGATTAATGGCCCATCAGGGCTGTCAGGTTGTCCTTGTTGCCATGCTTGTTGTTGTGGCGGCATTCCTGAGTCCTTTCATCGGCATTCGTTTTATTTACAGTCAGTGTTTCCAAAACTTTTTTTATGGGGAACAACTGTCTAAAGATGACAAATGCTAACGTTTTGAACAGCTATGCCAGCCGTTTCCAAGTGATATAATGTTATAATGTATATGTTAAATAGATCAAAGCTTATTTGTATGAATGTGCCAAATAAAAACACACATTGTACACGTTAGAGACAAAATAGCTACAATTAGGCAGAGTTTTACAAATTATCTGATTGTTTATATGTTTTTATTTTATTGACACCTTGTTTACGTAATAGGTGGGCTTGCTGCTTGTATAGCAAGAATTAAGGTGTAATATGTCTGTTGCCTGGTCACCTCTCATGTGGTAATTTGGCTGAGTTTAACTGCATTCTGCTCTTCTTTGGGCTGTTGTGTTTCATTGACAAAGCATATTAGTTATTATTATTTTATATTATTAATGAGATATTAAAGCTAGTAAGCATAATAATGCTATCACCTTTGTTTGTCAGTTTTTTTGGTAAAAGAGCTGTGTACAGTACGTCTATGGATTCAAACAGAGTGACTTCCTGCCAAAATGGCATTATTTTGATCCCAACTGCTGCATGACATCACTGTGTTACATTAGCCACCGGAGCTCTATTTGGACCTGTGAGTGATGTTGAAAATGAACAAACTTTAGAGGTGCGCTGTAGATATAAATGAAGATTGAAAAATAATTTCAACAAATTATTTTTTCCTACCAAATCCATCTGTGGGTCCAGACCCAATCTCTTGTAATGAATGGTTTACTGCACTGAACTGAGAGTTACCTGAGTGCACTGACTGTGAGGCTCGTGACTCTTTATGGAAGGATTAATGAGACCCGGCAAACAAAACCCAGGAGCCCAAGGCCCAAACTCAGCCAGGCACAACCATCAATTGAACAGTAAAAGTAATTTGTCACATACTTTTGCAGTGCTTTAACTTTAGCTGCCAAGTGTGCTAAATTGATTACAGTATTTAGTACAGCCTGCAGCTGCACAGGTCTGTGGGCTGGTAGTGAGACATTTTTATACCATGCTGGTGGATAACATTTTCATATATAGGTTTACGTTCCAATTGCAGGGTCATGTGGCTGAAAATTGTTTTTCCTCTTTTTCTCTTTGTTTTTTTTTTTTGTGGCTCATTTCTGTTCTTCATTTCACTGTGAAGATAACAAGTCATGTGGAATCTTTTTCCACTGTGAAGGTTTGGTGTCATTATGTCTGTATGGATACATGTCTGTGTTAGCAGGGCCATAGCTTCTTGTTTCTGGAGGTAAACATGGCTATTGTCTGTTTCTCAGGCTAATTGTAACCAGATGCTGGGGCTGCAGACCAGATGGGCTTGGTGCTAAGTGATATTTCTTGGCTGACATCACTTCATTGCACATTGCAGAAAGACACACAGGGGAAGACAAGCTCAGTAGAAAACAGATAAGAATAAACAGTATCCAGACAGGGAGAAGTATGTTGAAATAGGAGACAATTGTGAGATGCTGTTTACTGTGTAAGCCATTGTAACGCATGAAGGGGAAAAATCTGTCACACTAGAGTGTTGGTTTTGCAGCTTTAACCCATGTATGAGCTGATAATGTGCTTCTCTGAAACTCATACTTGCCTACAAAGTAACTGGGTGGTACTAAAAGATCTTTGACCCTTGCAATTTATTCCATCTCACACATAATTTTGCACATTACACTTGTTTCATATTCACATCTCCCATAAGCCCAGTCAGGTAATGGTAAAATATATTTACTCCATAGTGCAGTTAGACAGGTCAATCCCAGTCAGAGTTGTGGATGATACTAAGGTTATACTTGCTATTTCCAGTTAAATTAGTTTCCTCTAGAATTCTTTGGTTTTCAGCTTTGTTTTTCCATTTATATTATCTGTTGTTTTAGAGTGGTATGTGTGTAATAATTCTGCATTTCAATTTCACTTGAGAAAACTGACAAAGGAATATTTGTCTCAATGATTGTTGCTTACTTTTTGCCAGCACTTGCATGTGTGACAGACATTATTTTTATTAAAAAAAAAAACAAAAAGAAAAACACATTTCTCACTGCTTCTGTTGGACTCAGATTTTGCAGTGGACTGCAATAGTCCAGATACATGTACTGTAGGTCTTGTTGGAATCCCTGCTTCCCCGCAAACTTTGTCCAACTTTTAGATGGTTGTAAATGAGACCTATTGGTTGCTGACATTTCTGCACATATATAATGTAGCTCGGGTTTGTAGTTCATGCACTGACTTTTCTAAAAACTGCAAAAGCTGAAAAAAATCACTGTTGCTATTTAATGCCAGTTGGGAATAGAGGTTTTTAAAGGTTTGTATTTCCAACTGCAATGGCTCTTTAGCGCTTTTTAGTCATCAAAGTGGTTTAGCATATGTTTGCAACCTTGTTCGGCTTAATGTGTTCTTTCATAAAGCAATTATAATTTAGTTAAACTTTTGCTGCCTTCTATAATGAGCTAACGTTGATGCTGTCAAGCAGCAAAAAAGAAGCTTGTATCTGCCTTGTCTGGGTTCTTTCACTGCGAAAAGGCAACTTTTGTTTAAAAAAAAAAAGAAAGTACAGTTTGGGTTGGGTCACTTACAGGAGAGACTTAATTGTGGGCAACTTTCCATGTTGTCCAGGCTCCTCCAGCCACATTGTAACATAGCTGTAAGCTACAACACCGCCTTCATGTCTATAAAATCCTCCATCTGAGACATTTATGCATCTACTCGAGTTATTCAGTGGATGAATGACAGAAAAAGAAAAAAAAAACTTGCTTGCATGTAATGATGCTGATCTTTTAGATTTTCCACAGAGACTTTTACTCTTGTGTCCACAGAGTGCTGCTGAATTTGAGAGTGAGAGGAAAAGCCCGAGCAGCCAAAGCCATGAACAGCAGTCAGCGAACCCCACCTCTTTCCCTGTGGGAGACCGAGCAAATGAAGTCATTGTCAGACGTCAGTGGAAGGCAGAAAGGTGACACTTCAGACTGGCTTCTCCCTCCCTTACTTAATGACAAGTCTTCATGGAGGTCATAAATGGATTCACATTGTTTGTGTTTTCTTTGCAGCACGAAGCCTAGAACAGAGCCTAAACTTGCCACCGGCCCACACAGCCACCCACAGCTTCACATACAGCTTCAGAAGTTCACTGCATCTGCTGACAAGGTGACTTGACCCGTGCCAGGCAAACATGCAATTCCTTTTCACACCAGAAATATTACTTTCACAAATGTCTGTGTGATGTATACCACATATGTTGACACAGAAATGACTGACCTCAGTTGTTCCCATCAAAAGTAATTAAAATGAACTGTCAAATTTATGCACTGCAGATGTACTCATCAGCTATTACAAAATTTCTTTTGTGACAAGCCACAGACATTATGTCACATTTTTCAAATCTGCCTTACTCCCCTCGCTTTCAACAACTCTCTACTGATTTTCTGTGAATGCACTTAAAGGCCATGATGGGCATCCTCAACTGTATACTGGTCAATGCCATTCTTTTCCATTTTGCACTTCAGTACTGTTCATTTAGCCAGTTCTCTCTCTAACCCCTTTCCTTTCTCTGGTGACTCTCCTTGACAGACTTTGTCTTGGCTGAAAGACAATGTGTCCATGGCCACACAGGTGTGTTCGATAGCCAGCTTTGAGGGTTTGGAGGCAGCCAGAAGGTGTCAGCACACTCTGGAACGAGATATCCTGACCAACAAAGCCAGGATAGAGGTGGTCAAAAGGGTAACCAGAGGCACAACATCACTTACTTAAATACAAAGCCTATAGGATGACTGCCTGAAATAAGCCTATAATTTGCAACATAAATCCTTTTCCTAAATCATCACATGCTCTAATCAGTTTTACACCTCTTCCTCAGGAGGGCCGTGGGCTGGTCCGTGCACAGCACCCTGGCAGCACCAAGATTGAAGAGTTCCTCAGCCAGCTGGAAGTCCTCTGGGAAGAATTGCGAAGGCGGCACCAGAGGAACGCTGTGTTTCTGAAGGCTTCGGAGGAGCTTGGCTTTAGAGTAAGACAAAACATTTCAAAGGAATCAGACATTTTTAGTTGTACTGAGGCAATTACTTACCTTCTAAAGTTGTCAGAGAAGTTTATAGTTATGAGGGATGATTCTGGATCATCACCAACAAATAGAAGTGGGGAATCCTGGAGTTATTTGATATCTGCTGACTTTATGTGTGTCCGCACATGTGATTTTTTTTACGATTTTTGATTTTCTTTTGCTTTGTGTTTAGTTTGTGTAGTCACACAGTTTAAGATGCAGTCTATTTGTTTTGTTTTTAGGTATGTGATACATTAGTAGACCATGTCATAAGATGACTTGAATTTATCTGTATGCATCTTTGTTTTTGAGCATAACCCCCCCCCCACAAAATAAATTATCCTTTTGTTAGAGTCTGTAATTTACTGTATATCCGAAACATTATTTGTAGGCCAATTCAAGAAATACAAATTGTGCTTCCTTGTAATTTAATTAGGAGCTGGAAATAAGCTGGAAATTCATTCAGATCGATGACCTAGTTGGAAAGGGTAAATCTTTTAGTTCAAAACATGTAGATCAGCAATGTCTGTTTCCATGATGTATGTCTATTAATGTTTTTTTTTGTACAGTCTATTACCGGTGGTTGTTTTTGCCCTGTTATTCTCTTACAAATCAGAGCAGCAAAAAAAAAAGACTATATTATTCGTTTTTCCTTTCTGCTTCCTTACTATATAGGTTGTAAAAGTCCTCCAGGCACTGGGCAGCCTGGAGGCTTGGCTAGAATCTGTGGAGCTTTCCATGAAGGAATCCGCACTTGCCGGTGACCCTGAAACAATGAGCATGGCTGAGAAGGAGAGCTGCCTGCTGGAGGAGGAGGTGGCAGCACGTAGCCTGGAGCTCAGTGCTCTGAGGCAAGAGGTGGACTGCCTCCACGTCCACAGTCACCCACACACACAATGGCTGCCAGCACGCATGGAGGAGGTGGAAAGAAAGTGAGTTTTTCAGAGGAGGAATGGGAATGGTTAGGATAGCCCCTCCTTATGTCTTTCACCATGGAAGGCTCATGTTGTTGATGAGTCTCCACAGACTTTGGGAGTTTTGCTCATCATTGTGGTCAGGAAATAAAGTAAAAATGTTGTCAGTGTTTCCAAGAGGTCAGGTTTGGGTTTGGCGTGTCTGCAATCCAACAGGGAAGAGCTTATTCATAAAAAAAAAACCCATTCTTGTTTAAAGCTGCAGAAAGTAACTGATTAGTTACTTGACAGTGACTGAGTAAAGATTTTTTTGCCATTGATATCATCACTCTGCATCTGTTCGGTCTCTATGAATAGGAAACGATGTAACATTATTTGCGTGCTGCGTCCTTCATTTGAAAACTAGCAAAACTGTCAGACCTGACAGGGATCATTTATGTGTATGCACTGGCAGCACAGGGATGGGTGGGGACAAGAATCATTTATCCCATAAAACTACTAAATGACTGCGTTTTTTTTGAGCAGTGGCATTCGCTTCTGAAACGTTTCATGGAGACTTCTGGGTGTTTTTAATCATACTTCAACCTGTTTGCAGTCTGTTGCAAAGTTGCTCCCAAAGAGGGGTTTACTCAGCAGAAAGCAGGTGTAGTTTTAAATGATTTAATTTTTAACACAAAAATCAATCTTAAATATTATGCACTTTTCCAGCCACTACTGCCAAGGCAAAGAGAGGTTGATTAGTCAACTCACCCCAGCTGAGCTAATCAACTCACCTGGCACTGCTACTGCTAAGCCAGAGATGCCTGTGTGTCTCTCTCTCCTTCAGCCGACTGTTAAAACCACACCCATCACTACACATCCACCTCACTTAACTAGCACAATGTTGCTGTTGCCTCCATCTGTCTTAACATTAAACAAATCACTTCCTGTGTGCAGTGCAGGAATGTCCTTGGGTGACAAGAGATCGATACTAAGCAACACAGAAAAAACCATGTGGACCTGATAGACCTAATGAGCATTGTATGAATTTATTTGACGGTTGTTTTAATGTTATTTACATTTATTTGGCTCTCAAAGTTATGCACTACAGTTTTAAGAAAAGAACAGTTTGACTTTCCATGCACTCATTCAGTGCAAGGCTCAAGTTTATTCTTCCTCATGTGCACTTGGCCCACAGCTCGCCCGTCTGTGTCCGAGTCACCTACATGTATTTAATGTTTGCAAAAGAATGCTTCTCTCTGGTTAAACCTTGAAAGGTTGTTACTATTGACTGACTCCCACAAAAACCTTACTTGACATAACTATGCCCATCAACATAAATTCAGCCTCTGTAAAGAGCACAAAGCTGACCAAAGAAAATAAAGAAACAGAAAAGGTTCCATTTAAGTGTTTCCAGGACAGGAGTGTTATATGGGGCAGGGATGGACAGACTTTGGTGCAAGAAGAGTCTCTCACTAAGCAGCTGTAAGACAGTTGGGATTATGTCATTATTTAACGACACCTACAAGCAACTTAAGGCTCATCATTTATTATGACAAAAACCGTTTAAATTGCTCCCTTTACCATCTCAGATATAAACTCTGCATGGACCAAGTACCTTCATGCCCTGAAGTGCAGGATATGTTTATGTGACACATGACATATGATGACATAAACAGTGCTCTAGTCATTGTAATGTGGTTCTGCTGGTGGATGTAGGCTTGTGTAAGTGGATGTGGATTACAGTTAAGGTGTAGCTGGTCATATAAACCTTTCCGCTTGTGTGTGTTTGCCAGATATCATCGTGTCCAGAGTGCTTTGACCCAACAGAGCTCAAAGCTGCAGGACACGCGAATGCTGACAGAGTTCCTGGAGCGTGTGGAGCTGGAGGAAAGCCAGGATGGTTGCCAGTATAACCTGGGCCAGGTGAGGAACATCTTACCAGATGTGGTACTCTACCTGGGTCTAATTTATCTGCAACTGTTTGTATTTATATGGATAGCTTTGGGGTTTTGAGATACTTGGTTCATAGGTTTCTGCCCCATCCCATATAAGGGGACGAGACCTTCACGTAGGGAAACACAGTGGCTAGCATTGTTATCTCACAGCAAGAAGGTCACCGGTTTGGATTCTGGTTTGACTGAATGCCCTTCTCTGTGGAGTGTGCAAGTGAGTTCTCTCCAGATACTTTGGCTTTCTCCAACAGTCCAAAACATTTAGATTGGGGGTTAAGTTAAATGACCTTTCTTAATTTACTATAAGAATTGTCTGTTTCTGTATGTTAGACTTGGACTATGTTAGATGGACTAGTGACCTGTCCAAAGTGTTTTGTCCTATGTCATCTGGGATTGGCTCTAGCTCCCTCTGCAATTTCAATGTAGAAGATAAAGCAGTAGAAAACTGATGGATGGACTTGTCATGTATGACATTTCAAGTATCTTGAAAATCAAGTTAAAAAATTGTCAGCAGATCAATAATCTCAATAATCCACAGATCTCCAAATAAAAATAACTAATTTCTCCTGAAGATACAGGTCTTACTGTTCTGTGGGTCATTTGCCTTTTTGTGACTTTCTTTTTGCTTTACTCACAGTATAGTTACAACAATACTCTAGTCACTTCCATTGTATTGGCGTGAGATCAGCAATCAGATAGATAACAGACATGATTTATTATTCTGGTCAAGACAGTCACCTTGACAAATCAATAGCAGCTCTCTCTCTCTCTCTCTCTCTCTTTGTACCTAACAGCCTCTTCACAGCGAGATTTCCTCAGCCCCTTCATTACTGGGACTCCAGAGCAGTGGTGGTAGTGGTGGTGAACCCCTGATAGAAAGCATGGGGGACCCTGTGGAGGAACTTCGAGAAGCTGTAGAGATGCTGAATGACACAGTGAGGGAGCGAGGCAGATCGCAGAGCCAGGACCAGGCTATCCAGGAGCTTCTGAGCAAGGTAAAGAGTTTTGAGTCACTTTAGAAAACATGCTTATTGGAGCTCTAGTTCTGGTTTACAAGAACCCATAGTTCCTGAACTGTTTGTTATATTATAATGATGATGAACAGCTTTTAAATCCCTCCACTTTCGTTACAAACAGCTGCACAAACCAATTGAACAGCATCTGGTTTCTTTTTGTTTGTGGCTATGTATTTTAGATTAAAAGGCTCCAAAGCTACTACTATTTATTTTAATTTGATTTATTCTTTGGTTTTTAAAAAGCAGCCCACATGTCAAAACAGAACATACCTACCTGCCAAAGAGGCAACTTCACTACAACATTTTAAAGACTAACTTCCAATGTGGTTCTCATTGCACAATAAATAATACACAATGACGTATATTGACTTAATAGCATCCCTCAAGCGCTCATGACTTTGTGCCTCGCCAGCATGCCAGCCTAACAGTACATGTGGAGGAGTGCTTTAGCTTCAGCAAAGAGCTTGGCCTGGAAATTCTGGAGAGGGAGACAGACTTGGCAATCCAGTGTGAGCCAGACCGGTGTGGCCTCGAGGCTCTTCAGGAGAAGCAGGACCACCTGGAGGTGAGAGGGGAAAACTGGCACATGTTATAATTATGGTGTAAACATTTAAAATGATTCACTAGTGTTAATACAATTCAGTATTCCATTCCTTTGATTCTGCATTGTGGACGTTTTGCTCTGTGTAATGAAAAAATGGGAGGTCCCCCGTCTTTCTCAAACTAGCCCCCGACACATTGTTCCACACTCTGTTTCCTGTTGTGTCAGATTTTCTCACATCTGAAAAAAAGGCCAGCCCACCTCGCTTTGTGCTGTGTTTAATTTGTTATATAAACTGTACCATGCAATCACACACACACACACAGAGCGTGTAAAAGTTTATTATTCACAAAGGATATTTATTTATGCTTGTGAGTCACAATTCTTCAGCTCTCAAAATGCGTGTGTGTGCGTGTAGGTGTATGTGTATGTGTGTGTTTGTTAGTAAATGTGATGGGGTGTGTACATGCATCCAGGGTTCATGGGGTTGGGGATGTGTGTGAGTCATTTTTGGGCAGTATTATGTTTATAACACACACACACAGCTGTCTGGATTTGATACCGTTGAAGAGCAGAAATGACCTAATCTCCTGCACTGAAATAACTGTGCCGTCAACACACAGGCATTCACAACTTAGAGTTCTTGAGACTTACTGTATCTGAGAATTGTTATGAAGTATTACTCCCAAAGAAACCTCAGCGCTATTAATTACTGCCTCGTCAAATAGGAAAAAAAAGATTGCAAGCTTGCTATAGCGTGGCAGGCCACATGTAGCCCATATGGGTTTTCAGCTGAATATTATGCACAAAACTGTGGGGATGAGGTCATAGCCATACAGACATACAATTGGTACAGGCTGTCTTGAGTGATACCAGGTTTGATGAGCGATGATAGATTTTTTTTTTTTACTTTGATTCTCCACAGATCGACCATGAAGTCATCAGGGAGGAGGTGAAGGAGATGAAGAACCTGGTTTCCCGGTTGGACAACCTTTGTCCAGAGAGAATGCACATTCTCAGGGCAAAGATCCAGGCGACGCTGCTTGCTTGGACGGAGCTGCGAAAGAGTGTGACAGAGAACAAATCACGTCTGCAAGAGTTTATGCTACTCCAAGACTTCTTTAGGCGCTACCTCGCCATGATGTAAGCAGGGTGTGGAGATTGTATGACCCCTTTCTGGGCCTGACATTTGTAATTTTCTTTTTTGTGAACATCCACAATGTCTCATCAAGAAAAGAACAGGATGTTCTTGTCATGCACAGGTCCCTTGTGAAATTTAAGATGTGCTGAGGGGGTCACTGCAAGTTCCCCGGGTGTGACAAGGCGATGAATGTCATCCTATTAAAGAGACTCTGGTCATTCTCATGTTTTGGGAATATATGGCTTTTCTCACAGCTCTGTTTTTTGTCTTCTCGCCACCTCTTACCCCACCCCCACTCCTCTGAATAGCTCATGGACTGAAGACACCAGGTCGTGCATTTTCTCAGCTACTGCCTTATATCCTGGGAAAGATGGGCAGAGACCGGTGGCTGCAGAGCTGGACATGCAGATAGAGCAAAGGTTTGAGGAGTTTGATGAGCTGGCAGCCACAGGGAGGAACCTTTTAGACAAAGAACACCACCTCACACAGATGGTGATCAGGGTTATACACTCTATGATCCTTTATTATGTTGTTGCATTCATTTTTTTCAGTTTTTAAAAACACTCACCTGCACAAAACACATGTTTTGCAGGTGAGAGAGCGTATAGAGGAACTGAGGAGTATGCTTGGCTGGATCTTGGTGCACTGGAGGGCTCAGAAACAGCAGTGGTTTCAGAAAAGGAGCATTCAGGCACTTTCACAAGACAGCATTTACTCTGAGGCCACATTGTGCCCCTCAATAAAGGAGGTAAATACTCAGAAAGGCGTTGATACTAAGGGGACACTTGGGCTTGAGAGGAGAGATAATTCCCCTTGGACTAATAAAATGTGACCTTTGTTTACAGTATCATAATTCAGTGTTTTAGGATTAAAAGATTTGTTGGTCTGGCATTTCTACAATTGAGAGATCTATAAACCACAAATGAGCTCAGAATGACTCAGCGCTACACTGTAAAAAGAAAATGGTTGATAAAAAAAATCACAATGAACTAAATTAATTCAAGTTGTCTTCACACACAGTAACTTGCTAAGTCACTCATTTTCTTTTTTTAGTGTACATGAAGCTGATACTGCATGCATTGTGTAAATGTCTGTTTTCGCCAGTGGCTGCCTAGAATAGGCATGATACCTCACTGGCATTAGCTGTCACACTCACTTCAGTTTTGGTCTGACATGCTTGCTCAATTGCATTTTGGACCTTTTGATTATTTACCAATGGGAATATTTGATATTTTTATTTTCGTTGGTATACCATTCAGATTTCAGCTCCTAAACCAGAGGCCTACCAGTCCCATCAGCCCACATTTGTCACCGCTGAAAAAGACAAAGTAAAGACAGCAGGAGACAACCGACCCTCATCCCTCCTGGCCCAACAACCTGAGCAACAGGAGGAGAAGCAGTTAGAGGATGGGTATGAGGTCATGAAAAGTGTTGGACCACAGGGAGTTGAGGTGTCCCTCTCAGAGTCTCCAAAACCATCTATCACGGTTCTCAAGGAGTCCAGCCACCCTGCTCTTGGAGGCACAGTCAACCTCATCCTCAGCTTTGGTAACACAGGGGAAAGCCATGTTCAGGTGCTTGATGCACATCCTAAGATGGATGAAGTAGTGGAGAATGACTCTGAGCCTGTCCACAGGGTAAGTAACATATTCCACACTTCACATTTCAAGTCACCAAACATCGTCATAGAATATTAAAGGCTACATTCAGTACATCTCCCCCCCAAAAAACACCAAAATGAATCATATTTGTGAGTGTTCCTGAAGAACAATGTTGACACATCCAGTCACTGTAAAGACATGCATGGGAACTCCCTCCTAGACTTTCTTCTACTGTTTATTTCTCTCCTGTCCTCTGGCCTTTATATCTTCCTTTATTCCCATTTTCTCCCTCAGCCCGCTGTGCCTCAATCTTCTGCCTGTAAAAACTTTTGGAGGCGCTGCCAGGGGCTTTTGGAAAATACTTTGGGTAGTTTAAAGAGAAAAAGAAAGATTTATCGGAAGAGTGCAAATGAGGTAATTTGCAGGGTGTGAATTTAAATTGCATGCTGCCTCTTGAAGTGTGCCGGGGTTGCATGCTGTGTGTAGGTGTTTTCTGTGGGCAGCATGATCGACTAACTCCTGTGACATGAGTACAGCTGGTCAGCAAATACCCTTTGTTTTTGCACCGTCTGTAAGCCATAAGAGTCAATGGCAGATTGCTACTTTAATTTCAGACACACATTCTCCAAAGACATTGTGCCTGTAAATGTTGAAACGTGAAAAGACAACAAGCCATTTTACTGCCAGAACTCACAAATTCCCATCTAACTGCACTCCTTAAATGCACATCAAAAACTGAACAAAATCTATTTATCATATATTATGATGTGATATTTACAGAATGGTAAAAGGGAAGTGCTACTTTTATGATGAAATACAATGAATGAAATACAGTGATAAATTGGCTCCCAAGTAAATAAAATCATTATTTTCAGAGTTACTAATAATATTTTAAAATGTTGCCAAATTGATTAATCTTCTGCATATGAAAATATTTACAATGAGTGGTTATTAATAAAATATTAAATGGCTAACACGATATATTGAAGCAGTGTTTCTCAATCCTGGTCCTGGGGACCCACTGCCCTGCATGTTTTTAGAAGTTTTCCTTATCCAACACACCTGATTTAAATGAACAGCTTGTCATCAAGCTGTGCAAAGGCCTGATAACAACCCTATTAATTGATTCAGGTGTGCTTAAGCAGGGAAACATCTAAAACATGCAGGACAGTGGGTCCCCAGGACCAGGATTGAGAGACACTGCTTTGTGTAAACAGATGAGTTTAGTATGGATAACTTTGACTCAAAGTCTGACTTTTGCTCTCTCCATTTTTCTTGCGTAAACTCTGATGAGTGTGAATTATCACCTATTTTCCTTCACAATTACATTCTTTTGGACCATAATTTGTTGCCGGAAAGCACTGATGGCAGAGACAGAAGGAGGGTAAACAGTAAGAACATCACTGAGACAGAGTCTCCACCCTGCTGCTAATGTTGACAGAAGCTCTCTCCTCTCCTGGTGTCATTTCACCACAAGCATGACTTAAACCTGTTCCTGCTTGGCTGTCGATGGCTGGGCCACTATATTGTATAATAACTGACCTCACCCTTGTTTCCAAGGATACGTGTGGTCCAAAATGGCTCCCAGTAGAAGTGCACAAATACAGGCGCAGGCGTTTTACACAGAACCGGTGCTGAACTTTCAAGAAAGGCCCCCAGACTGCACACCATGATTTATAATCTGGGGCTTCCACAGAAACCCGAGATTAGTCACAGAGTTGAGAGGTCAAGCCATTACATCTGGCTATGACGGCATGTGTAGCCACATGTGATTCTGATTATGTGTGCAAGTGTGCAATTGCAATGTCTGTGTTCATTTGTTCTTTCATCTTTTTTTTGTCTGTCCATCCCTTGTTTATATATTTGAATAGCAGTGGGAGGCTTGTACATTCCTCAATCTATTGTTTTCTTGGATGTTTTCTTGGATGTGTGGGGTGAAAATAAACAGAGGTTGTTTGTTTATGAAAAGTAGCAGATTGCCTTAGTTTGTAAAACTCTCACAGAGGCCTGTTAGGCTCTCTAATGTTAATCATTTTCAACAATGCAACTGCAGCTTCTTTAAAATGTTTGTGTGCTGTGTATTATTCTACTTGAACTGTAAATTGTTAGCTGTTTGGTCAAGTCTCCCTTGGGAAAAAGATTTATATCTTACTGATTATCTTACTTAATGGTTAAGCAAATATTAAATGGAAAAATACAAATAAAAATGATCCAAATCCCTAATATCAATGTCTTTCTTTTTATAGGTAAGTACCTACTTGCATGTCAAGGATAACAACTTGGCTGCTGCTCCTGTGTATGAGAGTATCACCCTGCCCCGCCAAAAGAGCCACTCTGCAGCCTCAGCCTCCCCTACTTTCTTGCCATCCACGTCGTCGTCCTCCTCATCTTCCTCTGCATCTGCACCTCAGGCGACCAATGTAACGTTCCACCCTCTGACAGGCAACAGCAGCAGCTCCATCTTCAGCAGCCTTAAGAGAATGAGCAAGAAGAGAAAGAAGAAGAGAGATGCTCGCAGACACACCATCCAGAAAATCATGGGGGTGGAAGCACAAACAGAAGGGGTGCATCAATATGGCAGTGAGACAATGACATATGACACACATACATGGCCATTGAAGGAAGGCAGGAGGAAGAAGAGTTCACCAAAGACCTTGACCAGTGGGGATAGAGTAGAAGCTATAGCCTATATGAAGAATCCCCTGTTGAAGGACATTGATACCGAGTGTTTAGGAGAATACAGCATTACTCCATATGCTGTATCAGAGGGTCCAACCACTTCATCTTCCACTGGTCAGGTAAGAAGCCATTGCAGATTTCTCTCTTTGGGCTCTGTGTTGAGCTTTGACCTTCCTAAGGACATGACCCTCATCCCCAGCATTCAGGACATCATTACTATTGCCCCTCCTGAGTCCAAAAAAGGGGCAGGGACTGATCCAGACCCCCACTCTCAGAGGTACTCAGCCCTGAGCTCTTTCAAACAGACTCGTCCGACCCCTGCTGTCACAAACAGTTCATCAGATGTTAGCTCTTCTGAAACACATAGATTGACAGCTGCAGTGAAAGTTGACGTGAGCAGGAATTCCCAAACACCACCTTCACTTTCCACAAGAGAAGATGAAGATCAGACTGTACCATGCAACCACCTATCTAAAAGCCAGTTCGGTCTGCGTGAGGCTGCAGGGCAGGAGTGGGACAAAATAACATCCCAGGCTAGTCCACCTAGTACACCTGACAAGGATAGGACCAGCCAGCCTTCTGAGATCCCCATTTATGTGAACCAAACACAAAGTACAACTGTGCAAAAACATGAATGTCCTAGTGTCCACACACTCATTAGAGATCTAAATGGACATGTATACCACAAAGGTGCAAGATGCCATAGTATGTGTGGGGAGAGTCCGGGGCTTCAGTGCCTTAGCCAAGCTTCTCACATGGTAGTGAATCTAAAGTCAACAGTCAGCATGAATGTTCGTCAGGACTCAGTAGAATCTGGGATCTCCAATTCCAGTGGCATCAAGGTTTGTACTGATGCACCATGTTCACAAATCTCACAGCCTAAGGGAATAGTGGGGAGACTCATGTCCCTTGAGGTGGGAAGTATCGGCTGCTCTAATGCAAAAAAGAACAACACAACATCGCCAGATCCATCTCTGCACACTGCAGAACAGGAAACAGAGCCTGTCCACCTTGACCATCAGCAGTTTGAGGAGGAGGAAGAAGAGCTGGAGGACATCTGGAATCAGACTCCTAACTATAGACAGAGCATCTGCTCAGACATCATGTACCAGTCCTCCCAGGATGACTATGTTCCCTCACACCAATCCAGACTGCCTCCTTCCCCATCACTGTCACCCAAGACCCCAAATGTACTTTACAGAAATCTGGTCACAGCCTCTGCTCCCAACCTTCTTGTGGCTGAGTTCAAACTGCCGTCCCATATTCAGAGCTTGCTGGGTTACAACAAGGAGCAGAATCCCAGCAGTCACCTCTCTCTACTGGCCAAAGGATACAGGAGGTCCTGGGCAGCATTTCCCAACAGGGAAGCAGAAAGCAAGACCACAGTATCAGTGAATGAAACTGCATGTGATCCAGTGAAACTCCCGGATGTAGGTGACAATCAGAGATACATTTATCAATACAGAGAGGATGAGGAGGAGGAGGAAGAGGAGGCAAAGGCGAGGGGGATGGTGGATGAGCACCCAGGTGGTTCGAAGGTGAGGTTAGCTTTTGTTGTAAACTGCTGTTACACCCTACCCCAAGAGTCACTTCACCCAAACTACAAAAAACTCTTATTTTCATTAATCCTTGGAGTATAAAGCTCTCACTTTAGCTTTATTTACACCAGTTTTGACAAATAGATTATGATTTTTTTTTCTACTTTCATTAAAGTACAATGAAATGAAATTAAATATGTTTACTTTTAATACTTTTAATAACAATAATGTACCTTTACAGAGACAATGCCCTGATTACTTTATTATTTATAATATAAGAAAATTCTCTTTGGTCAATGTGGCAGTTCATTAAAAATTCTGCTGTGCAGAAAATATCTCCACAAATACTGTAGATACCACCAGTGGTTAATTTAAAAGCTAAACTATTAAAACATGAACATTTAATGTGAGTTGGGTGAAGTGAACCACTAAATATTTCTTGACATTTCATTACAGTACACTGCTAGACCTAAACTCTTAACATGTACCTGTAGTTAAGTTCAGCTATTGTTGAACTTAACAATTAATATTTTGCCATCAGTCATGACTGTGGACTCTTGTTTGTTGTGAACAGGACCAGTCAATGAGTCTGTTGTCAGTTCACATGGATTTGGGTGGGGCATGTCAGCAAAAACCAGCTTCACAAAGCCTGGAGGACGTGGAGAAGCAAGAAGAGCTGATGGCCACAGGAGGGCGCTGTTTTGCTCTGGTGAGGCTTCAATGCAATGTGGGTAGCTCTTTGTGTATAAGGGGAATATGGCTTGTGATTAACCTTAGTGTTCATTCAAACAGAGTGGAAAGTCTGACCTGTATTCAATGGAGGGGACGCTTGAGAGGAAGCACAAGCTGCAGCTGGGAGGAAAGAAAGTAAGAAAGGCACCAATCAGTGTTTAAGCTGGAGGCACGGTCAGCAAATGTAAAGTCCTCAGTCAGCAACACGCACGCACACACACACACATGCTTATCTTATTTTCACAGGCGACCTACAGAGGCTGGAACTCTTACCACGCTGTCCTGCATAGAAACACCTTGTGCTTTTACCAGGATAGAAAGGAGACACTCAGGGTAAGCAGGGAAGAAAAGCACAGAAAAGACAGTCCATGAGAATGATGTGATGAATAATTAAAGTACGCAGAGCGAAGTCAGTAATGATCAGTCTGTGCTGTGTTGCAGAATTCTGCATGTGGCCTGCCACTGAACCTCATGGGAGCTGAGTGTTCCCCCGCGCCAGAGTACACCAAAAAAAACAACTGCTTTCGACTCCAGTAAGACTGCGATGACTGCTACATAACAGAGATGAAAGTTTAGATTATTGACATCTGTTACAAACCCAGTGAGAGAGAGTTTAACAGCTGTGTGTTTGACCCGTCTGGTATCATCTTTCTGACCTTAAGGCTTCGTGATGGGTCTGAATATCTGTTCAATGCACCCTCACGCTTCATGATGAGGAAATGGATGATGAAAATACATGAGTCTGTATCCTCAATGTCAAATGTTCCTGCAGAACAAGACCTCTCCATATCCTTGTAAGATGCCTTGGTTAAATTATTTGTCTTGTTTTCGCACTGAAATGCCTTTAATACTTAGAATAATGTTGCATAAAACATGTTCTGTTCAATCCTTTCTCAGGAATCAATCGCCATGCTCCAGTTGTCAGGTTCTGGCCAAATGCCATTGTTACTCCCGACATGATGTCACCTCCACGTTCCCCAGACACAAACCAGTGGGCACCGCCCAAAGCAAAGAGATTGTTGTGCTCACCAGAGAGTTCAGTCAGATGCCACAGAGTCATTTAAGGAGTTTAGATGAACACTCAATTATCACATGCGGTAAGTCATTTAGCCTAGTGCACACAAAAGATACTGTACATTTACATCTGCTCCCCATGCCCTCCTCATAAAAGGAATTCAAGAAAACACCTATTGTTTACCTCTGGGCCACTCATGGTTAGAGCATGGAGTCTGGTTATTGACTTGTATTACACAGGGTGACTAATAATTTCACAGACTAAGCTTTTTTTTAGTTCTTACGACTTCTGTCAACTTTAAAAATGAACTCAGAATTCATTTAACACTGCTATAATACTGTACACTTGAGTGAATTGAGTGAACAGTAAATGGCTGTTGCAAGTGTAGTAACTACCACTAGGGGGAACTAGAGTATTATCTTATTACATATTGAAGAGCGGAAGTGTGTGACTAGTACAAAGCTTATGATGGAGCTTACCTGATTAAAAAACCGAGTTTCTACAGTGACTGTTGCTCCTCTGGTGTTTATTCCTTTATTTCACTGTGTGTGTGTGTGTGTCCTTTTCTATCCAGATGACAGTAAAGGCAGTGTACAGCAGACAATGACTAACAGATTATCTGGAGCGTCAAGTGACAACACCTCTTCCTCTCCTCAATCACCACAATGCAGTGGTCAGGAATGGCTCATCAACAAGCGTCGCTCCCACTCCTTCACATCAGGTAGCTTGGCAGTTTTTAATGAACAAGCTCATAATGTGTGCTTTATTATTATTTTTTTCTTCTTCTTCCAATGTTCTGTCTACAATGTTTTCTCTACAGCAACGTACCAGAAGATCAAGCCCATGTCGCACCCCCCCAGAGGTGTGGAGAGAGGCTCAAACTACAGTGTGACCCTGGTGGTTGGAGACAAGTTGTCAGACAGAAGGTCTGAGTCTCCGCTGCTGGCGGTGGCTGGATTGCAGCAAGAGACCCATCAGGACTCTGCTCTGAGGAGCTACGCCAGCCTGCCACGGCCTCGCAACAAATCCGTCTTCCAGAAGTTCTTTGGAAAGAGGGACCTCTGAGTTTTGAACTTGCTGAGTTTACTGAGAAAGGGTTTCACAAATAGTTCATGTGCAGTGCACATACTGTATTATGCAAAAAAAAGGCTACTACTGACTGTATTTATGATATGAGGAGCAACCACAGTTTTATTTTTGAGGTTTTTCCTATCACTCATGGGCTGAAAAGTCCCTTTCATAGGTGTGTTCACAAGTATTTATATCACTGTCCTTTTGTTTTAATTTCTTCCATTGAAAGGAACAATATTGTGTGTGTGTGTGTGTGTGTGTGTGCTCACTGCATAGCTCTAGATTAGTTCATAAAAAAACGCATTTCTTTTTATTTTGTGTTTCCTTTTTGATGGTGGAGTAACTGGGTAAGAGTCAGTGCACACATTAAACCTTCCTGCTCAGCAGAGAAACAGTGAAGAAAGCAGATTTCATGACCAAGAATTTAAAATATACAATGCACTACTGTATCAGATCATGACAGCTCACCTTCTTCACATGGACATGTGTGTGACATACCAAAGACTTTGTTGTCCTTGTATAAAAAGCAGTTTGATACTGCCTGAGCTTGTTTGATATTAATTTTTTTTTTTTTTTTTGGAAAAAATATTAATTGTAACAGACTCTTCACAATAAAATACAAAAAACCAATGATTTGCTGCAGGTCCATGAGTCTTATTCATCTTTGTTGTCATGGCTAGAGGGCTTTGAAGAAAAAAGGGATTAGATGAATCGAGAGATAAAAAGCCAGTGCCCGGCTTGGTTAAGATCATCTTCATTACTTTTGCATATTAAAAACTTGCCACCATTCAGAGACATGATTTAAATCCACAAAACAATTAGCATATATGCTAACGAACCAAGCATTCTCTGCCGACAGTATGGCTGCATAATGAATAACATGCAAGGAGAGTTTGGAAAATGCTACTGTTTAGCATTACAAAATATTCAGCGATTCGTTACAAGATGTCTGAGGGACAGATTAATTACTGCAGAGGGGATGGTGGCATAATAATTAATTTGCTTGTGCAAATGCAACACTGTTCCAAGAAAGAATAGGAAAACAAACAGCTATTTTGTAATAAAGCCTGAGTGCATGTGCAAACAGCTGGGTAAAAGATATTCCACTGTTGACTGTTGACACGTGCAAAGGTAAAGCAGGTGACATGGGAGCTTAGGAATATAAACCGTCTCAGATTTTGAAATGTCCGGAGGTCTTTGAATTGTCAGTTTGTATGTAAACACTGAAGGCAGTTGAACAGTCACCTTCAGTGAAAACTTTAAAGCAGGTGGAAATGTCGTTCGAGCAACAGACATCACATCATGGTGCTGTGAAAAGTGAACATTTCCACCATTTGTTAGGATGAAGAAGAAGCATAATGCTTCGGTGCAGGCATTATTACACCACCTTTCCATTTCTACATTGCTGCCAAATGTAAAAAGTGTGGTCTTGGCATGCATGCATGCATACGCACATGCTCGGAGCAGCTACAGCAGCGTATGGGATGGAAAACCGTCTTGAGAAATGGCGTGTGTTTGCGGTGCAAATTTGTCAAAAGAATCCAGCCGACGCATTAATCATGGCAGGTCAGCAATCTGTGAATCATTATCAAGACTCTATAGAGCTGAATGTTGTATGACTCAGTCTCTCGTGGCTCTGTAAAATACACCCTACCTTTGTTCAGCTTATATGGAAGTCATGGGATTTTTGTACTTCATGTTACTGGTCTACACTGACATTCTCTAGTTGCTTCATGACCATACGGCACCTATTTGTTGACAAACATGGACGTGCACGTTTTTTGATGAATCCCTCGCATTATCCCTTATTCTCCCTCACAACGCATTATGTGTCGTTCTCGTCCTTGTCCAGTTGGGACTGACATCCACATCCTTTGTGGCCTGAAGCCTCTGAGTTCTGGTCAATCAGATGATCACCATATGCTCAGTCATTGTGTCCTCTCTGTGGCCTCTGACCTCCCTATCATTCGCTGACAGCTCCCACTGCTTCCTCCAGCTCTGGGGGTTTTCAGCCCTTCCCTGCAAAACACTCTGTGTGTGTGTGTGTGTGTGTGTGTGTGTGTGTGTGTGTGTGTGTGTGTGTGTGTGTGTGTGTGTGTGTGTGGGCGAGGCAATGAATATGTGCACCACAGAACACAACACCCACACACTTCAGTTGTTGTATTTCCCCTCTCTAACCACTAATAACAGTCTGTGTAACATATCCTCCCAAAGGTGAGGTTAAGTCCAGATTTTGGAATGTCGCCAGCCAATGGTGACTCACAGTGGTTACCGCAGTCATTCACAAGTTAGGATCAAGGTGGTTTAAGAGGAGGAGAGATGTCCTCAGGCCTCGATCTCTTTGCTGCTCCTGACTGAAAATGATCTTGTGCCTATGGAAGGTTGCATCTTTGCACATCACACGTCAGTGGTTGCGAAAAATAAACCCTGCTTTTTTTTCTTTCAAACAAGGAAGAACTGAAATCGTGCAAATACTCTTTGATTTGATTTCCTTTCCCCTTGCATCTAAGAGCTTCGACCCCAATGATGTGCTATCTGTCTCAAACACAAGCTTTGAAACCCAACACTGTGTGCCCCCAGCAGCCTCGGGGGGGGCCATGAAAGTGATGTAATGGGAAGACTGGGTGGTGGTGGTGGGCAGCAGGGTGGAACAGTGGTTACGAATCCAGATCAAATGGCTTAATTTCTAAAACCTTATGATTTCATTTAAAATGAACAGACCCACCTGCCAAGACCAGCAGACATTAGTTATGCTCATGAGTACAATGAGCTAGATTAAAGCTTGGTTAGAGCATTCGAGAAACGTGTGACACCACACTGTCTGGCTGTTGTATGCTGTGGTCAGTGCAAAGCCATGTGGCAGAAACTGTTAAAACTCACACACCCAGCACATACTGGAGAATTACCGCAAGTATTGCTAAGGATTCGCCATGTGCAGTCTTGCACATGTGCAGACTAAAAGATACGTCATCAGATGCTAAGATGCCATAAAGTTCCAGTGTTTACAAATAAGTGACATCTAATGGTAAGACTGCAGACGACAGAAATATGGACTCCTTTGTTCACGCTTCATCAGAGAACCACAGTGGCCCTTGTATACCAGAGATGCTCTTTCACAACTTTCTCCACTCTCTCTCTCTCTCTGGCGTTTACTTCTTCATTGGTATATGCAGGCAGAGCCTGTTCATCTTTGCACAGTAAGCTTCTGCTTTAGCATGCAAAACGCTCTGGCTGGTTTTCCATTAAGGGTTGCTGCAGAGAGATTTCAGCACATACAACAATGACAATGAAAAGCAAACAGCTTTCATTTTAAAGCAATTGTTCACTTGTACAAACATACTTGTTGGCTTATTCAATTCCAACAAATCCTCTGAGATTATACACACTGGACCTCAAACTCAACATTTTACAATAATTCATACAATAATCTTGAAAAATCAGCAGTGGATCTGAATCCTGGCTTTGAGAGACTGGCGCAGGCTTTTATGCATCTCCCACATGTTCTCTGAACAATGTCAGATTTCCATCAGAGGTGTTTGGCCTTTCAGCCGTGGGCTTTGCGGACAATATAGCATATTATGTCCCCTCTCTACAGCTGTTATTATACCTCCTGGGCTGGTACCACAAAATGCAATAACTGGAGAGAAATGTCCTCATGTAAGCACCAGCTCCCCCACCATCCCCCCATCAGCAAGCTCCCTTTTGTCCTGGATCTTCCGTAAGCTCCTTGGATTTCTCCATGTGTGCAGGGATAAAGGGTACAGGATGCTACGCAGACATCTGTCCCACAGATATGGTGTGACTGCATCTCTGTGATATGGATATGAAATCACTTCTTATTTGTTTAGACCATCTTTCATGGTCTTTGATGCGATACTCCTCCTGCTGGGGACACGCGAGTGATGTCAAGTCCCCTGACAGGGTGTCCAATTGTCACCGAGACACAAAGGTTACATCTGAAACAAACACATGAGGTTCATGTTAAACCCTTACACATGCACAACACGCGCCCACACACACATACGGTTCACTGAAGCTGTACATGCGACAGTGAGAGAATGGACAGTGTTTCTCGTTTGAGATATATGAAATAAACAACACCCATTACAGACTTTAACCCTTTACGGAAGGCTGTTTCAGCTTGTTTGGGTTGGCTTTTTTATGTGTGTATTATTGTTGTGCTGCTTTAGTTCTCTGTCTGACTGCTGGGACACTCATAATACAGCCACACTGTTTTTAGATTAAATTCTTTCCTCTTTGTGCAAAATGACCTTAACCCATTTTACCATGTAGCATATCTCAATAGTCTCCTATGTTAACTATTTGGCCATTATAAAGCTGAAAGTAATGATTATTTTCATTATCTATCAATCTTTCACTTATTTTATTGATTAATTAGTGGCGTCATCCATATATTTTAATTATCAAAATAGTAATTAATTAAGTAGGCAACTGATTAACGAGTGCAACTCTACTTTAATGTAATTGTTTTAATTTCTATATTTCCAAGGGTAGTTTTTATGCATTCTTAACACAGTCAATGAGCTACTCAACAATTTTTACTCCCAGCAACAACTACTATTGGCTGTGAGTCATAATGCCCCAATATGGATAAATATGGTTCCCAAATTACATCATATCCCAATTAAATGCTTCCACGCAGCTTTTCTCAGTAAAAGTGGCAAAGTTACTGTTACACAGGGCTCTCAGGTTCACTTTCAGGAGAGTGAGCTACCTCAGCAGTAAATGCCTGCACCAACAATAATGATACAATGTCATATTTCTCTTTTTTTCCTGCAAAAATACAACCAATGCAATGTTGAATTTGAAGCCAATTCAGTGATTGTCAGTGCCAGCTGATCCAGAGGAATGTCAGCATTGGCCAGAGAACAGATGCTGACACAGCAGCCTGTCTGACGCAGATCACAGCTGGCACAACTGTCTGTAGCTGAGCTGACGGGTTACATCATTTATACAAACAGCGTTAGAAAACCCAGCCAAAAAAAACCCCTTCCATGAATTTTCACTTTCAAATGACCTGAAGATCCTTTGATGTTGAAACAAATATCTCTAGCAGAGGGTCTCTATTAAATGTCTTGATACAACTGCCAGACTCTGGAGCTCATGTAGATTCAGTGAAATTCCATGTGCTGTGAGTCTACAGTGAACATATGTGTAATCAGTTAACTCAGTTTCTTAAACCCAACATCACCTTTACCTAAAATAAACCTGTGTTTAGCCACTTTGTAGACAAGATAAAAATAGTGATGTGGAAACTTTAATTTCCAGCAGTTTGTTGATGGTCATTTATTTTGACATGTCTAGTTCTGTTGCTGTGAAAGCTGTCAGAGTTCAGAGGCCTCTTTTTTGCTGCACCATTCAAAGAAAATCCTTCTTAAATGCACAGTGACATCTCTAAAATCCTACATCCAGTGATACTATTTGTCCTTTATTGAAAGCTGTCTGCGCATGGATACATTTTCCATTATCTCTCAGGACAGAGGAGAAAATCCTCCAACGTAAAGTGAAACATACTGAGTATAAAAAAACAGTAAATGCTCATCAACAGTATAAAAACATTTGCATCTGATGAGCTAATAAATAATTTTGCCAATAAGAAATGAAACTATATCACTGTTGGAACACAGCAACTGTTTATTTATGATTTTTTTTGTTCATTGCGTTGGAAAAATCTCATCAAAATTATGGGACACATTTGTGCCATTAAATACTGATTCCTCTTTCATATCCCCAGATTTAATAAAGAAACACAAGGAGACTCACAGAGCAGAGTTCTAAATGAACAAGTACCACTTCTCTTTATGAAAAAAAAAGATCATCATAAATTCAAAATGGGAAAATCCACAAAAGGCACAATTAGACCTACAGCTAAATGAAAAATAAAACTTTGCCTCTGAAAGCAGGGGACTTACACACAAACTGAACAATTCCACCCACTGTGTTCCATCTCGCAATCAATTATTCAGCATGGAATCCATTTTGAGGCTGTATGAGGAGGGGGAAATGAATTGTGTACATAAATACATGCATGTGACACACTAACTCATTTAACAGCCTGGATGCCCTTCAGGTTAGGTCACAGGCCTTTCACAAAGTGCACATACTGTACATCCAGTGAAAAGTCTGATTGTGTGCACTGACACAAACAAAACTTGTTGTCATGGTTTTGCATCTTTAAATTAAGTGGTATGCTTTATACATTCTTGTAGTGCTGCTAAAATGTCTTGTAGAAGAGCATTTCTGTTGTCCTTGGAGACCTGGGTGGGGGAAAAAAAGCATAAGTCATTACTGACAGCAAGTGTGTAGTCTGCAGATGGTGCATAAAATATACAACCAGTGCCATCACTGATAAATAACATGAGACTTGAGACTATTGTCTTGTCCTGTAGGATGTAATCCTCAGTAAACATTGTGATCTTTGAGATTACCAAACCACATGTTGCAAACACCTAATCTCTGACCTTCTGTCCTGTAAGTGAAATTATCGACCATGTTTACCAACAAACGTTGAAACTGCCTTTTGCCTTGTTTGATATTATAAATAAATCTATGCATGTAGTGGGTGTTTTGCACGGCAATATCCATAACTGAGTCTTCCGTGATAAATTATGTTGACGTTTGAGACAGCCCTTTGTTGTTGAATCAGTCACACATGATTTAGAATTAATCCTGCTATCAGAGAGGGATAATGCAGGTCATGGCCCTTCTGTACTGGTGAGCAGAATGACTGTCCACTTAAGACCAAGTGGATGCAGAGTGAAATGTTGTTTGTTTTTTGTTTTTTTAGCGCTATCATGGGACTTATAAGCTAAACCGACCTACATTTTATTTATTTAATTTTTTTACAGATAGGAACCTTTTATTCGTACTCACAGCAATGACCTTGACATCTCTCCTGCTGCGCACTTCCTCCACAAGACCCAGAGGTTTACCCTTGGGGATGGGGATGGTGCCCAGGATGGTGCAGGACGTGCCATCTAAAGTCTGCCTCACAGCCTTGATAAACGACTGGCTGAAAAGCTCCATTTTACCAATTTCATCGATGACAAACACCCTCCTGTTGCCACCACGTGCTGCCCCCACCTGCAGAAGAGAAATGTGGGCATCAAGAAAGAGCACTCATTAGACTTCCATGCACAGTTCAGTAAAGCTATGGTAGTAGCTCAGCTATACCGTATAATTGGTCTACTGTCCTTGTCCCAGTGTGTAAGCACGGGTAGAGAATTGATTCTCCACCACGTTAGGTAGAGATACAGCCTCTTTAAGCTTGTTAGTATTAGGATTTACCGGTTGACACATTACGTCTTATATTATTTTGGTCTGCTCGTCCTAATTGTACAAATTGCA